>CP053156.1:11012645-11612645 GCA_014607495.2 Carposina sasakii
AACAATAGCAATAAGCCACTGTAAAGGACTCGTAGATAACCTCATATTTCAAAACAAGAGCCACGTGTTCAGAGGATTGCTATAACGACTGACATTCAAGACGCGTAACCATTTACAAAAGGAACTGAAAGCTGTCTCGTTCCTGAAGAGAAGTTATTCATCAAAGTATTTATCGTGATGGACCCGACCTAAAAAGAAACCGACCTCAAAAATGGATCTGCTGTGACCATCAAGTGCTTTAATTGTGGACAACTAGGCCACAAATCTCTTCAATGTCGCAACCCAAAGCCAATTCGAAGAAGCAAGATGACCGGTCCAAACACAGGTCCTTTCACGGGGACCATAACTCGACCAACCAACCTACAGGGAGAACCGATCGCATCACCTGCTTCAACTGCCGGGAACAAGGCCACTATGCATCCGACTGCCCGATTTATTTTTGTGAGGAAAATCAAGGAATAACAACGGTACCGGCGGCGGCACTGGAACTGGTCCAGCTAAATTTATAAATAGCGAGTAGACGTGTGCATACTGTGAATGATCTTCGAATGGTTCTCTGCGTCATTTCTGGTAAATAAAAGTCATTCCCATTTACTTACGACAGTCAGGTTCAGAGTGTTCCTTAGTTAAAGAATCGATTGCTTTATAATTTATTTAGTGGTAAGCGAATTTATGCAACTTTTAATGTTTCTATGATTGGTATAGGAAACATTAAACTTCTATAGCCTCGTGACATATTTCTAGGGATAAACTCTTGTAAGGGTAGTGAACACCTTTGTGGTTAGTACGAGATAGACACACTTGGTAACAAGATAGTACCTAATGAATGACGTGCTAATTATGTACCTATATTATTTATAAGGCAATAGGATAAATCCGTGAATGTGAATTTGAAGCAGTTTCGAAATCCAAAAAGCCTCTTTATTGAATTAAGAAAATTATCTACAGTACAGGCGGATGTGGGCGTGGCGCCGGCGCGCTTTGAAGGTTGATTAGGGCATTGACCTTTGCATTTATACGAATTAGCATAGATTCACTATATTAAACTGCTCTTAATTGTGGAGGATGTGGTAATAAAACTGTTACTATAACTGCGATTTGGGAAATCAGAAGCCTTTTTTGTACCGATAAATCGGGTAGCGGTGTACTATGAATTACGGACTAAGTGTTGCACTAATTTGATAATGTGTGAGAAAGAATTAGAAATCAAATAGGTACCTACTAGTGACAATGCTGCAGCTACCATAACATATGTAGTCAGATATGCACTGAAATACACTCTGATTACTCTGCTCTTAATGGAAGCAATGTTTTAGTATTTATAGGATATTATGCTAGGTCAAAGTTCCTATATTCAACAGTGGACTTTTATGGCCAAAATAATTTGTGCTTCAAAAATGCTGACTATTTCATTCTTAGAACTGCTTAACTTTTACTGAATATCTAAGAATACATTAGATATTAATATGTAAATTCAATAGTAAGGTAGGTAATAATTATTACTCCCGCCTGGCTGCGGGTAGTAATTTAAAAAATGTCAAAGACAGACAAAATTATACTCTGCCTTTGCAAAGTTAGAAAGACAATCTAATTTCATATAACATGTTCCACATACTCGTATACCAGTACCAGACGCGTATATAATATTACATTAACCTTATTCAAGAGGGTTTCATATTCATCTAATTTGTACGTTCGTCATTCCCTGAGCAAATAAAAAAATATTGACATAAATTAAATTGAGTCTCATAAAATGCGAATCGTATATAAGAAGGCTCATAGCCAGTTTGACGCGAAAGAATGATTCATCTTACTCGTATTGTTCTTTCTCATTTTATTACACTGGATGCGAAGCTAGTAAATCAATATTAAAAATGCTGTTTTATAGCTTAACATGAACTTATAAAATCAAACTAAAACATACTAGATATATTAATCATTATCTACCGCACAGGAACTGTAAAAGTTAGTCTTAAATATCTCGCTGTTGATTGTTGAATTGATTCCGGTTTAGTTGGAAACAATCAAATGTAGGGAATTCATAAAAATAATATTATTTTCGCCAATCCAATATCAAAGTATATGTGCAGGGTAACACCTAGTCGAAATAACTAGGCAACAAGAAAATGGCTGATATAATAATCCCACAAAATACTACTACTAATACTATAAGCGCGAAAGTTTGTAAGTATGGATGGATGTTTGTTATTCTTTCACGCAAAAATGGCTCAAGCGATTTAATAAAATTTGGTATGGAGTTAGCTGACGCCTTGGATTAACACATAGGCTACTTTTTATCCCGGATAATTTCGACATTTAATTTTTTCTGCAGTCCACGCGGACTAAATCGTGGGCGTCCACTAGTATAGAATGATTTTTTATTATCCCAGTTCAATAGCTAAATTCTTAGTTATAGTGTTATATTACCAGATAACACTAATATAAACGCAATAACAGTTAAAACGACGATAACAAACTAAATTTGTTCGATAGCGACCCATAATTTGTAACTATAATTAATGACATTGTCCATTGATCGCCTATCTAGAGGCAAACAAAACAGGACCGCACTATTTCAAATCCAGACAGGTAGACCTATGAAGGAATGATGAGGAAGAGATGTTAGGATTTATTCTCTGTTGTTACTGAGATTTGGTTCCACATTACAAAATATTCTTACCGAGATATTTGGCTAGTGTATAGCTATTGGGATGAAAAAATAACGTTGCCAAAAACGTAATGTAAGAATAAAAGTTCAAAAGAGATGGTAAAATTCGTCATGTGCGAGTCTGTTATCTTTTATTGTCTTTACCCGGTAGCTCAGTTGGTGAGAGCACTGCACGGAATGCGAGAGGTCGTGGGTTCGTGTCCCACTACGGTGAATTTTTTTTCATTTCTAAAACATATTTATAAAATATTCTTAGTTTGTTCTAAATCAGTATTAAACTAAAGGCAATGTATGCTACATAAACACATGGCTGTATTCACGTAATGGGGTAAACTTCACTGCAGAATCATAAGCTTCCCAGAAGGATCGCACAGCTACGTTTAGCATAGCGATGACAGTTGTAAATCAGTGGTTCCCAATTAGTGATACACGTACCCCCAGGGGCACGCAAGGTCAAGGGGTATGCGGCGGGTAGATATAAAAAAAAATCACCAAAAAATATTTATGCACCCAGATTTCTCAGAGTTGTGCAAAGAAATACGTGCCCACTTGTCACATTGATAAAACTGGTGTTCTCTGTCATCTTGTATTGTATTTTGATCGTAATGAATTCTAAATAATAATAAGGGGTAGTTTGAGGTCTTTCTTAGAGTGGTACGTAGAAAAAACTAATTGGGAACCACTGGTGTAAATGATCAGTGATAAGTTGCTAGCTCAGCGCCTGAGAGAATGTCCAAGTTCCTTAGCCGACTCTTACGACCTGCATAGTAGGAGATGCAGCTGCTGTATTCTAGTGAAGCTCAGTATCAGCACAGGACAATTTTATTATGTAGCGCGATATTAGTAATGTACCGGATTGTTAAAAATGTCGGAGACGGATATATCATACAGGGTGATTTTTGGTCGTCAACGTTCCCGAAAACTACGGAATCTCCTCATCATCACGATCATTTTTCTCCATGGAAGCACCGCGTTTCCAAAATATTTCCTGGTAATAGACCGTATCCATAGACGCGCGTATTTTTTCACGAAAATAATTAATTGTCTTAAAAAAAAGGCAATAAACACTAGACACTATAAATTGTTATTATAAAGTTAATCGCATAAACTTACTTTATTTCATGTATAGATACGTACCCTTCGTTAAAGTCACCCTGTATATACGGTTATTTCATGCCAAGTTCCGCGGATACGGACACGGAATTACGCAGCATGAACCAATCACTGGTTTATATTTTCATTTCATTATAGTCTACTACATTATAGGCGACAATATTTTCTATGAACATACGCAGAGCCGCCTCCTCTTTGTCCTTTGTTTATGGGAATACCGTTGCCGGAACTTGGACTCACCCGCCATTGAAAACTGATATCTATAATTATTGTAGGCTAGGATACAAATTTGCTTTCGTAAGCTTCTACGACGCCTGGGAACATTACACTCACGCGATACGAAAGTGAAATGTGGAAAACTGTTAAACTTGTAGTTCATTTAACGAAGACTTGCCAATAATGTAACAGTGTAAAGAGATGGTCAAATTCGTCATCCGAGTTAATTGACCCGGTAGCTCAGTTGGTTAGAGCGAAGCACGGAATACGAGTTCAAGTCTCACTCGGGTGGAAAGTTTTTTCATTTCTTAATATTATATCTTAAAGTTGGACTAATTTGAAGACACACATACAAATTCGCATGGCTGGGTTCCGAAAATGGGATAGCGAGAGCTGCAGGATAACGAAGGTCACATTCACATTTAGCATTAGGGGTCATATGTCACTTATATGTTGATAAGTTGCTAGCTTATCGCCTAAGAGAATGCCCGAATTCCTTAATCCACTCTTGCGACATGCACGAAAAGAGATGCAGCAGATGTATTCGAGTGATGCTTCGCATCAGCAGAGGCAGTAAAGTACGACATCAAGCTCTTCTCAATATACATACAAGCTCAATCTACTTACAGATACCACTCATAAAGTTTGTTTGGTAGAGTCCGTTTCATAAACTCCTGTGCTTGGTTTGAGAACTAAGATTTTATACGCAGTTACAAAGTTAATAATGTAATAATGCATGAAGCAACTACGAGTAGCTCCATCGTTCATATAAATTGTTCAGAAAAACGCACTCTAGTACTTATTGCGTAATATAGAGCATTTTCAACAAGCCTAACCCGTGTTTCATATTTTCAAATAGATGAACGTACATTTTCTTTTAATAGGCCAAGTTTGCAACAAGTATCGTTGTGGCCAAACTTTCCGGTAATTTGTAAGGCTCAAAACGTGTCCAAAGTGTGTTTAGTTAGATGCGGTAACGGCAGGCAATATACAAGATGTTTAAGTACATTGTAGAGTGTGAATGAAATGAAGAAATAAGTTTATATTGAAGAAGAAATGAGCTTGTTCCGAATTCTAGACGATTATGCCATATTTTGATTTGTACACCAATCTATAATTCCAATCTATAGTTCCAAAGCCTGCCATTGAATTTATAATTTCAGTTCGATAGAACTTTGCTTGAACATGCAAACACGTTAAGAGTCTTTACCTGATATAGTGGAAACATTCGACGTTTCTCTAATACGGCTAACTCACTAAAATTGAGTAATCTCCGGACTGCCCCCTCGTTATTTCAGGGATACCTACACAAGTTTAACTATCCTATACCTACGTAAGTACACTCTTCAAATTAACGGAACTTTCTCATCTATACACATAAAGTAGACTGGGAGGAGCTTGAACTTTGCCTTTTACTGACAAATATTATATAAACAGACATTTGAAGGACATACAACTAGGTCGATCTTAAAACTAATGACGTTCTGCTTTTATACGAAATTTATATGTTGCTTTAAGTTATTTTACCCTTCTATATGTATATTAATGTGTTTCAAATAAATATAATTCCTAAAAAAATATTTTGTCTTTGTTTACTATGTGCGAGCATGTCCATACAAGGCAACGCAACGCAAATTATGCATTAAACAATATGACTACTCATCTATATTCCTGACAAACTGCTCTAGACAAGCCATCCTGAGTCACCCGGGAGCCCTTTGAATTGCAAAACGTTGGGCTATCACAAGAAACGGCATAAAAAGCGGCCAACAAGGAAATAGAGAGAACAAAATAGATAAAAAATACTCAATATTATTATGAAGGAAAACGAAAATCCTAGAAATGTACGTATATGGGTCTGGGTTTAAACGGTTGAAACTACATAGTTACTACCTCAAGCTAAGGTATTTAAACTTATAAGGTTTAGAGGGATATTAGGTTATTATGTAAATAATTCATGTTGTTCTATAGCTTACCTGCCCGAAACAATACGACTTGATGACTTCACTATAACGAATACGTTTCACTTGTTGTAAATGTGGATATTTCAGTGCAATCTATACATATAACAAAAATGTAACGGATCGCTGTCTGTACATGGAAGATATATGAGAAAAAATATTATAGGAGACCTTTATCAAAGCAATAGAACCCAAAACGATGATTTTTGGAAATTTTGTCTGTATGTCTGTGCGTTTGTGCACGCTAATCTCTGAAACGGCTGAACCGATTTCGATGCAGTTTTCAGGATATTTATTATTATTACAGGATATACATTGTGACAGGTCCCACTTAACATATAGGCTACTTTTTATCCCGGGAAAATGTTTTTATCCCAGATAATTTCGACATTTTGTTTTTTCTGTAGTCCACGCGGACGGAGTCGCGGGCGTCCACTAGTTTTAAATAAAATCTTAATTCAAAGTCGCCGTCATAATCTTTTCCTTTATAAGAATCCATTTTATATATATTTTCTTAAATTAATTAGAACCGGCTTTTTGACTGTATAAATAGGAGAAATGACATCACAATAGAAGTTCCAGTACAATCTCTATTGCTATGTTATTTCTGCTCTATCCGCGATAATGCATACCCGACCTTATTCCTCGATCGGCTGGAAAGATGAAGTTAATGCTACCATTAGGATATCTCGCACATCTGAATAGTTTCTCTACTTGGAGATTTCGTCGACTTATGTTATTGTATGTATATTTGTACTTGCGTATATGAGACGCTGAATGATCATCTGATTTCATATTATTATTTTCATTTACTGGTAAATTTGTATTATTGTCTATTTCTGAATGATAATGATGTATTTTGTTTTTTTACAGGTAAGTCACGGCGCGATGATATTTTATAAACTTCTTGTAACATCCATAAAGCTAATCTGGTAAGTACCAATATTTTCAGCTGATCTCCCAATAAATAAATCTGTTTTACGATATTCTATCAATAACTCGACCAAATAGCTTTTTATTCTACGTTAAGTTTGTCAAAATCTCATTAAAACTACAAAAGGAAATTCATGACAACCAATATCCCGACAATTCGCGATCTCCCCTCACGATTTACAGATAAGATGTTATTAATAGATTCCCACGGCCTACTTGTCCGTACACATAAGAAGGAAACAAAAATACGCGCTTTTCGTGCACTGCAGAGGGATTCGTTAAAAGGGTGAGGTGGTCACGTCACATTGTTTATTCAGTCCGGTCTAGTAGGAGCCTAATCCCCATCGATCCGCTTGGAATGTACGAGCATTTGTGAGCCACCGTCACGTTTGCAGTTGTATTGAGGTGTCCAGAAGCTTCGTGTTTATTTGTAGCTGATGTAATCGCGTGATTACGATTTGTTTTTGTTTTTGCTGGCTTCAAGTTGCATAAAACTTTTCGGACTTTAGATTTTTAAATAATGTCAAAACCCTACAATACGCTAATGCTATGTTTGTTGTTTGTTTCGGTAGATTATCTAAATAAATACACTTGAAACTCTGGTTTAAAACTTGTTAATGTTTTAGATTGAAGTGCTTCTTGTCGTAGGCCTGGTTTAAACTTCACAACTTTTTAGTTAATTGGAGTATAAATAAAGGGGCTTGAGGGCTGTAACTTAATCAGAATAAATTTTACCGGTCCCATTGTACGCCTATGTTTTGTAAATGCAATAAATTATTTTGTTCTAATTTATCTTGAATTTTAGGGAAGTTAATTAGTGAAATATTAGTTAAAATATGGTTTAGTTAAGGCACGAAGGTAGATTTACAACCTAGATCAATCAAATTATTTTAATTAATATTTTAATAAAATACATAGGTACTGTAATGTAACAAAATATTTGCAGTAAGTTTGATAAGATTGATAATTGTACTAATACAGACGATATAGTAATCATGACCATTAAACAAGTACCGGGAAACAAGGGTAGAATTTTTTGGATGACTCTAAGGCAAATTGCCAAAATATTCGCATATGTTTATGCTTATTCCGCCATCTTTCTCACACGCTGGTGTAACATTATCACCAATTTACATAATTACGAGTCATAACAAATGCACTCTATTTTATGCAGTCCCAACATGCTCTCTTTATTGAGGAACAAATTATGCTAGGCGCGTTTTCTCTCGCTCATCTGTCATCATTATGTCCCTTTTCGGCCTTCGACTTTCCGATATGCTCTGTCTCAGCCACTCTTGTCCGGTAACCGTGTTTATAATAACTATGCAAATTGGAGCATTTCAATATTTCGCTTCAGTGGTATGAATGCAGCTTATTATAATTGCGTTCTGATTTTTAGTATGCGTAGCAGATATCTGTAAAAATAATTAGTGTAATGAAATACACTTATCCCTTCGTTCATTAATCTTTTTAAAGTATTTTAAATCTTGTAAAATTATCTGTATAGGTTGTTTTCTACCTAAAGCCATTTACACGCTAAAGCTATTTTCATAGCTACACAAACTACGTTATATAATTACTGAATAATCTATTCCAAATAAGCAGGTAGTGTCACTCTATTACTGCCATGCTATACTGGTTCTATCTGTTATTCACAACAATGGCCGCAATGCGGTCCTAACTGGTTTCTTGTGGTGTATTTTTTAACGTAACACTAATAGCCGCATACTTGAGTTCTGACAAGTCTCTGTAACTATCTTATTATGGTTTATTTTCATTTCGCAACGCGATAGTTATGGTTAAGTTTAGGATACAAGTTTTATTATATACAAGGAATGCAAATATCGTATGTTAACTGCTTTGGTGAGGTTTGTAATTTTAGTACTACTTATTAGCATTTAAATCACCTATAGTGTTTTGTGTTCCATTAAAAATACTTACTTGATAAAGTTTAAAGAACTGCTAAATCATTTCAAAAAGTTCAAATTTCTATTAGCATAATTTGCCACCCAGGTAAACCTTAAAACGTTGTTTCAGCAAAATGTAAAAGACAAAAGATAGAACATTCATTAGAAACTGAGGCAAAATTTCATTTTACAAAAGCCTAACCTAACTAAACAACTTTAGTAGCTATGTTTTAAGTTAAATTACCCCTAGCCAAAGGTAAATTCTCTAATTAGTTGATATTAGCCCGTCCCGTAATCACACTTGGCATCTTATTACCAACGGGAGCCCTTTGCTGGAGCTTGGAGAACATTCCTTTGATCGCATTGTCCCCTTGACCATTCCGAAAATTTGTCTAACATTGCCCTAGGGGTAAACGATTTTGTTCAACCTTACTAATTCGCTGGGGTGAACTTTGCTGTATCACAAATTATATCAGTAAATTACGAGGTACCTTTCTTATTGTCATTAGCCCTTTAGTCCAATTGTTGAAAAGATTTCCCCAAACTTCTTTAAAATTATTTAAGATAATTGGAAGCATTGATTGTTGAATCATGTAATCGAAAAAGCGGTACTGCTTTTAAACTTGTCATAAATCTATTTTTGTTACATTTGGCAAAAATCTTGACTTCAAGTATAAATGTCAAGAGTTTACATCTGTGTCTCATTATCAACATTTTTATGCTACCGTAGAGATTTCTTGAACACTCTTTTTGCTCGCTGCAGGTAAGACGCAAAAAGCTTAACACAAATGACCTCTCTACTGGTCCCTTGAAGATTACGTCTTCTAATCGTATTTCTGCCTTGTCCGTAAACGATAAAAGGGTGGGACTTGCGGTAAGATAAAGAACCTTAAGGACTTACCTCTTCAAAACTCGCTCCCCTACTAAGGAATTGTACAGTGCATATCTAAGCGGGGGTTTTCTTGCTCTTCTAGATTGAAGTTAAGGAAGCCAATCCAAGGCTTAAATATTTTCATGTAATTCCAGTTTGTTTATTTTGCTGGTTTATGTACTTGTAATTAGCAATCCAATTTACCAAGATTTGTTTTTAGAATTTAACAATCTCGTTTTGGTTCTTTTGTATTCCAATTTTAGGTATACAAAAGTAAAATGGTATACAGGTATGTAATCTAAGGGTAAGTACCTTTAAATCTTATTACTAGTTTTGTATAGTATGACAATCTTGAACAACTGATTAGGATACTCATATGAAATCCTGTCTCAGGAGTTACTAATATAGAAGATGCATTCCTATTCGCTGTTTCTCCTGCGCTTTCTATAAATAAAGATAATATCCAACAAAAACTAGATTGAACTAGTATTATAAATCAAGAGTGTGGCTGAATGAGCAATCGAATATTCATGTATGTAACAAGGAGTTATTAACTGAACATCTAAAGCCACTTCGGGCGAGAACTTAATTATGCAAATAGCGATACCGAAAGCCATGTTATGAAGGTGAACATAAGCATTAATGGCAGTGGTCGGAGTATCGGAATTTCCCACACTCATTATAATTCCGACGATACAAAATTCCACGATTCACATTGAGCGATTGATAAGAGTACGGATAAAAGTAAACTGCAACGTGTATTCATCTACAAAATCGAAAAAGAAAAACCAGATCGGCGTATAACTTGATAGCTGTAGGAAACAAAAAAAAATATTTCAATTTACCGATTTCAATTCTTGCGAGCCATCACGCAAATTTTGTAGCACACGATATGCGATAGCCACCTCAGCCAAAAATCTCTGCTCGCTTCGTAGCAGAGATTTTTGCCGCTTTTTTAACTTGTTCACTTTCGACAAAAAGCATCTGTGCCTCGGCTTTTGACCACGTTAGATATGCTGCTTGATAAGGTTAGGTAACTCGTTATCACAGCGAATTTGAGTTTATATTAGAATGATTTATTTTATAATAATGTTTGCATAGGTAATATGAGATTTGCGGCCATGAAAACCAGTGTCGCTGAGCTTCGTGTATTAGATTACCTACTCTTTGCGGTTTGTGGAAACGCCATAAGCATTGTGGTTAGGAAGCTTCTCACGGTACACATTATTCCGGCTAGCGACGTGTCTAATCCAAATTCCGACTATTGTTTCAAGCCTGAAGTGTCACTAATACGTATGTACTCCACGATGAATTGCAGTTTCAGTAAAGATGTTCAACTAAATTATAAGGTGAAAACGTTACGAGATAAATAATGATGCTACGGAGAATTTTTATTGTTAATCGACCTAAAACTACATTGCCGGAGGCGAGCTTAAAAAGTTTCAGTTAAAATATTTTTACAACTCTCCCCAGTGCGGACTACAAAGTGTCGCTCCAGCAGATATTTATATTCAGTGTGCTTTTCCAACCAACTATTTCTTAATTCAAAAGACTTTCGCCTGTCTGGTCGCATTATTCCGCCGGGAGTCCTTAAGTAACCGTCTATAAAGATACTGACGCAGTTTCTCTGTGCTTATATTGTAATTTATTCCTTCCCTAAAGCAGTGCATCACCGAAGACTGCTGCTGGTCGAGTGGGCGGCACCCACCATTGTGACAAAATAATGTGGCCACACTATAACCTTTCTTTGCTACCGTGCGAAAAAACACCTTATTCCCTTAAAGGAAAAACCAAGTTTGTACAAAATAATGAACCAGATGGAACCTCGTGATAGCGCTGAATAATCAACGCTTATAACGTCTGCAAAAGGAAGATACAGTAATGTAATATGAATAACAAAACGACAGAGATATATATCCATTTAATTCTTATTACTTGCTACTAACAATGGTGTATAAATTATACCTGAACGGCTAATTCTATTACGGTATATCATATGGGACAATGTTGCATTACGGTAACTCGTTTTTCACTGTCCTGTTCCTATGTATTCCATTTTTGATATTATATGCCTACTTAGTTTTCACTTCATAGTTTTTAGTCTTCTTACGTCTTTATTTAGCGTATTTACCGAAACATTTACTACCTTAACCTTGAACCAATTATTGTATATAGCTATATTCACGCCACTTAAAAAATCCATCACATTTTTTTTTTGTCCGAATGTTAATTTCATCTTTTAATAAAAGCTTTATTTAGGAATGATAGCAGAAAATCCTGAAGAGATGGTACCCGATAAACTTCGTAACCTCTACATTCATGATGCCCGCATTCCGTACGGTGTGTGTTTGCCATTTTGACGCGAGGAAAGGCGATCGCCGTGAAGCAAGTATATTTTGCGGGCGAGTCACCCGCGCAGTCCAATTTTCCAGCAGAGCGAGCTGCGGGTAACAACTGATGTGGTCTGACGCGGCGACAGCTCGAGTTCGTCGAGTTTGTCGAGTCTGCGATTAATTACTTTCGCCTTACGAAGTCGACCCGGGTAGGGCTTCCCTTCAACTGTCGCATGCGTTTTGTGTTACCACCTTTTTGCGAGTTAAAGTTCGAGAGTTATAAATGGATTGTCGAACGCATCTGGAGTATCGGTTTCGGTTTAACAGATTTCTTGACTCCATTTTTACTATGACTTACCTACTATGAGACACGAATTATGCTGCAAAATCAATTTAAAACCATGTTATCTCATCTGGATTACGGTGTTTGTTAACGCCTTTAATTGAATCCCACAAATCTTCGGATTCGGAACTGTTTTCGGACATTTCTATTTAGTTTCACGTTGTTACGTACCTCACCACTGCGATATATTTACGCATTAGTCTAAGTCTCCGGTCAGAGGGTGCGTGGCGGAGGGCCAACCATGAAAGAAGGACATAGAAGAGGTGCGATAATTAACATATACCTGCGACCACCGATGTAGCCAACACATCATGAATAAATCACTAACTAACATTTGTCTCTCCGACTATTAGACATACGCTTTTGCCCAACATTCGTGTAATACTGACACTATCAACCAATATAATAGCCATTTAGAACTCATCCTGACTATAACTGACTGACAAACAACGCATAGCCAAAACTAATAGGCATAAGAAACTAAGAATTCCCAAATTTTATCTTATTTTATTTATTAATCAAGGCAACACAACAGACACGAAGTAAAAACATTTAATATTTTCTCAGTACAGTACAATTTTCCAATCACAATTCCCACGGGAACTAAATCACAGGCATCCCTTATTCTAAACTAACGTAGTCGGTCACCTCTTTTTGGCCCCGCCTTCACTAGGCTAACGTAGCGGTTTTCGCCTCGATGTGCTTCCGACTGCATGTGTGCTAGCCTCCTGATTTATGGACGTACGACTTTGGCAGCCGAAGGTAGGGTTGTCTGAACTTTGCGATTTGTAAAGTTGATATTTGAATATTGCGTAACTATAAATCCTGTAATAAATTTCGGTTTTGGAGTTTGGGGTGCAGACCGCAGTTTTACTGGCATATCTCTAAGTAGATATGTAAAAGAAAAAGATATATCAGTTTTATAAAATACTGGTTAAATGAAAAGTGAATCGAATTTATCATCATCATTTACAGCCCTGAGAAGTCCACTGTTGGACATAGGCCTCCCCCAACAACCTCCACTCCGACCGGTCGGAAGCAGCCTGCATCCAACCGACGCCCGCAACCTTGGCCAGGTCATCCGTCCACCTCGCGGGTGGCCTTCCCACGCTGCGCTTGCCGATACGTGGTATCCACTCTAGAACTTTCCGACTCCATCGGCCATCAGTTCTTCGAGCTATGTGCCCTGCCCATTGCCACTTCAGCTTGCTGGACCGTTGAGCTATGTCGGTGATCTTTGTACGTCTGCGGATCTCCTCATTTCTGATTCGATCACGCAGAGAGATCCCAAACATAGGTCTCTCCATCGCTCGCTGTGCGATCCTGAGCTTTTTTATGAGGCATAGAATTTTTAAAATACTTTATTTTCAAGATGGACTACAATTTATGTACGAGTATAAAGAGATTTGTTTTTATCGCTAAACACAATAGTCTATAATTACACGAAATCTCTAAATTCAAAACTACCACAAACAGGGAAAGCAGACATGGTAAACATTCATTAACCCGGGTATATGTTTAATATACTCATGACAAAAGGGTCGGTTAATATATGCACCACACATATAGGACAACTTAAGTCAATATCATAGCTAACCACCATCTATGTTATAGAACCTCTGAGGGCGCATCTTATTGGGATACCAGCAGTGGCGTAACTAAGGGGCGTACTCAACATACGCGAATACCTTTTTTTGTTAATATGTATAATAAATTGCAGCGATAGCCTAATGGTTAAGACGGTGTTCCAGTCGAATGGCGTAAGTTCGATCCCAGCCACGTAAATTGTTAATTAGCTCGTTTGTCACTTAGCTCGTGCCTCGAAAAGTGGCAAGTGGAAGCTGGTTCTGTGGCTGAACTTTCTACGGTTGTGTCGTCTTTCCGTCCCTTCGGACTAAGAGAGTGAGGGATTAGAGTGTACACCTTTTTGCGAACATTTATGTGCACTATAATATCTCCTGCGCAGTGGGCTAATCTACGTTGGGATTGGCCATCGTAACTGTTTGGAGGACATCATAATAACTTTGCCACAAAAGTAGTGTAAACTTTGACGTCCGTAATTTTCAAATGGGAAGTAGTTTACTTATGGCAATTGGTGGTACTGTAGCGTCTCTTAATTTTAAAGAGCCTCTTGGTAGTTGCTCTTAGATACGCTACATTTGTGTCCAAGTCAGTGAGATCCCCTAACCACCAACGTGTACATTATAGTATCTATCTATCTGTCACACGCTTGTGCTGTAATTGAGAGTTAGACCGTGCTTTGACATGCAAATGTGCGTGGACAAGCAACATGTGGCACATAATCTATTTATTGCCTTGAATTCAGGTAAACTTTATTGTTATTATTGTGAAGTTATTATAATATTGTGAGTTAATACACTGCTAAACATAGGTCTGCCTAAATTATCTAATTTATTTATCTTTCTTTTACTACAACGATTTAGATTAAAACAGTAACTGTAAAATATTGTCAGGATCTTTTATCTTTTTCATAGTGCATCAACGCAGTTATATATTTGTTAGTTCTTTGGATGAATAGTTTTTATTCTGAAAAACCATAAACATTGTAATTGTTTTGATATTTTGAACTAAATATGATAAGTGCAAGAATTTAGTCTACGTTGACCTAAATTATCAGAAAACTAAACTAAATTAACGTTGAGTTTGAAAATAATATTTAAATCAGAGCTTGCTATTTCTATTTTCTAATCTAGAAATTACAGTGACAAAAACCGAAGATATTAATCATTTCAGCACTGAAAGCATTAGGCATTCTAAAATACACGCGATTGACACATTAAGTTGCAATGATTCGACTTTTTCCATCAATGCCGTAAGTTAAATTTGTCTTTAGTTCAGAGAGCTTAAGCTTTATTTTTGTAGTGAATTTTTAACGTAGAAGGGGACCCAAAGACCCTTGAAGGCATCGCATAAAATTGACAGCTGGCGTTTGCTTTGATTTTATTGACAGGCTAATTCATTATACGTTACAGTGGGGTACCCAACTCGTTAGATCCTGATGTATGAATTATTTTTCTAGTACAGATTCAGTATTTTGACAAAGTTACGAAAAAAACTTTCATTCGCTATGTGTCACATGTGAAAGGTACACTATTTGTACGGAACACACTTTCTTATTGCGACTGTTGCAAAGAATTTAATATACATTTCGCTCGTTCCTGATTCTTCCATCTCCAAATTGTGACGTTGAATGGTGAACTGTGAAATCTCGTGCTTACTCGTTTAAGGAGGTATTGTGCGCAGGTTTTGGCTCGTAGGGTACTACGAATTTCCGATTAAAGCACCTTGTACTCACCCCCTTCTTTTCCTCACTTATTGTGTCACCCTCGTCTCGATTTTTCATAGATGTCATTCTCCCATCCGCTCTTGAACGCACTTGATTTGCGAGGCACGTACCTTTAACCTTACTAAAAATGGTCTTTCCTCCCGACTTTGAACCTTATCGCGGTGATTTTGTGGTATCTGGTGTGTTGTTAGTAAAGTGGCTTTTGAGCCCAGACATTCTCATCTATATGCTTTTCTGTAGGGGCGATGTTTTGCTTCGTGGCGACAACGTACTGATCTCCTTATTAGGAGTAAATCAAAGTTTTTTCTTTCCCACTCATTATTACAGTTTTCGGTTTGAAGTCTTAATATAATTCCATTGTCTTTAGTAACAAGTCTATAGTAGACATGTATAATTTATAAAAATACTTACCTGTAGCCAATTTGTAAAAATATTTTACTAGTAATTTTAATTTTACCCATTAGTTGACGGAGCGTGGTCAGCGGATACTTCATTCTTGTTTTGTCATGGCGGCGAGTTCTGCGGTCTACTTTACCCTTTCGCTCCTTGTTTTGAAACTTTGTAACACTAATTAACTGAGCCAGGGGAAATATTTGTTGTCATGTGCCCTGCAGTTTTCTCCGTCGTATTATGTAAAATAGCCTTCGTGATTTTATGCAAATCTACATTGTACTTTTCTTTTAAAAATCATTATAAATTTGTATTAATAATTCTATTGCACTAAAATATTACTTCACTTAGTACACATAGTAGGTATACATTAGTAGTTCTTCGTTATCATCCGTTCAGATATGAAATTCCCTTTTATAATTTTTGATATCGTTAGAAATTATCAAGTGCTCAATTGCTATAAAGAGGGGCACGCTACCTGATAAGGTAGATCGGCTGACCTATAAAAATTTTGATGGTCAATCGACCCCCATAGGTACGCTATAGCCCTAAGTAGTTTTAAGTTAGTTATAGATATTTCTTAATTTTCCATCATCTGATCGTCTCAGGTTGCTAAAATTGATTATTAAAATAATAGCTACGTGAGCATATACAGCAAAGAAGCCTATGATCTACGAGTAGATAAATGCAATTATCGACCGAGTTTGTGACAGAATACTTCCTCTAATGTAAATATTTTATTTTATTCTTTGTTATGTTTCCGTCTCAAATAAAGATTTTATTCATTCATTCAATTTTATTCAGATGCTGTAGTCTAACTCCGTGGGGCTAGCCAATACTAGTAAACAGTTATTCAGAACGGTTGCAATCTCAGGTCATGTACCAATCAATATTAATCACGGCATCGATCGAAGGGCCAATATTGATAATATTACAAACGATCATATTTCATACTGATTTGATTGATTCACTGCGTCTCAGAAACCCGCTGCTTTCCAATTCAATTTATTACGCGTGGTCGAAGTAAAGTGAAGTAATATTTTTGTTAATACTGGAATGTGCATGAATTATTTGAATAAAATGTGTTTTATTATAAAAAAAATGGAGTTTGAAGCATTTTGATAACACATGATATTTCTTTAATAAATATTTATTTAGTTCTTGGTCATCTCTACCCAATAAAAGTTAAACAATGGCTTTTTGACCGTCAAAATAACGGCGGAAAAATTTCATATTGTGTAAAATTTATATTGTTTTGTTTTGTGGGTAAATTAAATACCCATCGCAGACAATGAATTCATATTGTAATTTGCGCGATGCAACTTTTCTTTCAAATATACTATTGCATCATCAGCATATGAATCTCTTATACAATCATTCAATTTGATTTATAACGTACTCTGCAATAAAAAAAACTATTTTGGATAAGTAATAAAAACAAAAAGTAATTAAAAGTTACATACCGTATAACGAATCAGATTTATCGCTTCCAGTAACTGATTGTTTTCGATCAAAGCTAGAGTATGATTTACTCAAGTGTAGATTTATTAATGGTCCTTGGTTACTTAAGGTCACCGGGTCGTATATAGAAAGTCGAGTTTCTACCGTTCGGGACGTAGATTTGATGTATCCGATGTTGATATTTGGACAGGTTTATATTTTAAAATCGAAAAGCACTAACTAAAATATTGGATGACATTTCGTTTTCGCTCAAAAGTAATAAAAGATAAAATGACTACAGTATCTTAAATGAAATGTCGCGTCTTATAAATTCTTATGATAAATTTGTTTTTGGCTACAATATGAGATAAGAAATTCGTAATATGGTGTTGAGATCTGACCCCAATCATGCTATTGCAAATGGTAATTGAATCATAGCTGTCAAAAAATCGGTCATAAATCACCATTCAGCCTCGATCCAATCAAAGTTTGCAATAGCAATTTCTTGTAGCAATATCTGCTAAAACACAGCAACACAGTGAGAACGAAACTATACCTAGACGTAATGTTCATTTGAAGATATATAGATACACACGCATTACATACCGTTATAGCCATATTGTAATTTGGCCAATGTAACATCCCGGACTGATCTCGTTTATCACGCACATAGCTTGATGATGATTATTGCCAAATAAATAATGAGGCTCGTGTGATGGCCCGTTTCGGATGATGGACGAGCTTCCTGCCTGCAGACTATCTTCCTGTTTGCTCTTTGATATAGATTATTACTGTAAATAACTGCTTTTATTATTGCCTTGGCAATAAATATTTTGGATAATAATTTAGAAATAATGATAAAGATATTAATTAATGATGTCTCTCTTAAACTTGAGGAAATTTTTTCGAAAGTTTCAATCATCTGCAAAAATTATTGGATGGACTATGTTTAATTAGTTGGATGCATTATTTGTAAATGCTCTTTATTTATATATTCCATAACACAACAGTTATGTTTAATTAATTTTGCGCCATTATCAATGAAAAGTTATGAAAACTAATTTTAGTAGAACGATTTATACCATCCAGAAAAAAGCCGTAGATAACACAACCAGAAATCATAGCGAATCACCAAAGCAGTAATTTGTTATACTTTCAGAAGTAAAGATAGCAAATGAAGTCGACCTTGGGTCGGACACTACCTCAAGCATGAAATTAGGTTACTGAAATAATTAATTATTTTTCCGATAATCTTTAGTAAAAAACTGACGTAAAAGATACTAAGTTAGGTATTTGGATAACCGTTATAAAACTGTATACATGCAAGCCTAGCATAACCTGCGAAACAGGATAAACCGATTTATCGACATTTAGCCTGTCAAAATACGATAAATATAGCCGCCATGTTGAATTTTATATAGAGACGATACGATATTGGACGATACGATATCCACGATGCGAGGTCATGCTAGGGGAGCTGGTATAGTTACTTAAACCCGTTCATCACTACCTAAATTGCTCTAAAATTCTTTGTTCTCGCAAAAAATATGCGAACACTGTAATTTAGAATCCCAAAAACTTCATTACAAAATACCTTCGTGACTCACTTGTCAGATACATAAACGCAATTAAATTGGTGTTATCAAAAAGCGATTATGTACAAAATCTTGTATTATACAGATATATGTACAACAACAAAAGTTGATATTCGTTGTTAAGGTAACCTTCCGTAACAGATTTGATGTGGATACACATCAGTCTTAAAATTTCCGGCCCCCAATATTTATTATTAGTAGTATAATTTGAGGTGGTGAGTTTTTTATTAGGTTTATTGTATGTCACTTCACTGCACTTCACAGATTTTTCCTAATTGACTGGGGATCATCGCACAGCTGAAACCGACCATCTTAAAAACCTGAAACTTGGAGAATGTGTTTTTGGTATGACGAAGGCGTCCGATATGAAAGGATTTTCTGAAATCACCAGGATTTCTTAAGTTTACGCGAACGATGTCACAAGCAATTAATAGTAATGTAATAAAGGAGAAGCTCTCAGTTCGATTATTAATTTCCAGTCTCAAGAATTTTATGCATTATTAAAATAAATTCTACCCATTCACAATGCGCTATATCAATGTTAATTAAAACTTTAATCAAGCATCCGACTACAAGCTAATGCGCTATGGCTCCCACTGCATCAGTCTGACTATTTGCATCATCTACCCTTTATGAATTATTAAGCTAAGGTTACCCCATGTCAGACATTACTTATTAGGCAGACGTCAGTATACTCGTAATACTTGGTGTCATATTATTCATTATCATTTCATACTCTAAATTCAGGCGTGGTATCTCGTAGTAGTCTTCATCATGTAGATTTGAAGGAAGTTGACTGGAATCATTATAGAAAAGGTACGATATAGATATTGGTTCTAGAGATATTAATAATATTTTAGGAAAATTAAGTAGCCATAACCTTGTGGCTACGTTTTATTGCGAAGAAAAATTGAAGCGATACTATATTAGAAAGTTAGATACCCAGATTTCTCATTCATGGGAGACATATAATAAGCATTTTCAAAAATAAGTTTTTTGGTTTATAAATATTATTTCACGACAACGCGATGCCACTATGTCTGAGGGAGCTTGAAGCATATGTCAGGGTTCTTCACCCTTACATCAGAGGGTATATCATAATCTACCCTGAGCTCACAAATTAACATTTAAACAAGTTTTATGTAAATCTCTCTGGAACCAGTTTCATTTTTAAAATCACTCGCTTAAAATGAAGAAGGTTTTAGCTGAAAATATGTAGTCTGATTTTCAAGGTCACTGACTTCTTGTTACATGATAGGTATAGGTACTAGTAAGTACGTAAAACTGTTGGTTCTGCGCCTGTTCTCTTTTCACCTCAGCGGACTATGAGATTGAAGGAATAGAGTGCACCTGTGCTAGCGCATACTTGTGCACTATAATATCTCCTTCACAGTCAGTTAATCTCCGTAGATTGGTCCCGTGATCAAAATACTATCGGAGGACATTAATATTACTAGTAACGCTTAAATTGTAATGTAGACTAGATACATATAGTTTGCGTGACGAGATTGTATTATGTTATCAAGGACAAGAATAGGATTCGCGCTTTTTCTACTAAAATATTTTATATATACAAATACAGAAGCGGTTAAATGTAAAATTGTAATATTATTAACTAAAATTTAAGCTTCAAATATTTCAACACAAATAAAGAAAATAACTCCACAATTCGGATACGGTCAAATTAAATAATAAAGTACCTGCAGTAACTTATAACGTCGCGCGCATTTTTAGCCCAATTAATTAATTAATTATCCGTAAGAAAATAAGATTAAGAAGGACTTTAATCCAAATGCCTTAATAAATTTCCCTGTGAATTGAACTGGAACTTCGCGGCTTCTTTCAGTTTTAACTTCGCGCAAGTGCCACATTCATTATTCTTTTTCACGATAAAATCTTTATATCTTTTGGTAATGGACATTCTTTGCTAATTTCGTTCCATTTATAGGTAGTTTCATTCTTTATGTGACAACAAAAATATGTCCCAATTTTGGAATTGCAATACCTATAAAGATCACGCAATACTCGTCAAAATAATTATTGTTTTTCAAAATTATTTACGATATTATTGTGTTATATTTTAATAGGAATCTAATATGAGTTGAGCCATTTTTGGCCTTGGTGTTTTGGCCCATCTGACTCAGATAACCTAACCATATTATATGAAAGTTCTTTGGACGCCATGTTTTCAACATAAGGCCTACTGAAGGGTTCTATTCTTAAAGCCCCTATATTGATGAACATACAGCCAATTAAAAAAGGGAATTTTGAAGGTACCACCCCTTCTAACCCCGGCATACTTTTTAAATACTAGAGTACTAATTGAACTGACAGAGGCTTTGGTTTTAATTCTATTGTATTGGTACCCTTTTAATAATTCTAGTACCAGGTCACGTTTTGTTAAATATTATTGTATTTTATTTACTACTAACCTTTCAAACAATTAACAATGTTCTATATATTTTGCGAAGGTAAATATTTATTCCGCACATCATCATCGTCATCCATTAAGGTCACTACATAAATAGGGATGATTTGGCAGTAGGTACCAAAAAGTAAAATATCATACTGAGCGCTATGGCCTGCTCTTCAGCTGTACGTACCTACTGCTTAAGTATGAGTACGTAGTCTTAAGCGATTGAGAAGTTCAATAATTTTCCTACATCAATAACGTTAAACTCTCTATATCAACTAAATTAATTGATCCTTACACAAGCATTTCAAAGAAAAGTATACCCATTACCCTTTAATAGCACCAGATCGCACTAACAAATGCTTCCTTCACAAAAAAGAAGTCGACAAAAATCGTCGCAGAAAATCGAATAGAAAACCGTTTCGTCAGTTCATTCGTAGACAGTCCACTCAATTCAAGCTATCGCATCCGTCGTGAGACTGATTGGATTCCGACGCTCCGATGCTTTCCTTTGGCAGGCGTGTGAAATAACACGTCCGTCAAATACAACCGATAATAAATTCAATTTTCCCTGCGCCGAACCGTCATTCCGTCCGCACGGGATTAAACTGGTCCCGTTCGCCTTTTGTTGCCCACAATTCCTCCCTTGGCGTTGTTTTTCGCCTTTTTGCTGGCCGCTCAAATGCATGGCCAGTTTTCGCGAAAAGCGTATAAAGCGCTTGTTTTTGTCCCGCCGCTAATCTCCTTTGTCTTGAATGTGGTTTTGGTGACAATTGCTGCATAGCTGTAAATAATTCATTTTAACTCAGCTGAATGCAAACAATGCTTGTAAACTTGAATAGGAAAACATCATTGTGAGTGGCAGAATATTCTGTTCAGTAGTAATTGTTAGTAGAATGGGGCTAATTTTTAATTAAACTGATTAGGTATTTTATAGGTTATTTTATAGGTACTCTTAAACTTTGAAGTAAATCCGTGCGCTTAAAATCATATAATATAGACTACCTTTGGGTACTGTACCTAAATGATTACGCGTGCTACACAAAAACGTCACGTACGCCTGTGTTCTTGAAATGGGGTAACCATGACTATAGGATCATAAAAGGAGGTATCGAGCGACTCGGACTTCTGCTTAACTCGGACCGCGGTCCGAGTTGACTGATTCGTTTTTATTTATTTATTTTATCAGGCGACTCGGACCACTCGTGATATTAACTACAAATCCATTGTTTATGTACCACTATTAGTACAGTTAATATAAAAAGTGTTAGAACTAAAACAGATCTATTCAATAATCTCTTTATTTAGGTATCTATAGGTATATTACCGTAAAAGTGTCAAATTGTAAATTGAAATCATGTCGTTCACTCAATTTTTACGTAGCTATTTATTTTTAATTAATCAATAAAAATCATTGCTTTAAAGAAAAACTATAACATAAAATCAGTATTTATGTCGGATTCGAAACAATACATCCAACGGATTATTATGTGGTATATTTTATAGATATAGGTAGTGATTCGAGAGGAAGATTTATATTTATAACTAGTGATCCGCTTCGGCTTCGCACGGGTGGAATGCTGATACGTAGTCCTACTTAACGAAGACAAAATCATGGGCGGCCGACTCGAACCGCGGTCCGAGTTTATTTTGGTCCGAGTCGCCCGATACCTCCATAAAAGAGTTCCTACAATCAGGTCCTGAGCGGGGACAGATGTTACTTGTATAATCTAGAACAAATATGATACTATACTAACTCAAGCCTATCCCTCCTTAATTTTTAAAATGTTTTTATACATGTTTACTTTGTTATAATAGTATGATGTACTTAATTATAGTAACACCTTAACTGCATCTTATTATCGATATAATTTTTACATCACTAAGTGAAATACATAACTCACTGTAAATTAAATTTATACTTGGTCAGTAATTAAATTAACAATGTAATAGCGGAGGAAACAAATTGCAGTTGTAGTTTTCTCAGACCCACTTACCTACATTATAACAATACAGTTTAATACGTCATTCAATCTCGAGATAAGCATTTTTAAATTTGTGCTCTATGTCCACGATTGCAAGTAGACAAAACAAACAATAAGAGTACGGTTTAAAATAGCAGTAACAAACTTCGATGCAGAACCCAAAAAGATAAGCAACATTGTTTTGTACAACTGAACGTGTTCACAATGACTTGCGGAGGTGATTCTCAGAAGCTGCGAATCTGTTTGTACAAACTAACCAATTAAAACCACCTTCGTTTTTCGCATACCTAAAACCAAACGCAAAAAGATGTAGTTAAGAACTTGCTATAAATAATTCGTCAGGTTATTTACCGAAAATTGGAATCAGCGTTGCGAGGAACGTTCGATTTCTCGCCCCCAAACACACCTATGAAAATTTAATTTCGAAATCGAATAAGCCAATACGGGCCCGTCGAGTGTGTTCGATGTCCTTAGCGCATATCAAGTTCCATAATGGTGTCCTGTAGAGAAAATGTTTTATTGGTCGCGTCTTCTAGCAGTAATGGCCACTCCCGAGATTATAGTCTGGCTTATAAACCGCACCTTTTATTATTTCTTTGTGTTTTTACAGCGAATTGTTTTGAGTCGCGCTCACTGTCTCGTAAATGCCAGCCGCTCGGAATTGTGGTAACTGCGGTGTTATAAAAAATAATTTAAATATATTTTGGTATTGGAATGAGCGTTGGTTTATTTAATCGCAAGAGAAATTACATCGAGATTGTTAACATATTTAAATTGATTGAACAACGGTACGGAAAGAATCCAATAAGAAAATTAGGGTAAAAAATAAATGAGTGCGGCGGGGTAAGGTATTCGAGGAACAAACGATTTGCATGCGTAACATGAAACGTAACTACCTCGGCTGGGACTGAATAAGGTGCAATAAAATATTTTATTTCATTCCATAATGCAAAAATCACGAAATTCACTACTAATTCACGTTTTGCTTTAGGAACTTAAGTTATATATCTTCGTGCTTAAAATAGCTATAAGTTAACATATCAAAAGTTTCTAAACTTATCACTATTTTCTATTAGAAAACTATAAACTAGAGTTTATTTATAAGCATTCAATTTAAGGCAGGATTATTTTCATCGTGGGAGCATTACGTCACCATGTGTATTGCCTTTACGACGAAATTATCATTACTGCAAAAGATAATTGTTTGACTGAACAATCGACGCTTGAGACGTATTTTAAAGAAAAGTTTATTGAAATAAATATAACAATTAACTACAAACAAATAACTGATGCTACCCCATGTAAGCAGGAACACGGCACAGCTAAGCCTCGAGCACACCGGATGCGTATGCGTACACGTAAGCGTAGACGTACACGTACCTCTGAGTTGTAATGTATGGAACTGCATATAGGAACGGGCAGACCGGATGCGTATGCGTAGACGTAAGCGGTGACAGTTCCATACACTAAACTCAGAGACACGTGTACATCTACAGTTACGTGCACGCATACGCATCCGGTGTGCTCGAGGCTTATTCTATATGACAAATATAAAAAATAAAACGTAAAAGTTATTTTGAGAAAACCTTTGAAAGATACTTATATTTGATAGGTTAATACCACAAAGTCCGTGGGTGGACTTTTTGAGCTATCTAGAAAGAGCCTTACCCGGCAACATCTTGATATCATCGACAATTCAATACGATGCTAAGATACTGGCTATTACAAATATCAAGAATTGTTATGGGTGACACGCCAAATAAAATTACTACGACGTGGGCATGAGTAGAATCGGAAATCATTGGATTGGAATAAGAAGCAAAGAAAAGGTTTGTTTCTACGACGGAGGTCTCTTCTCAAAGTACTACCGATATAATATGTTTCTTTTTTTTTGTAGATTAACTAATAAAACAGAGCCACTAATATAGTCACGAGGTAATAATTAATACTCTTCGATGATAATATTATGATTTATTGTATGAATGGTTGTCCAAGTAAATAATGTAAAAATTAAATACCAAAATATTGAAAACAAGTAAAAAATATTGTTTTGTAAAAAAAATACCATAGCAGTTGTTTTTTCGTGAAATTCAGTAACATACACTCGGACACTTGATATCGTACGATATTATAACAGTTGCCAGTTCCACACATGGTTCATGAATACAGTGCGAATATTCTAAAATTCATTCCCTTTTCTGTTTCAGGTAAGCGAGCAATTCAATTTGACAGCACTGCTGCACACAGGTACAATGGGGCAGTTATACAAGGCTCTCCAATAGAATGTCATTTCCTTTGAAGTTGGCATAAAGACTAAAACGCGTGAAAGTACCGTTCAGTAATAAATGCAACGCTGCACTGACTAGATGCGTCAAATGTGAAATAATCGTAGGTGCACTTAGAAAAGTGATAAAACCGACGAGCTTCGAAGGATAGTAAAGTTGTGTGTGTTAGGTAACATGCTTAATAGCTAGACTCTAGTCTGCAATCTTTGAGCAGAATGAATGAGTACACAAAGACTTGGTTACCACTGCCTTCGTACGTTGTTATTATTTGAAACCTTATTACTATTTCATTGTTAGTTTTTCTTTAGGGATGAACCATGAAATATTAAAAAAAAAAATTATTGAGCTTAAATTCCTAATATTCTTAATATTATTTTATATTAATTATTTTATAATTAATTCGTAATATTAATACAAATCCATCTGATTATAAAAATTCAATTTGTTGCCTTTCCTTTACCAACGGAAACTGCGTTATGACTTTGACTAATGACTTTGTGACCCTAAACCCTTCTAGTTGGAGTATTTCCATGTTTGTCACGATGATTATACAGTATAAGAGGTGAGGGGGGACACCTTTGAAGTCCGCCGCCGCGGCCGGTGGTCTACCAGATATAGTTTCGTCCTTTTATCCCTCTTAGCACATGGTTTCCGCGCTATTCATAAATCCTTTTCTATCATAGCAGTCGTGGATTATGTTAAACGTTGAACATTTTATCGTCGTATCGTTTGCATTAGTTTATTGTCGATGGTGATTTCGTTTATTTTATGGCGTGGAAATTGTCGTGGCGTTTATGGTTTAGAAATTCTCAGATTAAAGTGTTAAAATTGAGTTGTAGAGTTTCACCTTTTTACATAAAACTTACAAGAAAGATGTTGTACATCTTTCTTGTCATAATGATACTGAAAAACTATGTAGGTATTCGCAATAGGTACCAATATTTTAATGCCAAAGTTACTGATATTACAGCAATAATAGGCACTCAATGTATTTCATGAATATTTAGGTCAACAAATAAATTCTGTAATCATAAAATAAATATATGCCATAGAAACTCTTAAACTAAGTTTAGGAAGAAAATTCTTGTCATATACATACATTAATATTAGTTAATCTATTTTCATACCTATCAAGCGCCTTGTTTAGAGGATTTTTCGTCAGTAAGACGTTTACAAGTGCCCTAACAATGTTATTCCTTGGGCTGACAAGCGAACGAGCGACGCCGGGCAATCAATCATCTCGAAGTGCTGTACTATCGGACCTTTCATCGAATGTCGATTTGTTCAGAGCAGTATCGATGGTATATTAAACGATTTCGATACCGTTGTCTTATTGTTGTGGCTAGTCGAGATATTAAATTAATGGATTGCTTTGAGACAAGAGCTTTGGGAAACAACTGTTGAACACGGTTAATTGAATGGGGTACGCTTGTCTAGTGTTATAGTTATAAAGAATAAATTATTTATTTATATAAACTTGTTTGGCTTATTCTATAAAATTTATATTTTGAGTAAATTATTTTGTACTATCAATATTTAAAAAAATAAAAACATAAAATTAACAATGAAAAAGTTCTTTTAACACTTTAATAAAACACAACACACATAACCATCAGTGCCGAGCAATTCCCGTAAAATACGATCATCATTATCGATTTCACGATACAAGTTTCCAACGAAAATATTGGATATTTTGATCTGGATCGTTATACGGGCATCACTACACTTAATCCCCTTACGAGGGGATTTAATCGGGATAATACATGTGTCGCATCTTATTACCAATCTGAGATTGTGTCGAAGGCAAACAGGTTGGGACCCAGAGCAAGTCAACATGATATCACTTACGGCCCTTTCCTCGCAAAGTCTATTTGTATTGACAAATTCTTTTTCATCTTTCAGTTTCTCTACCTACACAAAGGGCGGAAGAACCCTTGTTTTACTATTAGTCTCTTCTATATATATGCATAATAATATATATGCATAAAATGTGTCAATTTATAAACTAGTTTCGACTTCATCTCTTTTATACTTATAGAATTGTTTATAAAATCATTAAACATAAAATTGTCAGGCGCATAAATCTCAGACAATTTAGAGGCGTTAGTAAACAAATTTCAACACTAATCGGAGTAAAATAAAACGCGTTTCACTTTATTGCTTTCATGTATAAGAGTGACAAATGCTATAAATTCCCATACTGGGAACTCATAAAAAGTGAAGCATATACAGTTGTCAGCGTGGAGTATAGTTAATGTAGCGGGGAATTAGTCGCTCTTAACTCACTTAAAAATAAACTTGGTTAATGTTTAGGTATACTTTTTGTGGTTTGACAAATGATTCATAAACAAAAATTTGTGTACCAATTAGTTAAAATATTCATATAATATATTTGGCGAGACTTACGTAGTACTACTTTATGTAGTTTTTAAGAGATAAACAATAAAAAGTTCAAGTCAATTGGCGAGAATTTTTTTATTGAGTATTTTCGACAACATAATCTAGGAATCCGATTTGTATTCGTAGACTTTATACATGTAGGTATATACATGTACCATCGGTAAATTAATTGTACACAGTTACGTTATGATTGTAAAAGTTTTCTGTAATTATAATCATACTATATGATCGATCATATAAACCAGTACAAAAGAAACTGTTTCTATGGGTTTTAAAATAGTTTAATGTAATTGAATTTATTATAATATTGTAAAATATAAATCAGTGAATGAAATAAAATTAATTTACTGCAATTGAATTAATTACACTGTGTAAATGACATTTTCGTTATCCAAAATTAATCTTAATAATTGATACTCGTCATATTCCCTAATGAATTGAAAGCTGAAGTCTGTTAATGAACGTAATGGATTACCGAATAGGACACCGCTTTGTTCACTTTTGTAATTGTTATTAGTGTGAAGAATCTCTTAAATGATACAATAAATTAATGGTACAACCGTCCCAGCGGTGCGTTTGTGATAACAGGAGATTAAAAGATTTATGGGTGTGGTAAGGCGGATTTTAATTGCCGTTTTACAACGTCTTAAGTAAGAAGAACCAAGTTTGGGTGTTGATGTTGTTTGATACGGTTTCTAATTTAATTTAATACATATATTTTCAATATTTATTCTAGGTACTCTATAGACTTTGCATCTCTCATTCGACTTATTTTCTATTCACTAACTTGATATAAGATGAAAGTTATAAAGGTACCTACTAAAGATTAAAAATACTTCTTACTGAGGAGACAAAGTTCTTTTACTACTAAATAATACTAAAAATCCTTTTTATATTCTTGTAACAATAAAAGAAAGTTTCAACAATCACACTGTAGTAGTTCCCAAGGGACTTTAGTCGCACGATGATTGAGTCGACACTTATAAGGTATTGAAGTGGCTGTTGTATGGAATAAAGTACCTTGATATATTACTACTGAGTACTCGTCTGTCAAGATGTAAGTGGCAGGATTTTGTGCCTCTTCAAACTGTCTATATTAATCCCTTCTAAAACATTTTCATGTAAAATATTGACAAAAAGAGACAATTTTTGACTTGCACTGACAAAAGGCTCAAGATAGCTCCGCCACTTTATTACATAATATATAGCAAAAGCAATGTGTTAGCAAACCATGTATTGATAAATATAAGGCTTATAAAGTTCGTGTAACCTAACAGCAAAGAAATTTGCTATTGCAAAGCAATGATGATGAATTTTCACAGTAATACCACTTTGCTTCTGCAAGATAGGTACTTAATCAACCCATAAATCTCATGTGTTGGCCGCGTGGTGTCGGTAGAGTAGAGTTTGTACTAGCCTATGCCTGCCCGTGGGTATCGTACGAGGCGATTAAGGGTTTCCGGGAGGCGGGCAGCAGCGCCTCCCGTGCTGACAACATAGTCCGAAAATCACACTGCGGTCACCAACCCGCCTGCCCAGCGTGGTGACTATGGGCAAAACACCCCTGTGGTACCTAGTAGCCTTATGGCGTACCCTGGGGGAGGCCTACATCCAACAGTGGACTGTAATAGGCTGAAGACGAAATCTCATGTAGAGCTCAGCTTTTTATTTTAAACCATTTATAAGCCTTGACTCATTGATAATTCGACGTGGCCGTGGGGTTATGTGGCATTTGCTGCCCGCGGCTTACCTGAGATAAGTGGTGGGGAACAAACTGTCAAAATACTTACTAAAACCCTATGGTGTCCTGTTGTCGGTACCCACGGGTTAAGACAGTAGCTTTTTACTACTGCTCCGTAGTACAAATAAGCCGCCGCTAAAGTTGCGGTAGTTTCTCAATGGGGTGCCACAATTCTACACCTACAGATACTACTCGTACAAGCCCGTCACCCATTACACGCTTTAAGCTTTACATAAACACAATACAAATTTCGACCCATACCCCGGTAATTACATGAATTAATAGGTCTACAATAATTATTATTCTTAGGTACTTGTATAATATATTTCTAATTTATATAAGTAATTACCGCTACAAAGTTAAGTTCTACAAATATCACAGGTGTGAACGTACAGATGCTACTATTTTTGTAAATTGGTATAAAATACCATGTATATACATATATTTAGAGATATTATGGAATTAAGATCAGCAAAGATGTTATGTTATAAAGTGAAAAATATAAGTGAACGGTCACCAACCCGCCTGCCCAGCGTGATGACTATGGGCAAATACCCCCCATGGCAGTCTTGTGGCGTGCCCTGGGGGAGGCCTACGTCCAGCAGTGGACTGCAATAGGTTGATGATGATAATGATGAAGTGAAAAATGTTTGTGTAATCTTGTTAGCGAAGGCTTTTATTTACTAGAACATTTATCATACCTCGAAATTGGCACTTTATTGTAATTAATACACTGACTGAAAATTTGGACTGTAAATTGCTACTTACAAATTGCCATTTCATCTACTTATGTAGCAAACAGATAATCTAAAACAATATTGGCTCAATCTTCATTAGCATTCAATATCTTAGACATACAATCTGCTAGATCTTGCCTAATTTGCAACCGAATAGTAGAAACTTGCATCCCGTCAGATAATTCCCGAACCTAACATATCACGTTGAATGTGCTGAAGTAAGGCTGCATTACGATTTCATCACTGGGAACAACCGCCAAAGGATTTGATTTACGTAGGTGGAGTATTATCTCCGATGAAATCCGGACGGCTTGCGGATAAAACGAATAAATCACGTGTCAGACGACCGACTTACGCTCGGTACCCGAATGTTCTGACAATAATCGCGTTTTGTTGTTCACCCCCCTGTATAATTTCCCGCGTACTTCTTCCTGTTTGAAAATTCTTACGTTTTAGTTATGAGATTCGGGGAACAAGCTGATAATACTCTTTGAGTTTTGCGCAAATGGAATGGCAAAGTTGGGAAAATGTTACGAAGTTATGATTGTATAAGGAAGTGGGTGAGATGATACTTTTGTAATTATTTTGATGTTACAGAATTAAAATTAGGTTGAAGCAAAAGTATTTCAGGTACATTTAGTGATAAGACAATAAAATATAAAACTTTATCTTTAAAAAGGTTATCGTGATAATTATAAAATTACTAGTGCTTAATATGCACTGAGACTTTATTATGACCAATTACTAAAATAATAATAGTGGCTGAGTTTTTCCATGTCAAAATTATTTGGCAACGTCGTTACATTGCTGATGCAACCGTCGTTGTTCCAGTGAGAATGCGCTGAGTTTATTTATTTCTAGTCGAATAGACATCGTTGGATAAAATAAATAAATCTTCGACGGCGGCGGCTACTATTGTAACTTCACTTGAGGCTTATTAAGAGGAAATATCGTTAGTTTATTCATTTATTGTAACTAAAGCGACATCGGCGACTCTGATCCTATCTTTTCTGTTTACTTTAGATTACATGAAGACCTTTAGTAGTTAAAGTTACAAGCAAGAAGCGACTTTAGCATTGACGTCTGAAACTTATTACGTTGTCCTTCAATCAATATATTGAATTTAGATTTCTTTGTATTATCAAGTACTTCTTCTATTTGCCTATGAGACGATTTTTCCAATGGTCAGATTGCCTACCTGAGGGATAAATTTCATGAAACTTGTTCATTTCATTAAGTAAAATGTTAGTATGCTAGGTGTATGTAGGCAATAATTATTAAATTTATTAATAAGCAAAAATGGCTTAATATAATTTTATTTGCTGTAAACCGTGAAATATTTTTTCTGTAAAAATTTAAAACTTTACAATAATATTTTACAAAGGCAGTCAGAAATCAGTATGCATTGCTGTTAATAATGAACAATCAAAACACACTTCCTACTTCATTAATATAAGAATTTAAACCAAACGCTAAAGTGCGGCATCCATTTATAGCCGAGTTAATCTCAGAACGCTGCCATCAGGACGAACCTGCGACGGATCTTCAGATAGATGTGCGTTTTTAGATTAGCCCGTCCCTTGATTAGTTGGGTGGGCGTTTGATTCTGTGGCCGCGGAGATCTCGGAGATTGTACGGAGTGACAGTAAGAAAATATGGTTTAAGTTCATTCTAGACTTGTAATAACGACTGGTTTTGTTATGCGGTTAAGTACGGGGATTGCTCTCTAGAGGTTTTTGCTTCTGTGTTTATAATGTTAATGGAATGGATGGAATATAGAAGTCTAAAGTCTCACGCAAATCATAAAAGTAACGAATTTTACCAACACAACCCACCTGGAGAGCTATACGATCTTACATCGTTACGATCCTATATTATTTGTGATCTTATAGTGTCGTTTTGGGTACATACACATGTACGGCTGTGTTCCCGTAATGGGGCAGGATCATAAAGGAAATCCCACAGCTGCGTTAGCATAGCGTAGACAGATGTAAATGATCAGAGAATACCCGAGTTCCTTAGTTGTCTCTTACGACATGCTCGGAAAGATGTGCAGCTGATGTATTTTAGTAAAGCCCTGCATCAGCACATGTTGGTTATGTTGCATCAAATGCCACAAACAGATAGGTAAGCTTTTATAATTGTCACATTCTAAACAGTGGTATCGAAACCTCCTAATGGGTCGCTATCAAATACATTGAGTCCACTTTACCTTAAGTAATGAAGTCGTATTCGGAAGTCTCTAATGGTAGACCTAGAGGTCATTAGCGGCCCAACACTATAGGCGATAAGATAAGGCTCGCAGCGGCCCTTTGTTCTTATCGGTCCGTCAAAATATTTTATGTCTCCACAATTATTCGAGTAAAAGAAATGGGGGCCACTAAAAAAGTAATTATAATGATTGCTTTATGGTTAGTGGCAGTTGGAATTGTTTTTCGTGGTGGTCAAAGTTTTTAGAATGATTGCCGGTTTAAAATTGTGACTGTAAAGTAATAGAATTAAATTGCGGTTATTAAATGTTTTGCTGATGATAGTCTTGATGCGCCGAAAATGAAAGAAAATACTTTTACTAGTATGTTAAATTTGGGCGGAGTTACGGGTAATAGTTATTAAAAATGTGTTATGTTATTGTATTTGAATAAACTTGGTATTAGCCAAGCTTTCTGTTATAAATAATCTTAGACATAACTCAACTTCACTTTCGCTTGTAATATTGTTACATCGTCTAAGCCCTTGAACGACATTTTTTTTTCGAAATGTTTTTAAACTTTGTTTCTACACTCGACTGATCTACCCCATTGTGTCAGTTTTAACGATGGAATTTTTTAGTTTTGTGGTTGACAGCTGGCTTTGTTTAGAATCAAATTGGTGGCAATTTTGAATCCATTATATCAACCATAATGACCTTTTAATTTTGTGACACCTTGCGTAAAATTATATGGCTCACATATTTTTTAATGGAAATTTCTTTTGAAGTATTCACATTTAATCAAATTAACTTAAGTACGTATATTATGTGGCACAATGAAATTATGCTATCACAGTTTAGGGGTTTTCATTTTTTTTTTTGAATAATCAATAAATATGTACTCAAATATTAAATCATATTAGACTTAATTCTAATACTTATAATCCATTCTACCAACCAATACAGAAGCATTCCAACATTTATGTAAATTTAATAACACAGTTAACGCTTGATTTTACGTGACAATACGTGTACGATTACGTTCTACATCCGACACTAAATTGCTGAATGGTGTAACGTTACGTTCCATGTTTGCTTATGTTAATAAGCTTTGGGAGCATTAGAATACCTACAAGGTGGAAATTTGGAAAGCTATGCCTTTGTTCATAAAGTTTCAAATATTATGTTACATTATTTAACAGGAAGATTATATTTGTGACTGTGATATAGCATTAATTCAATATAGGGCCGATATATAGCCGATAGCTGAAGGATAAAGTTGTCTTTATCTTGATCAAGCTTTAGAGAAAGCAGGGTCGTCCTTCAAATAGGCTATCTCACTCTTGAGAAATCGGCCCTATAAAGAGGTGTATTTGTATATTAATCATGTAAAATATTGTCTGCTACACGTTTTTCCTGACTTTTAGTAACTTTAAAATCTTTCGCTCCAAAAGTTTCAGTGAATTTTTTATGAGACCATGATTCGTATTTCGATTTCACAATTAAATAAAAATCATCGATGAAAAATATGGATAGCTACCTAATATAACTTCAAATTCCAACAAACCCAAAGAAACAAAAATACCGAAAAAGGAATCAATTCACGCTAAGTAGATCATCAGGGTCCTTTCCCGACATCCTTATTACGCCGGTGATTGGTTGAAAACGTGCACATCGCGTGATCAGGAACCAATGACAACTTGACAGCTCTCGAGCTTCGCTGCGTCAGCCTCGCAGGTTTTGTGGTAACATTGTTGTGTACTTGTTATTTATGGAAGAGTTCTTACTGGACTCGATTCTATGTGAACGAATCCTGAATGTGAAGTAACCTAACATTATGGTCTAATATTTGTTGAAAACCTTAAACTGAATCTAATACATTATTTATTAGCCCTAAGAGGAGAATAATTAGAACGTTTTAATTCTAATAGATAAACTTTAGTTTATCATTTTCGATATTAAACATTATTAAGGTAGGTATAACAAAATTAGAGACATCGTTTATTTAGCGCTTTTCCAACCTCACGGAACTTGATAAACTGCTAGTTTCAGGAAGACCTGTTAGTGCTTGCTTAATCATGATAACAATAGTAAATATTTTACAGTGTTTATTTTACACAATATTTATTTCTGTATTAACACGGAAAATGAAATTAAATCACCATTTTCAAAATATGAAAGTTAATTAATCTGTCGATAAATATCTATTTTATCTATTCTACATTAAAAAAAGTGTGCGTAATAAAAATTGTGAGAGTGAAGACCCTCCTCTCTTTTCCGTATGGTTAGTGACTTCGTCGGAAACGTTGATGGGGCTTGCATCCGGCCTATTGTAGCAATTCTGTTCAACGTTTCACTAATTATTTTCAACGCGTAAACAATTAAGTAATAAATTAATTTTTAACACAATTTTTTATGGATATTAAAATGTTCTCAAAGAAAAAGTTTATAATTACGAAAATTGGTAGAGAGAAATAAATTAATGGTTCATTACGCATAAACCATTGTTCTCAATTAATTCTATTAGGAAATTTGGCATAGACATTATGACGAAATAAGAAAAGAAATAAAACATTTTTACATAATATTTTTCCTGTCCTAATGAGGGGTTTCCCTAGAATACATCAACTGCATCTTCTATGTATACCTTAAGAGTTTACTAAGAGAACACAGGAGCATTCTCTCAGGCGATGAGCAAGGAACTTGTCACTGAACTTTTAAATTTGGCCCCGCGATGCTTAATGTATGCAGGACCGTGGCTGTAGGACCTTCTTTAAGATTCTGCAAATATGGCTCACTCTTTTTTGGAAATAATGCCTATGTTTTTTAAAAGAACGCTATGATCTATTTTATAAGAGTTTGTTGGTCATCTTAAAGTTCTGATTGAATGATTACAATTATAAAAATTATATTATAATACGTACTTATGTAATATGGATGGTGTATTTATCTCTACATGAGGTTTCGATAAAAAATTGTAACAAACGATCACTAACAAACCCCGAGCATAACATGCAAGCTGTAACGCAATGATTCACTACATAAAGATGGGCATACAAAGCAATGTAATCCGTGTTCTGCCCAAAAACAGTCGACCATTACTCAAACTACTCCCACTGCAGTAATAAATTCCACTAACGTTCAACCTGTGCTGCCGACTGTACAAATAAGGAGCTAGTAAATGATGCGTAGGAAGAACGCGGTGCAATTTGGCAGCAGCTCTAGCGGTCTAGCTTAGATGGTTGTTCTAGCGAATTTCGTTAAAAGGAATTATATGAGGCATAATATCGTATTGGTCATAAAGATGTGTATACCATAAACTGTAAGCCGGCTTTCAAAACAAAAACTTGGAATTACCAGTAGCGTTAGTGTATACATACAAATGCATTAGGGTGTCCCTTAAAATTCAATGTCGAAATATTTATAATATTGTGTAGAATTTTTTTTAGCTCGTTTTGAAAACGATAACCCGTGCCGATTTGCGATTGAAACTTTCCCATACAAATTGCGCTAGTACCTACTGCGCTTCGGCCTGTAACTGAATATTATATCCACTTCTTACGGGGTTTTTAACATAAATTGCTCTATTGCTTATTGGATAAAGATGTCGGTGGAGTTACGAAGTGATAAACAAAGTATTTTCCTCGTCAGACTGCCTAGTCATCAAATAAATGGTTCAAAATTATCATCAAATAGACAAGTTCTATTTTCTGTTCAAAAACAACAGAGACATGAGACTTGGCCAAGATCTAGACGAGTTTCAATAGCTATTAAAAGTTTCCTAGAAAATATACCGAATATGATACTCTCGACTCCTTTCAGTTGATATAATGTTATTGTTTTATTTGGCTAAGCTTACACGATCTTTATTGAAGTTATCCAAGTATTGTAGACTTCTTCGATTATTATTTTTACTTGTTTAATACTCCACTCTTGGAAATATAGTATCTATTTCGGAACACAGCCGTGTGTGTAGATATTTTGGATAAGGCCCACTTGAAGTAAATGCGTAGTCTTACTTTTTTGATATACATAATTAGAACTATACGGAATATTATTGTGCCCGATACAGTCATGTTATGAGGCCATTCGATTGTATTGAATACAATCAGAAAGGGTTGCCATATGTGCTAATTCTCGGTTTACCTTAAATTTACAAGTGGTTCTAAAAATGTAAAAGCTCTGGACAATATAGAGCGACATCTCGTTTCCACAATAGAAACAATACTACTTTAGGTTTTTCTATCCTGACTTAACTAGAAGAGATGTTTTATACACAGATAGATAGACTATCGCAAGCTTTGCTTTTCAAAAATACTGATCATGTAGCACTCTGTATTCAGCTTTGTTTACCGAGATTTGGCTAGTGTAAGGTAGCTATCGGGAATAACGTTGCCAAAAACGTAATGTAAGAATAAAAGTTTAAAAGAGATGGTCAAATTCGTTATCCGTGTTAACTGACCTGGTAGCTCAGTTGGTGAGAGCACTGCACGGAATGCGAGAGGTCGTGGATTCGAGACCCACTCGGATAATTTTTTTTTTCATTTCTTAAAAATATATTTATAATTCTGTATATCGCTAATGCTATCCCCCTCGCACTGATTACAATGGCATGGAGTAAAGGTGTTCATCCCGCTTGCACTGCCGTTGTCGTAAATATTTGATGTGTCTGCCCACTTCATGGTAGTCTAGTATATAAGTATTAAGTATTCTTTGATATTTTTTTTATTTTTCTTTATGCCGGCTCCAGGTAATTTATGGGATATTGGTTTTTTTAATATGTTGTATAAGCTGGTCGGTTTTTTAGGAATACGTTTTTAAATAATCAGTTTTTCTTTGTTTATTTATTCTCTGACAAGGTTTTACGTACGCTTTATGCAATGTAAAGTCTATAAACATAAACTTCAACTTAAAACTAGACTTGCCTGTTTAATGCCAGAAATAACGGAAAACACTCGGACCTGAGGCAATATAATAATAACTAAGAAAATAAGCCGCAGCTAGGAATAGAACCTGGGACCTGTCAAGAATACAGTAACTAACCTGCCACTATGCCACAGTAGTCCATATTATTTTCGCATGAAATAAAAGAAAACTTATAATGAATGTATTGAATATACTCGTATTACTTAGAGTCCGTTTCATAGAATAACTCCTATGCCTGATTTGGGAACTAACATTTTTGATACAGAAAATGTGGTCGTACACATAGTAACTAGCGCCATCATCCAACGGAACTATACGGTGAAACACACTCTATACAGGATGTTTTTTCGTTGCCACCCTTAACGAAGGTTACGTACTCTATACATCAAATAAAGTAAGTTTATGCAAAAAAAAAATGCTGGGAAACGATGTAAAATTTAAAAAAAAATTACTTGATTGGGCGAAATTTATAGTGTCCAGTGTTTATGGTAGTTTTTTCATAGACAGATATTAATTAGTTCTCGTAAAAAAATCTTGCTACACGCGTCAATATGCATTTATGCAGAAAAATGCAGTCTATTTACTCAACTTTGGACCATAATATTTTGGAAACCAGACACTTTCCAGGTGCTTCCATGGAGAAAAATGATCATGATGATGAGGAGATTCCGTAGTTTTCGGGAGCGTTGACGACCAAAAATCATCCTGTATACATGTAATAGTTATTCCTGAAGACGCTCCCTATAAAACATAGCCAATATGTGAGTTAGTATACTTTATAAAAATAGAACTGTTTCTCATAAAAATGGATTACCTTCGATACTGGACTGGCTACTTGTCTGAGCTACACAATAAAAGATAGGGGAAAACAATTGTACCACTGTTGATACCAGATATTATTATATTTTGAGCCTTAGTGCTTTGTCCCATAGCGCGAATTCACTTATTTCGCACACACATAAAGATATACTTGTCCAGATATGACCAGATAAGCAACTGTACGCTATAATTACTGGCCGTACAATACAAACTATAATTTCTACTGACTATAATTGCTTTAGTTTTGTTACGGACTATATTTTCAATATACGCTCGGAATTGGAAATTAATATCGCGGAATGTTTTCTATTCTGAGCCATAATAAGCATACTATGCATGAGTTTATATGCATTTCATTTAACTAGCTTTTGTTGACGTCAGCGGCAGTCCATGCTGCAAGAGTCGACTAATAAGAAAGTCAGGAGCGTTCTCTCGGGCCTACCCCATTTTGGGAATTATATATCTATATATGTATAAGTATAAAGTGACAGTCAATCAACAAATGCTACGTGATGATATTTCTACAATAGGTATATACACAAAATATTTTATATATAAAGTATATTTCATAGGAACATCTATCAAACTAATCACGAGTAGTTCCTAAACCAGACAAAATAACTTATTCATTAAATCACTATCAATCCATAAGCTTTCACAAAACGCAAACAAAAATAGCATTGAGGTTAATCTGCAGCTGCAATTGATTATTTACTTTAATGTATTCCAAGATAGACTTGAGCGATTCCAAGCAGGCACTTCAAACTGCTATAATAATTCATAGTTTCAAGTGCTTACACGATAAAGAATAACCATAAACATTTGTATTGCTATTCAATTCGAACATCCGTAATTCTAGCGTTGTCAAAAGTAGGTTTTCTTCTGAAATTCATTATAACGATCCATTAAAATACAATGTTTGCTAACTTGTAAGAGAAAATTTAAGTGGGCTATTAAAACGTTTCCTCATGCTGTCGCTGTTCTTACTAAAGGAATAACATTTGGAGTTTATAGAAAGTCATAATAATATTGCGAGTACTAGTTATAATGTAATTTACAATTTGTATGAATTTACTGAACTTAGTAAATGAACAGTTTATGAAATTACGGCATTATGCCAATCTATGAGAAATCTTATATTCAAATTAAATTAAATATTATATTATACAGCATCACAGAATAAGCCGAATCGTTTATTATTAACATAAAAAACTTATAAGAAAACTCCTATAACTGTGTAAGAGTTATAATCTATTATAACTTTATAAGCAAAAGAAACGAAACTACAGCTTTAGCTTGCTATGTATTAGACTATAAAGTAAAAGTCGGCTTTGTTGCGAGGTCACGGCTGCGGCAATATGCGTGAGCATAATCATAAATACGGCAAAGGGTTCGCGTAAATAGCGTAAGCGGCGAACGTAAATCTTCCCGTCGATCGTAAACCACCGCACTGTGGCCGTCAACATATTGATTGCATTATGTACGTCCAAATGTGACCGCACCGACCGCTCCAACTCCCATTTCAATTATTCACGTGCTGCACCACTGTATATTTAATCAATCCACCTTTCCTTCTGGGGAGAGCCACAATTTTATTCACAAATAAGTTACGTTTGACGTTTTTGTCCCAACAGTTAAAACAGTAATTACGAAAGAACCCATCTAACGTTTCCCCGGGGTGTTCTCCTAAAACGTAATTTACGCCGGCCAACTCGAGGGGTACGTAGAAAAAACGGGCCGTATCTACATGTCGCTTGCGTTCGACGACGCGACTCATTTCTGAGAAGACAAATTACAGAATCCATGGCAGTCGGGCGCGGAAAAAATGCAGCAATTAACTACCGGCACAGGAATACGCCGTACTATTTTGGTGAATGATCATTTTGCTCGTTATTTTGGGCTGTTTACGTTTTTTGTCAACAACTGCTTTTGGTCGGAAATTTCATAAATTTATAAAACTACCCGCTAACTTCAAAGGGAATATGGCTGTATCATTTTGTGTAATTAAAACACGGGCAGTTAACATTCTGAATTGAGGAGCAAGTCGGATATTTCTTATTAAGAAGCAAACATTAATTTTGAAGTAACAAATGATGTTGGCCAATATTAATGCGGTAGCTTAAGCTCGAGGCGTGTGTTCGTTACCGAGAGGAATTTACGAGCAAGCAATTGCAACCGGTTCAAAAGTAAACCTTAAAAATGAAAGGCTATTTGAGCTGGCAGTGCCATAAAATAATAATGCAATAAAAAATAAATCTTTCACCACAGGGCGCATATACAAAGCCGGAAAGCTTTAAATCGTCATAATATTATTGGCGATACTATTTGTCAGACGTTCATATTGGACATAGAAATATTATGAATTATAAATTAACGCAACTCGGTTAGCAGTCAAAGTCAACCGAAGCCGTAATGCCGCTTAGATAACCTGTTGTCAATTAATTATGAAGGCAAAACGCTGTGAAACATAATCAGTTATTTATCACCGATGTGACAAGGGAGTCGTTTGCCACAGGTTTCGCCCACGGCCAGTAACTTGGACGTTCGTCACATTAAACATAAATTTGTCACTGTTTTCAACTCTACCCAACGCTCTATAAGAGCGCTTCTTCGAGAGCCCTAACGGCCCTGAAGGTATTTGATGACGGTCTGAGATGGCACGCTTATCTGATCTTCATCTTCTAGAGACGCTATTTTTAAGTTATTTCAAACTATCTCCTTTATAAATCTGACAGCATAAAGAGGAATTGTTCATTTTTAATCATAATGGTTACGCTTGTAATAAGATTAAAAGACACCACGTATTTAATATCATATTTAGGCACCCAGATTATCCAGGAAATATTTGGATAAATACTTACATCTTAGTATTCTAATCGCACCCAAAATGTAATGAACACATTATGTTAACTACGCAAATACGAAACCACGTACTTTAAATCAAATGCCGCCATCAATGGCCCCGTCTTCTGGGACTAACAGAATGCAATTGACGCCGCGCTCCCACAGTCGAGCCGGTACCGACCAAAGAGAAGAATTCAAACAACGGCTTTTTGAACGGCCCTCTACCATTCAAATTAGCTTAATGCGTTGGTACAAAGCTTTGCGATAAGCGAGGAAGCGGGAAGCTGATCGTACCGCAATTCTGCAATGCGCCGAGTTCACCAAAACTTTTCAATTTGAATCATTCGATTTTTTTTATCGATGTCAATTAAATTATTCCCGTCTATAGGCTATGTAAGGGCTGTAAAAAAAGAGTTCCGGCGCAGACAGTCGCCGAGGCAATGACAAATCCGAAAATAGACGGAATATGTAAGTATCGTTTGCAACCATTCGTCGTCGCACAACACGCGCGCTCGACCGTTGACAGATTGGATATTTTATATTTAGAACCAGTCATTCTGTATTTGGAAATGTAAATGAAACATTGACTGTCAATTTAAATTTTATAAAAACAAGATAATGTGACAGGATATAGTTAGATCCGGCGATCACTACTGACAGCTTAGGGGTAGCGAGATTTTCTTCATTAGGTACGAAAAAATAATAATTTATTCAATGTTACACTAAATATATTTTATAACTCTCTGATAATTTAATGAAATTGGTTTTCTTATAGTAGGGCGTCTCAAGGACAATAGCTAGACTACTTTTTAATCTGGTAATCATTTTAGCTATTTTCTTCCAGTAAATAGGTAAATAAAATTTTAACGAATGAAAAAATTTAATACCAGGAACACCAATTCGAGATCTCTAGTCATTGGGAATAAATTCAAATAAACAAGACAGTAAAATATGTAAAATTTATTGGTGCCTTTTATTCGTGACATAGGTTCGTAGTAAAATTCGTATCGAATTATTTACGATCGTCGCTCTTTTGGGTAGGATGTGTAGCACGCGTCGGTTGTCAGTCCAGCCCACGTGAGATATTCAAATGGTTTTGTTATGCATTTCGTGGTTTATGGGTAACACAATACGCCTACAGTTTTGGTTGCTCGGGGAACGTTTAGGATAAGAAATATTGATGGTGTTGCAATGCAGTTTGGTTTGTTTTGATGCTGGCGAATCTACACAATACACGGTATAAGTATTTAATAGTAGAAGCTAGCCGTACTAACACGATTTTGTACTACTTATCTATTAAATACTTATTCTACTCACTCATGCTATCAAAATTAAGATATTCTAGCAAAACAAAAACATTAAAAAACACATATATTACATAAATAGGAAATACTTAAAAGAAATATAGAGTCGCTTGATGATATACTATCCAGCGGCCGCCACCAACTTCGTCTATATAAATTATATAATATAGCAACAGATAAACTAATCCTATAATTATTATTTTATATCATTAGTTTTCATTTCGTCAAAATCCGTTTAGTAGTTTTGAAAGATCCATTCTCAAAACCTTTCAAATTTATAATATTAGTATCTATGATTGATAAGGTACTAAATATTCAAAATAATATTTCTCCAAGATAATATCAAGTAAATCTAGTTTGATTCACAACAACATGTTTCGCAGTTAAAACCTGGTCGTCCATCAAAGTCGAAGCGGTATGACTCAAACGTGTAATCCTATGTTATTTCACAATCATACTATTACACTTTAATGATAGTGTCACAGCAACGGCATATCTGTCTGGCACCCACGTACGTATTAAAATGCATTTGTATTTATTAACGTTTTATGGATATTATGTAGGAAATGATTCGTCATTGTCAATCTTCTTCAATTAGTCAATAAAAGGTTTATTGCCTTAAGAGGAATCGCTACTTTCGACTTTTACTTGTCTTGGTTTAACAAATATTACCCTAAAGAAAACCTTGTAATATTCACTATGGGTGTGCCCACCACCGGGCCCTACACCCTCCACTGACCCTCGGATCTGATAACTCATAATTGCGACAACAGGCACTTGCACTAACTACAATCGCCATGAGAAACCAGACCCGAGCACCTAGCATGCAAGACGATACATTGCACTATTCCGAAATCAAAAACTAGAAAAATAATCTACATATGTTTCGCCAACAACCGTGGAATCCTCAGGATTATAGAAATTATAATTATAATTATTATTGTAAGTAATTAATGTAAGTAATGTGTTGGATTTTAGAGGTTCATAATAATTAGTGGTATACTAATTTACTAATTTCTATAATCCTGAGGATGCCACGGTTGTTGGCGAAACATATGTAGATTATTTATCTAGTTTTTGATTTCGGAATAGTGCAATGTATCGTCTTGCATGCTAGGTGCTCGGGTCTGGTTTCTCATGGCGATTGTAGTTAGTGCAAGTGCCTGTTGTCGCAATTATGAGTTATCAGATCCGAGAGTCAGTGGAGGGTGTAGGGCCCGGTGGTGGACACACCCATAGTGAATGTTTGAACTTCCGAATTGTAACGCCTAATACAATTTCATTTATAAAACCTTGTAATAGTAGGTGTTTTTACTTTTACTTAATTTCTGTTTTCAGCATAATACTTTTAAGGAATAAAAAGGAAATTTACAGTTATGTAAAATTACCAAAAACCTTCAAAGACTATGTGAAAAGCCTGGCTAGATTATTGTAGATCTATGTTTGCAGAAATTAGAATTATTTTAGAATCTTATTCATAAGTCAAAGTGCCAACGAAACATTTATATTTCCACCGCGCCGTCTGCTACAATATGACGAGCTGCAAGCAATGCAACTTACAAAATGGTTCCCGCCTCGTGAAATATTATATTCTCTACATAAAATGTGAGATACGAGACAGACGTATTATTTTATTACGGCGAGAAAGCACGCATCATATATGACATCAAAACTCAATATCCGTCCAATACATTTGTTATAGATTTCACATTTCCGGGATTAAGTGCTTTGGTATGAGATTTACTTGGATAATATTCTGTAATATGGCTCTTAAATCGATTCTCCTATATTTGTTCGGATCGTAAGGTTTATGACCAGTGTTGAGAAGTTCTTGTATCCTTAGTCATGACAGAAACTACCTAAACTCTATTTAATGTTTAAAGTATAAGTGAATATAGCAAAATTGTTTTACCATAGCGTAGTGTATTCTTTTCAAAATAGAAAATGTCCAAAAAAATATACCTATTATCTAATATACTTGTGTTGGATGTACAAAAATAAATACCACATATTTTATTTGAGAAGCAAAAATACAACCAAAGTCAGAACATAATATAAAAATAACAATGTATCAAACTTCAAATCTGATTTATCTCCCATTTTACTTCTTATTTTGCTTCCTTTGGTTGTGTTTAGGAAAAAACTGCCTTTCCAATTTTTCGTATGTAATTTTGGCCTTGCTGATCTTATTTTAGGATATGACGATATTTTGCAGATACAGCAATTGGATGGATAGGTATTTGGGTATGTCGCTGTTATTTATTTCAAATAGTAGTCAATTTATGTTTATATGTGTTACAATCTTATTTTCTATTAAACCTGAGCTAGTAATTTACCACCTTTTCCTATACCTATATAATTTTTTAATAATATTGTTTTTGTTATTGGCTGAATGATGTTATTCCGCATTTTGTCAATAAATTTTGTAATGCATAAACAAGTGATTGATGTCGAAAATTAAGGGGTGATTACCTATATAATACCTATATATTATTCAAAACTTTGTCTGACATTGTCAGTAGCCATATCTAAATCAATCCTAAGTGTTTTCTAGTTCCCTATAATTGTGCTGCAGAGCCGTTCATCATATCATAATCCTGTAACCCTGTTCAGAACGAATGAATGAATGAGTTCTGTTCTGGATCGGCAAGGGAGGGGCAGGTGATACTGTCAGCTATAAATCCTCTTTGGTCTGTCGCATCGCCTCTATGGCACGCGGAACCTCGTCTTATTGTGGCAGCATTTGTTTTGTTCAGAGACTGAGACCGGCCAGTGTTATTTTCGATTCGCGATCACTATTGCGATGTTTTGAATTGAGCGCAGTTGGAACTTCAGTGTTTAGGAGTTAGCGTAATTTAGTCACAGCGTTAAAAAGGTGACATAAGACTAGACACAAGTGACCCCGTTTCACCAAAACAATAGGTATTTCTTTGCATAAACTTTACATGTTACCTTTCTTAACTCAATGTGCACAGATGATGTGACCATTTTTCAATGTGACTATATTATACTAACTTCACAGTTTCTATTTAGTTATTGCTAAAATTTATTTCTATAGCCTAACGCTCACGACTGAAAAACCTGATATGCTAAAGCAATTACTTTCTTCATAGAGACGTAGCAAGTAGCAGTATCCAGAAAACGTTTATTCCGAGATCCGTTTTCCAATTCTAATGCAAGTTAAGTAGTACATTATCCATTGTTTTCTGCTTTTCGTGTTTTGTTCATGTCCTGCGGCGTACTCAGCTATTTTAGATTCGTGATCGCTTAATAGTACAGGCTAGCATTTTTGTGATCTAAGAAAATAGAGGATAAAAGAAGTGACGTCGAATTGGTCGCATTATCTTAAGCATAACTTGCTCCGTACGTAATCTTAGATTTAATTTTAACCACGTGCCAACGTTACTACATCTTCCTTTTTTTGACATAGGCAATATGTGACGTCATATAAGTGAAGTAATTAAAAAAAATATCGAAACTAAAATTAAGGAGTTCAAGTAACATTAACACTATAAACGCTATAATTAAAAGCTGAAATATATAAACCGGATTTCATATTGAACTTACCTATTTCTATTTAATTAAACATTGTTAACTATTCTATGAAATGCCTCTCCGTGTTTAACGAACTGTTAGAATCTCGTGTTTAGGACCGGAGAAGTGTCGTTCAGAGTCGTTGTATAAGATTTTATGGCCAATGGTTCCTGCATTATATGGAAATGGAATACTATTAGCAATAGTGTTAGAAGGAAAACTTGTGAAAGCACGTTTTGTTAAATATTGGATTTCGCTTCCAGATAAAACTAGACATATCTGCTTTTTTAGGTTCACTTATTTCCGTTTCTCCAAAAAGTTTGTGTTATAGAAAGAAGTAAGGATCCAGTTATCCTATATTAGGACGATCCCTTAATCATGCGTAAAACTATTATAAATAATGGCCTAACTACACTTCAAGAATCCTGATCTTATTTTCTATTATAAAAGATTACCCCAGGATAAAAGTTTATTTTAGGACAATTCCAAATATATATGATATTTGGCAAAGTAATTCAGCCATTGCGATGGTAGGATTGATTAATCCCTTACCAGTTAAACTTCCGCTTTAAACTTAATATTACTTACTATGAAGATAAATATAAATGTCAAAATGTCAAGAAATATAATCATAAACATTAGAAATGTGAATGAAATTTACGAGTTACTTCCGTTGATTTTATTATTCATGTTTAAAATAATTTAATATCAAAACTTTTTAAAATTATCCTCCTTTCTTTTCAAGATTGACCGAAGTTCTTAAGACTGTATAAGTAAGTAGTTTATGTAATTTACTACCTAGGATGTCACAGTCGCTAGCTATGTTTACTGTCGTACCTGATAACAATTTTAATGAAGGCCCAAGCAAGTTTTGCCGCCAAAAAGAAAACTGGCATTACTGTCAAACGGTCGTCGACCTTGAATACAATAGGAGTAGCATCAAGTGACGGGCTTCTACAAAGGACTTGACTGTCACAGCCTGACGTGGTTAGCTGGCTGCGTGGAGGTAGGTAACTGAGAGGATTTTTGAAAGATAGAAAAAGGAGCTCGAGTCAACAAAAATTAACATAGTCCAAAATACAAACTGCGGTCACCAACCCACTTGCCCAGCGTAGTAACTATGGGCAAATACCCCCAGAGCAGTCTCGTGGCGTGCCCTGGGGGAGGCCTACGTCCAGCAGTGGACTGCAATAGGCTGATGATGATGATGATATGCATTTATATTAGTTAATTATAGTAGAAGCTGTTTACTAAATCGTAACAAACATCGTTAGGTCCGGTTTATCTACGGTTATTTATCCGTTTACTTACTTTGAACATACATTGATGTGCACACTTTAATTTACACATAAAATTTCATTAAACTATGCTATGACTTGATTGCTAATTACGGTAATTATCATAAAAATAATTTTATACGCGATTTTATGTGATACAAAATAGGAAAATCATTATGCTATAAATAAATATTTTATACATATTTCCCGAGGACATAGCCTCTACTTAAGTGCGGTAGGTAGGTTAGCAAGTAGGTACCTAATAGAAGTTTGTTTTTTATTTTCTATTGTGGAGGTTTATTGTATTAAAAAAAAAGATAAATTATCATACGTTTTTTATCAACTATGGGGAATAAAATATACTTAATAGTACATTATAGTTATATTCCGAAGCTGCCTTTTACAATAACCATTAGGATAAAAATACATATGGTTAATACTATACTTACATCACTTTCACAAATTACAGGTATCGTTCCCAGCAATTTTTAAAGTAACTACTTACCTCCAAGCGACAGGGACCAGTTTTATGAGCCGGCCTTAATGGTAACTCCTAGGTTGTCCACATCTGTTCCCTTTATGAGCATAAATTACCGATTGAACCAGTACGAAGTCACTTAGTATATACATTTTGTACATTCATCATACTCGAGAATGCGACATTAAATTTTCTCCTTATTGCACTCCGCTGACGCTGCTAGAGTGCTCTTAATTTTGTATTAACATTTAAATTGTTCGCTGTATGAAACGTGTCAGCCTTGATGAAAATCCAAGAAAGTATAACGTAGAAGATGAATCATTCATGCTATAAGGAGTCAGCTAGAATATTAAAGGGAGCTAAATTTTATGCGAGAATGTTATAAAAGTTTTAGATGATACTGAGTCTGATGAATTTGAATGATCTTAATACCTACCACTATTGTGTTGAATTGAAGTTTTTAATATTTATACATTGAAAAGGCATGCTACTTGATTATAGTGATTGGTTCATCTTCCTCTAATGATGATGGTTTAACAACCTCTCATAGGTAGGTATATTATAGATTTACGTAGATTTAATTTATTTACAGATATTTTTTTATTAGAAAATAAATGGTTTATTCAAAAATACCCCCAATTACCGCATTAATAGTGAAAAAACTAAGTGAAATTCATAACTCGTTTAATAGCCATTACACCCTACACCAACTACTATAACGAGATTACAATGCAGGCAAAAGTTGAAATTTACGTACTGGATGGTTCGATTAAACTCTGGACAAAATTAGCAAATTGGCGCAGAAGAAGGCGCAAATAAATCGGAAGTAACATAAAATTATTAATAAAGAAATGGAAAAAATTCCTCACCCGGGTGGGAATAGAACCCACGACCTCTGCTCCGTGCCAGCGCTCTTACCACTGAGCACGTAACGGAAGTAACATAATTTACCTACAGATTTTTCGATCCGTTCTATTAGACGATTAATTTCCAAGTGTGGCTTATAAATCATCGTGAAGTGAAATTGTCATAATGCTTTGTAGCCAATCGCTATTATAGATTTCTTGAGATCCTTTTTCATTATTGGTTATGTATGTATATAAGAGTCAAATACAGATCAAAATGCTTTTGTTATCATAATTTCATAGATAAATATCACATACAGGAAAGGTAGAAGGTCAACCTCCCAGGTACCTACGCCATAGCCCTACGTAGTCTTAAATAGCAATTTGAGTAGATGTTTTGATACTAAATCTATTACGACTGAAATCAATTGCAAATGTCTATGACTGCGAGCCTAAACTCAGGCTTTATTTTGCAATGCGTCGTACAATAAGATGTACAATAGTCTTCTTCTTCTCTTATCTTAGTTTTCCTTCATTCAACAAAACGTGACGGATATAAAGTGACGAATATAAATAAAGGGTTTGAGAGGATATACTAGAAAAAAGCAGGATAGTCATATTAGTAAGACATCTCAAAAACAATTCATAAGCCAGCATGTGCATGTTTATCAAAGTTGTCTTTAATTAACCGTGTTATTATTAAAAACTGGAAAAACGGACTAAATCGCCAAAGAAATCGCTCCCAAGTTTCATAATTTCAACTCTTTTGAGATCCGATGGGCCAGACGTTTTCGAGGGAGATGGAATCGATTGTTTCACAGCTCAGAATATTTTATGAGGCAACTGATTATTATCTTCCGTACTGTTTATTTTTCTATTCGTATTTAGGTTGATGCTATGTGGTGGCGTGGCATTTTGTGAGTCAATACTAATTTTGGAAATAGTGAAGTTTATTTTAGCTTTATATTTTGTTGACAGTTTCATTAAATTATTATCGTTAGTTCGTTCTTTTCCTTCAAATTAAGTAATATAACTATTTTAATTTCGATAGTATGTTTACCATAGATCATTTTATAAAATTTTGGCCAAGGAAGACCACTATGATCAGTCTTATTATTTTAAAATATTTTTCAAATACATTACCATACCTTTTGACTTCTTTAGCGTAAATATACGAAAATATCTGTTGAGAAACACGGAACGGTGTCGTTTTCATACTTTAAACGGGAGGAAACAGTTTAAATAGGACATTTGGATTCTGCACCGCCTGGACTTGAGTTTCACGAGGTATTTATAGTTATCTTCATGGTGATTCTTTTACTCGCACGCTTATAAAAGTGCCTTTAACATTTTACGATTTGAATTTTCGCTGCATTCTATATGAACTCTGTTTAAGTTGGTACTTAACATATTCTATCTCTATAACAGCCAGTGAAGCTTTCCCTTAATTTGCTTCCTCAAAAGCATTCAAAGCACCTCAATCGTTGGATGGAAAATAAAACCCTGTTCATCCGATCTCGCGAAGTGAGTGAGAAGCGGGACCCCGCAGCACTTTCTCATGCAAAAGTCGAACTGTTACTTTAATTCTTAGCCAGAGCACTTGTCGGTTTTACGAGCGTGGAGCGATTTAATCCACTTAAAACGCAGAGCACAAACTGTGAGCCGACAAAGCTCTCAGCCGCTCTCATTTAAAAATGGAAATAAACCTTCGGCCATCTTTGACTCGCCGCTCGACTGGTTGAATTCTAAGTACGAGACTAGTGCAACGTTGGATCTTTTTCGACTTGACGCAATCACGGACCGCACTTAGTGGTCCGAATTCGAGATAGGGTGTGAAGTTTGATGGTCGTACATACGTGTCGGAAATACTAATAATCAATTACTTACATACATACATTACGAGACCAGTAATAATTAGACGAGTAATAATTAACTTACAAATTACAGTCACAATTTAACTACAAAGTTCCAATATTTTATTAAGTTTCTTAATTAATTGTGAAGTTAATGTAAACGTCAGGTTTATGATACGAAAATTCGAATCATAAACAAAAATTTTGATGAATCACGCGTCCCATTTCGCAAAGGATTCTAATTTAAAATTATCATATTTAAATGCTTGGAAATTGAATAAACAAATACAAATTAAATTAAAAACTAGAGAAGAAACTATAAAGCTTTAACAAACAAAACGGTAGAGAACCAGCGCAAAATGGCGAGTATCCAGACAAATTCGGCATTACCGCGGTCCATATCTTCGGTTCAGAATTAAATGAAAAGAGTTTTGGGAGATTATTTCCACTGTGTTAGTTGGTTTTGGTGCTTTATAGTTCTGTGGTATTCGGTTTTCTTGTGGCGAGAAAAGTTTGTGTATAGTTGAAATTATTATATTTAATAAATTAAATAGTCCATTTTATGCTATCATATAAAATTTGTATTGCATACTCCTCACCTAAAGAATGAAATCTTTTGCAAAATTTCTAACGTTTATTTAGGTACGTAGTAGCTGTGATATCATCGTATTTAATTTAGCTGTCATTGTTATTTATTGTGCTTTTCCTAACACAAATATTGTGATTTTCTCCTTTCCCGTTCATGTTTACTTACAGAATAAGCAATAAATCATTTGTCGCGTCAACAACAGGTCTTGTTTTGCCGGGGATTAATTGGGCCGGACAGTCGCTTGCCTAACGAGAATGATCTCAATTTATATCATACTTATATAATAAATGTGAATAACGAATAATAATTATCTGAATGTTTTTGACGTGAAATGACAAGTTGTTATAATCCGTTATAACTTTTAGAACATGTTTGACCTTAATCTTATATTATGGAAAGATTTAGTAAGAAAATGGCTAACACAAATTCATTTGAAAGCACATGCTTAGGTTATTCATGGAAAATATACGAGTAGCTCATGAGAATTACATTGGGTGGTCTAGATTCAGTATTCAGCAGACTGGTTATGGGAATTTGTGGTTTCATATAAAGCTATTTTTGGAAAATTTCTAAACCACTATTTCCGTTATTTTAAAGTTTACAGCCGATTTCGAAAAAAATTTTTGGCACCATAAGTTACAGCTGGGATGCCCAAATTACCATATTTAAGTAACCAAATTACCAAACATACCCCTATTTAGAGCCCTCCATAATTTAGAGCCTGCTGAACTTAATTGCTTCTTTTTTATTAATTTTATTTCTCCTTTAGTAGTGTTTGACCGAAATTGCTCGGAAAAATCACTTCGGGACCAAGTCGTAGGTCAGGGTAGATACGAGTTGATTTCAGTTTTTGTTTTGTTCTTTTCATATTTTTAGCATGTATTATCTATCATTTATTGCGCTGGTTTGGCCCTTCACTAGAATACATCAGCTGCTTCTCCGTGTATAATTAAGAGTCGACTAAGGAACTCGGGCATTCTCTCGTACCAAAAGCTAGCAACTTGTGACTGTTCATTTACATCTGTCTCCGCTATGCTAAACGTGGCTGAGGGATCGCCTTTATGGTCCTGTAGTTCTGGTTATCCCATTTCGGTAACACAGCCGTATGTGTACTCGTATATGGTCCCTTTTGAAAACCAGCGCTGCTTGCAAGGTAGGCACGCCTATCTTGTCTTAGCAGCATCCAGCTGAAAGGGGGCCTGTTTGGAGGTTGCACGTACTATGGGACGACGTGACTGCCGGGCTTCAAATAGGGCACACAGTTCTTCTTATTGTTCTTCGTTAAATGTCTGCTTCTACCTGTCTACCTACTACTTTTGATTTGTAACTGTTTCTACCCTATTTCTATTGTCTTGTTCTATGTTGTTTCTGTCCGTCTTTGTCTAATACCCAAATAAAAAACTATTCTATTCTATGTGTGTGTTATATCAAAATACTGTACTTACTCATTATTCTTTTCTTTGTTGCAGGATGGCGATAGAGGTTACCTAGAAGGTCTGGCCTCACGGTATGCTGACCTCTTTTCCACCCATTATGGTGATGTCTTAGACCACCTGGAAGAGCTCAGAAGGCATGAATGGGAAGAGATGTCTCCACGAATGAGGGTCTTAGGTGGCCCAGGGACACCTCAAACCCCCCCTTCGGCCAGTCCAGGGTCATTGGCCTTGAACAACCTGACTACCTCGCATTCGCAGCCCATTTATGTGCCCGGAAAATATTCGGTAAGTGAGGTACTAAATCAATTTTTATTTCTATAGACTAATTTTTTTTATCGCCCACGAATGGATAACGCGCTTTTGTACCAAATATGGATGTTGTGTTTTTTGCTTAAGAAAGGAATAAAATAAGGTAACCGTAATTTACTTCAGTCTTATGACACCACAAATATCTAACTAATGTTATAAATGAAAAAGTTTATTTGTTAGCTCTACACGCTTTAATTACTCAATCAATATTTTTGAAATTTCGCATATATATAGTTAGAACTACGCGGCTAAAGTTTTTTGCACATTGACATTCATAATAATATTTTTTTAAAAGGTAATTTGTGCAATCGAAATTTAAATTTCAAGTAGTAAGTTAAAATAGGTACCTACCTTAATTAACCTATATCAACGTACAAAAGCTTTTCATATCAAGTAATAAAGTAACAAATCCATTAAAAATTACCAAACAACTTTTTTATTTTCCTTTGGTGAGGAATTTATGAAAATTTGCATACGTACGTACGTTCATTAAGCTCCTCTAGCATGCAAGATGGAGTCACGCATGAGAACGCTTTTCTTTGATTTGGGCATTTGTAAATTAATAATTTTGATTCGAAAAGTTGTTAGATGCTTTGCAACTTGCATGTTTATCATTACTTATACAATAGTAAATGTTCACGATTTTCATGCATCGTTGCGTAAGTAGTTTTCTACGTATGGTAGTTAGTGCTTTATGGAAATTTCTACAAGTGTGGTAGAAGAAAACAAGGTACTGCACTCACAGATAAAATGGGCTAACGTGAGTGATACAAACAAACCTAAATCATTCTACCTATATAGTTTCATTGCCTTTGGTTTATATACCATGGTAATAACATGTATCACGATGTCAATATGGTGTCAAGCTCCGATAATGTTTTCTGTACCATGGAAATTATATATTATTTTGCAATTACTGCTCCTGACTGTAACAAAGGAAAAAAAAAATTAAAAACTTTTTTTCGGCTTAAAAGTAAAGCCAATATTTTTAATTTATTACATACTTAACTCCTTTTCGATTAGATTTTTGCATACTTACCCATGATTTAATATCGAAATGATATCCATCTCAGTCAGCGAGTCTTTATTATAATTTTTTTCATTCAGCCCTCGAGTTGCCTGACCGACAAAGAAGAGGACGAGATCTACGGCTTCGGCTACGGCGTCTTCGGCAAACAAATGCTGCAACGACAGCAGCAACAGAAGCAGCTGTTATTAGCGCAGCCTACCCAGCCCTTAATTCACAACCAACAGCATAATTATCAAAGGTATGTTCAGGTTTCTTGTCATTTGATTTATTATCACTTTCGTAGTGAATATTATGTTCTGTTACTTCAGCTACTTAACGGAATAGAAATGTTTAATGGTTTCCTCCAAGCTTAGATATAATATAAGCTTTGTACTATATATTGTCAAAATTACATTGCCGATGATAACACGATATCGTCTCCAAATAAATTGCCCACAATTCAATAAATTAACATTGTAATCACAACATGTCCTGATAAGAACAGACTACATTTACAAGATTGCTGAATACAAATGAATTTGAATTCCTAGTTATCCAGTCAGTCCCACCCTCGATGCAAAATGTCACTATAATCCTGCAAGGTATTCGTAGTAACAAGAATACGGGCGCAGTCATAAATTATTTTGACTTTAACAGGTGTACTCGTTAGATAAGCTTTTACGCTGCATGTTTAACGGCTAATCTAAATTGAAATCAGACATTCGATTGGCGACAGCCTGTGGGTTGCGGATAGTTACTTCTGCGTCCACTGTTCACATTTTTAAGGCCTGCTGTATGTTGTTGTTGCCGTGGTACGTACGAGTAGTACGTGTAGATTTAGATTTAGTGATTTAAACCTTCTCTGTTGTGCATTAAAGAGCAAGAAAACATTTCTTAAATTTATTACTTTTAATCATTAAAATAATAACAACTGCCTTTGCTTTAAAATTGTAACAACTAGCCATTGTAGTTTTGTTAAGTTATTAAGGATGGCCTATTTTTGCCACAGTGGGAAGATAAAATAACCGTATACATCCGAAAGTTTCAAGAATAATCCGAAAAAATAAATTAAATGCAAATCCAGTAGAAGTTCTCATTACATTCAACTGGAAATAAGTATAAATTCAAATTAACTTCTGATGGATATGTCCGGACCACTCATGGTTTGCAAGTTCTTGGAATTATACTGACATTTCAATGGAGTGGAATGGCTTATCTCGAGTTTCTGGTTCTTGGGATCATAGCAATTAGTGTTCACTACCTCACTTCGCATAGTTTACTGGTGATTAAGGTGAATTTAGTAAAGTGTGTGGTTTATTCAAAATTGTACACGCCCGCACTTCAATATTGATTGTTCTATCATTATAATTATTTAGATATTTTTTATAAATTTTGTAATTAAAAATATTACCTTTGCCATAGCGTAAATTTCATCCACCAGTATCGTTTAATATCCTTTTAAGAACTTCTTAAGACTTTTAGATTCTCCGTGATTGCTAAGGAAATAAGCAGTATATGGAACTTCACTGTCTAATACTCACTAGAAATACCTATCACTTTCCCATTCCCTGTAATACCGGCCTTCATGAATAATTTAAACGTTCTAAAACACATGTACTAACGTACTAACATAAAGTTTGCTGGACCTAAAGTGACATCTCCGCCCACGGTCCGACTGTCTTGTCAGAAAATGCTAATACGATGTGTACTGCAAGTTGTACACATATTAAAGTTATTCGCTTTAATTTTAATCCAATCTTGCTGAAATAATGGTTACATTGTATTGCATTACAAAAATGATAATGTATCCAATTTAATTTATTATGTAATCTTGGATTTTACAGTGCTGATTTTGAAAAAAAGCAGCTTTATTCGAACTAACGTTTGTTGTAATTTTCTTTTCAATTTATAAAAAGTTAAATGGCCTTGTAACACAACCACCAAAATTAAAAGTAGTTGTTGAGAATCCGTATACGTTTCGTTCTTTTATATTTTTTTCAAAATATGTACCTAAATGTAATTAGGAACTAAAAGCTACAATATGATTCAGTTAGTTTTTATATAAATGTTGATAATACCAGTAGCAACACAAATAACATAAACCTAGACACATCTTCATCTTGGTTTGGAATTGAAAAAGCTATCACAAATACAGCTGCAAGTTGTAAATACTAATGAATTACCTTGTAAGTAGAGAAGTGTTTGATAGAAAATGAGATAAGTTTAATTTAACACCTGTAGGGTTAAATTACCTTCGGGTGGGTTGCTTCTGGACGGTATTCTAACACGCAGACTTGAAATTAGCTCCTTTCTCGTTAGCCTTTACAACATTGTGGTATAAAGCTTACCTACATTAAGTGCTTATACTATACTTTTGTTTTTAAACCCAACTTATATTGCAAATGCGAATTTTGTTTGCTACGTCTTCACTCTTTATTCAACTAATATTTTTGAAACATTGAATACATACATTTTTTAAATATAGTAACAGTTGGAAATACGATAAAGGATGAAAGTACACACGGACGAATTGGCGGGCAATACCCAGTTAATATATAGGTAATATCGCCATTTTGATGTGACAATAATGATTCAGTATTTTCCGTCATCTTCATCTTAAAATATCGAAATATGACCCGATCAAAAAGTTTCAGATTTGTAGATTTATGAAATCAAATTCAACTGTGTTATATAGGTATTTTTTCTATTCTCTATTTAATTACTAATCCAAAAAGCGAGCACTATACTTATTTATGTATTTATATACCGTTGCTAAGTACCCACGACATAAGACCTTAGGGATCTTACTGTGGGACTAGGTTAATGTGTTGTGTAGTGTGTAAATATAAAAAAAGGTTATATTCCTTACTTCCTTAGTTGTCGCGGCATTCGCGTTAGTAATGCAAACTTCCAGCGAATCTTCTCGCCTACATTCCTATGTCAACGCCCTAACCTGCTTAGAAATTATCTCTAACGAACCGGGGGCTTGTAAAATATACATAAATTACATAAGAGCATTTACACAACCTATATCGCACAAACTCAATATACCAACAAATATTTGTTAACGAATGTACCTACTGAGAAGTCGTGTAGTTTAAGCTTTAATTTTACCGGAAATTGAATTTGTTTGATGAATTTCTAAATTGATTTTCGGATGATTATGAACTGACATACAGGAGAATTTAGTCAATTGCTTCAAATGTTCAACAAGATAAAGTACATACATACAAACCAGATATTAAGTATAAGTCATTTTTTTGTCTCCTAGATATACGAGTAGGTAGGTCGTTTAGTAAGATGTCAGGGAAATTGACAGTCAAAATAAGATAATCTTTCTTGAATAAACTTTATTTCACGCATAAACCATAAAGTTCACAAAATAATGAAACAGTCAAGCAAACGATCCAATATATCAATCGTTTATTGCCAATAAAAAGTCAGGTCATATAGTTCCTGCAACTTGTAAAAGTTATCAAACTAAAATTCTCGATTCGTATCGACGCAGTGCCGGTAATAACTCAAACGATGTAAATGTAACCATAATTTTGGTGTTCAAACAAGCCAATTCCGCTGGCGTGATTACCATTCTTATAAAATATAGCTGTTACAATATTTATTATATCCCGGGACCAAATTGGCTTAAAATCAATATTCATTGCATCGCATGCAACGGTATGATACCGTTCGGTGAGATTTATTAATTCCTGAAACTATCACAGTTTGGCTTTTGATTGATTTTTCAGTAAACTTTACAAATTAAGTATTTTTTAAATAAAACATTAAGAAATTAATCCGCCATGTACATTAATTACTATTTGAAAAAAAAAATCTTAGTGTTCGAGAAAATTTATCGTAACACATTATAATTTTCATTATTTTTTTTAATTTACTCTTAGTTTTCGTACGATATTTAGCAGCCCATACAAATCGCATGGAAATAATTAAGTGACCTCATTATTAATTTTACTATCCCACAATGATCAAGCACACTCACAATTAAATATAAACTCCTCATTGCCGCGTGGTGCCAGCAGAGTAGAGTTTGTACCACCCCTGCCTGCCCGTGGTATCGTACGAGGCGATTAAGGGTGTCCGGGATATGGGCAGCAGCGCCTCCCGTACTGACAACATAGTCCGAAAATCACACTGCGGCCATCCCGCCTGCCCAGCGTGGTGACTATGGGCAAAACCCCCTGTGGCAGTAGCCTTGTGGCGTGCCCTGGGGGAGGCCTACGTCCAGCAGTGGACTGCAATAGGCTGAAGAAGAAGAATAAGCTCCTCATTTTCGTGACTTTTTATTCAGAATAATATTACACATACATATACACGCGGCTATGTTCCCAAAACAGTGTAGCCAGATCTGCGTAATCAACAACGAATCAATTAAGGACATCCCAAAGTCACGTTTAGAATATCAGATGTATAAAATTGAAATTGTGTTCTTCATAAAAATCGTTCATAAATCGATCGATGTTAAATTGATTCCAACGATTTTATTATTTGCAAAATCTGTTTATTCTCCCATTAATTTGACGAATATATTGAATTGAGCTTTACATATTAACGCATTAATTTCGATCACAATCATCATTAGCCGAGGTATTGTTAATGCCGCCGTCGATTAATTTCTCATTTACCGTTAAATTCTGAATGGCGGACATTTTTGCATCCCATTGAGGACAAATTTAAATGTTTGCTGAGTCCATTGGAATATAGTAATAAAGTTTATTGCGTTTTTGTAGCGGTTTAATTTTTTTCCGTACTTTCGCGTGAACATGAGTATATAAGAGGATATGGCCAAATTATGTTGGTTTATACAAATAGTGTGTCTTGGCAGTCTTGTGGCGTGCCTTGGGGGAGACCTACGTCTAGCAGTGGACTGCAATAGACTGATGATGATGATGATGATACAAATAGTGTGGCCATTGAGCAAGGGTGAAAAGTTGTAAATGCCAGTAAGTGGTTCATACTGCGCTGCCTGGTCTTAATTATCCAAGGGATCTTACATTGTTTGTTGCGTCTCCTCCTTATACCTCCTTTGTGAAATATACTTAATTAAATAATTCAAATAATTTTATTACAGTAATATTATTCACATTTTATTGTTTTTGTACACAGAAAATATTTCAATGAAATAATTAAATGGTGGATTGTTATGAAAGTTTTAATGAAACATTTTATTTGTGAGTATCACAATTGAATAAAATGGTCGGTAGGTACCCAACGTATTACACTGAATCAATATGGTCATTTATTTCAAAGTTTAATGTTAATTTGCTTTGTTGCAGTTGCCTAAGTCCCAGATCAGCATATTTCTACGAATTTCCCCCTAGTGGTAAGTTTTTCAATATTTGTAGTGTAATAGGATTAAGTAAGTAAATCATTCGCGAAGGAAAATCGAAATCGGTTCATTATTGTAGTAGCCAAGTATAGTTACAGATCTTTGGTTATAGTCCTGTATGGGTTAGCTTGGACAGTTGACGACGCAGTCACAGTGATTTGTAGAGCTCTATGGGAAAACCATTAACTTAATAAAATGGGATTCGGTAATACATAATTGTTTTGTGTACATATTATATTTTAAAATGATTTTCTTGTTATTCATTCAACTAAACCTAACCTTATTTTAGGAATACCTACTATGCCTTTGGATTTAGGGAATAGGACTGTAGTTATATAGAATAATCAATGTTTTAAATCATATTAAGTATTATAAATACAGGATGTTTTTTTGTGGCCACCTTTAACGAAGGGTACGTATTCTATACATGAAATAAAGTAAGTTTATGCCAAAAAAATGCTTGGAATTTTTTTTTTTTTTGAAAATTTTTTTTAAATTCTTTGATCGTGCGAAATTTATAGTGTCTAGTGTTTATTTTAGTTTTTTTATAGACAGATATTAATTATTTTTCGTGAAATAATCCTGCTACGCGCGTCTATGTGCATTTATGCAGAAAAACGCAGTCTATTTAGTCAACTTTGGACCCTAATATTTTGGAAACCAGACACTTCCCAGGTATGCTTCCATGGAGAAAAATGATCGTGATGATGAGGAGATTCCGTAGTTTTCGGGAACGTTGACGACCAAAAATCACCCTGTATACTAATGATAGATTTATAATTCACTTATTTTCACGGACCTATTTAGTAAGTAAGGCAAAGGCATGGCTTTAATATACTTCACAAAGTATATTTGCTTATCCACAAAACGAAGTTTGACAATGACTAGGAACCATGTAAATTAATTTTGCTTAGTACTTTAACAATGACTAAACTTTTATGAAAATCAATTTATCAATTGTAAGACAAACAAGACGAAACCAATTTGGAAAGTTGTCGGCAAACAGATGACTATCTCTTCTTATTACTTAAATTGGTAAATTGAAAGCTTCCAATTATCCTTTGGTGTGGCATTTATCTCGTTACTTTTCTGTCAGTATAAAAACACAGTTGTTACTTCTAAGCCATGATAATTATTAAAGAACCAATAAATATCAACAGATATACTAGTACCCCGCCCTGGTTTATGTATTTTCATATAGATGACTTCGTAGCGACAATCATATTAACTATATTATAATATCATATATAGGATGTTATTGACAGACAGGCAAATCTTACATACTATCGCAGATTTGATTAATTTACAATAAGTTCAGAACAAAATTCGCGTGATACCTGTTAGCCACAATTTTATTTCCTATCAAATTTCATCAAAATAGCATATTTAGGATTCACAGTCATAAATTAATGTTTATCTACTACGAGAAGTTAATTTATACCTATTTCTACAGATAACTGTCTTGGTACAGCAAAGAAAAAGGTGACAACATTCTCAAGACTGCTCCGTGGTTTGAAGTCCCATAGGAAAGAGAAGCACGGCTCATGTTCGCCGAAGCATACGCATAGTCCCAGACAAGTCTTACCGCCTCAGAGGGTAAGTATAACCACACTGTGCTATGTAAACGCAACACACTGTAGTGTTATATCTCTTGACACATAGGATGCGTTCATAGATATCACTTTTGACGAGGTAATTTGGTAATCTGTAATAGGGCGTTTTTCCACTAGACGATACGGCCACGGCACGACCGACACTACTACGGCTTTTTTGGAAGCAAAAATGTATTAATATGGCTCGTTTTTCCTCTAGACGACACGACCACCACACGATCTTCACTATTAGATGACGAAAAGCTGTTGTCGTGTCATGGCCATGTCGTCTAGTAGAAAAACGCCCATAGACGTTCATTGGTAGAGGCGATGAGCTAGCAACTTGTCATTGATCTTTAACATCTGACCTCAAGGCCTTTGAGTTCCTGAAGTTCTTGCTATTCCATTTTTGGAAATATAGCTAGGAATGTATATAAACGTGGTAGATGTTAGACTTTCGCATCTGCGTCTGCCGCCGATTCATCTATCTACAGGGTAACCAAAATACTACGTATAGGCACACATCTGTGAACGTGACTTTTGATGATACATTCATATATGTGTAAAAGAGATATTAGAGCCGTTGTACACTACACCGGATCCGAGGTCCATTCGTCACAAATTTGTCATATTTATATCTCTGGGGGTCACCTTAAATTGCTAAAGTAAGATTGTTTTCATCGAAAAAGCGAGATGCGCTCTACTCTACAATGGTGTATCTCGCTTCCACAGCTTAAATAATCCTGGTTTAATAGTTCTTGGTATTTCTCCAGAGATATTAATGTGACAGATTGGAAATGGTATGGAGATTGTCAGTATATAAAAAGCCCAAGGAGTTGCTACTATAGCTAGCGTAATGTAGCTAGTTGTTTTGTATTTTAACCTGGGTAACTACCTATGTATGAGCCAAGTTCACATCGCCTTACCTATCTATGTGTATTTCACTAATTTGATAAAGTAAATTGACTTCGAAGTAGATAATGAGCATAACATAAATCTACCCAATAAAATTTAAGTGTACGTGTGTATTTATGTTAGGTTATGGTAAATTGAAAAACTTATTTTAAAAATTAAACTAAAAATCATGTAACTATAAAATGTATAAAACTTTAAGTGTTAATTCCGTCTTAGTATAAATATATTTACTAAGTTCTCTTACGAAGTTTTATATTAAAATACGTTTAATCCACGAGCCATGGCGATGTTGTTTCACGACTCCTAGAAAATTTAATTTAAAATGAAATCCAATAACAAAATATACTACCTAGGATTATTATAATTCATTGATTTAAACCTCAAGAAGAATACGTATTCTTATGCATTTCTACTTATTGTCATTTTTTCTGACTGAATGACTGACTGATGAAACGAATCTATTTTCAATCGTTTTCGCCATCCAGTATACCTGCCGCCCTCTTCAAGTCATCGCGGTCCATCTGAAATCATTACAGATTCTAGCTTAAGAAAAATGTTGTACTTTTACTAACAAAACAAAGTTCTAACTAAGCATTACAGTACAAACTTTAATGACGATGCCCTCTCAGTCGTCGCAAACATTCCATTCTTTCGGCGAGCCTGCCGAAATCTCAAAGCTCAAACCCGAACCGAATCTAAGAACGCCCTCGCCCGTGGCGTCTGCCTTCCTTTTTTCATACATTCCCTTTTGCTACCCTCATCCACTATTATGTAGATCCGGCGCGACGCCGGTCGTCTTTGACATGCACTCGGTGCAATTAGTATGACGCGTCGTGTGAGCATAGTGCTGCGTTTAGACCGGTCGATAGCGCTTTTTATAATTATGATTAATTGTAAATTTTAATAATAGATTTTGGAGACAAGTAAAAGGTCGCCTTAGCCATCCAGTGGGGAATGCAACCAGCCTTTTGATCACGCTACAAGCAGTGAAAATGACCTTTTTTAAATTATATTATATCTATCCAAATGTGTAAATTAATATAAATAAATAACCAGGAAAAGGTTTCCTAATTTTGATGCTAAAATAATCATATCTGCAATACCACGTTAAACACTACTTATTAAAGTAGAGGAGACCATGAAGATCGACCTTCACCAATCTAGCCTGATAACTCGATGAGACATATTTTTCATCAAATATAATTTATCAACAAATATGCCTATTGTGACTTGCCTATCGAAAAGTGTTCATAGATATTTTTAATTTAATTAATTTAAATTAATTTTCTTTCATCACCTGCATTTGCAGCCAAGCCTATATGATTGGTTTTGTAATTATAATATCTTACCTATGATATCAATTTCGATTGGTTAACAGATCGGTGTAGTGACCTATTCATACCTATATTGACTTACCTATTCATATCCTTGCTACCTAGCCATGCACAGAAATAAGTAGGCAAGCCTACCTAGGCATACTCTGTGTGTTAAAAACTATCAGTTGAGATAAAAGTCATTCGCTTATCAAAAGAGTGAAGGTGATGAAAGAAAATTAATTAAAATAAAATAGCTATGAATACTTTTCGATCGAGTCATTAGATCGGTGAAGGTCGATCTTCCACGTCTCTCAGACTATTAGATATGAATACGTACTCAAGTACATTAAATAGTTAAAATATTCACCTATACATGTTCAATCATCCAAAACAAATGATTCTAAAAATAAGAGAGCTTTTATTATAATTGGATTTTTTCTTTCACCTGAAATGATAATATAGAAATTCAGTCCAGGTTCACTAATAAATTTCCACATCTAATAGCCACCAATACTCATAAGCTACCATACTTAATACTGACACTGTGAAAAATCCTTCCATGCGTCTGATTGAGTCGTTCCGAAACGACCAATTCCAACGCTCCACAGTGTGTGCTTGTATGGCAGTACAATGGAAATTCGAGCAACTATAATATTCTTGATTATATTTATGCTGGAAGTTTTCTCGTACGTAGACAATGCACATGTTTGGATCGGCGCGAACATCGTTAATGAGTTCTGCCTTTTAAATGACGCTACGTGAATTGCCGTGAATATTTTTAATGCATATGATTTTTGGTTGTGCAGAAGTTTTTGCAAACACATCTTGTGCTGGCGGAAAATTAAAATATATTTCTGCAACGTAGACTATACACCAGTACATTTAATACTAAAGGTATCTTATCTTTTAGACAATGCGTTTTCGAAACGTATACTATTCAGTTAAATTCCCGAAGTATTTTCAAAACGCATTTTGCTGCGTTACAGAACACATCACATTAATTAGTCCCTCTGTAACTTACGTTCATCTTTCATCAGAACGAAGTGCAACATTTTTCTGTGTCCTTATTAATCCGTCCGCCCCTTCCGTCACCGCATGCTTGTGAGAAATGACGTCTGCCAAAGCTAAGTCGGTTGGGCTAAGGCGTTTGAATTATGACCGTTTGTTGAGCTAACGGATAAAGGCCATTAGGGCGCCGGCATAATCCTTATCGGGCAACTTGCACTTAGGATTAGTCCTGTCAGAAGTTGCTTTTTTCGTCCCGTGCCCTGTGATTAGGGGATCACGTACTTACGTGAGTGGACGATCGGAAATCGAAGTTATCGGGGATTTTCTAAGTTCGGTTTTATGGCGGTCAGCGGTCGTGGTTTGTTTTCGTACAGTATGTCTGATGTTTATTTTAGGTGTGTTTAGCGAAAAACTTGGAGGGGAATAGTAATGAAAAGTGTTATGAAGTGATATCAAGAATAAGCGATCTGTTTAGAAGTTATTCTTAACTAGCGGCCGCTCACGACTTCGTACGCGAGAAAGAGCATTACACCCGTGCGAAGCCGGGGCGGGTCCCTAGTTATACATATAAACTTTCCTCTTAAATCACTCTATCTATTTAAAATAACCGCTTTAAAATCCGTTGCGTAGTTTTGAAGATTTAAGCATACATAGGGACGGACAGACAGCGACAGCGACTTTGTTTTATACTATGTAGTGATATCTGAAATGAAATTACGCCATATGTAGAAACTTGTCATATTAGGCCAACAATTTAAAAATAATATTTATTTTCTTTTGTTTGTAGATATCTGTATCTACAGTTATAGTACCTACCTACATAATTACTTTTGATTCTATTTTAGGACGTTCATATAATAATTTCATTCACATCATTAAAACTTTATTTCATAGTCCATACTATAGGTACATTAGCTCTTTCTGAGAAATAACGACTAACAAATTATTATTATGTATGTAACAACTAAGTAAATACGCTTAATTCCACATAAACGTGTACTGCTAGCCACCAAACAGCCATAAAGTTTTCGTATTAGCTCGTTTACAAATTAAACTTCAAACTAATACCACAGCATTCGACAGTTAATGTTAACTATCGCCACTAACGGGCTAAGCGTACCACAACAATATTGGCACCTACAGACTAAATGCCATCTTGCGTATTGCGGGGCTATACTGTCGGGCTATCCCTGCCTTATAGCCTTGCCGAGTCGATATCGACCATAAAATGTTATACACTTCACCGCACTAATACTATGCATGGATCGTGGATCGTATTGTACAGTAGTACGGCATAGAATGTCTTGTTACGCAAGCACATAAAGGATGAAATGCGCTTTATGTTGCTGCGGCTTCTGGTAATATTCGGGAGATCGTAAATATGTAACAACTTGTATCGATAAGGCGCATAATATTATTGCATGCCGCATTGTTAAGTTGTTGTACAATGTTATTTTTTAAGGTAACTTGTTATTGTTAGTAAGTATATACCGCGAGTCTGTCAACGTTGAGTAGACGAAAGTATGGAGAATCTCAAATTAGGTTGCACCTTAGAAAACAAGTCCCTATCAACAGTGGAAAGGCCAATATACTTTTAAATTTTCAAGTCTGTCAATTTTCAAGATTATACCTAGCAAACAGACAAAATAAAATCGAAATTAGCTACTTTCTCATTTATAATATTAGTAGCAATATTGTGTTGATGAGTGTTCAAAACGTGAAAAGAAAGTTTGTATTGTAAGCCAGCCGGTATAAATTCGATTACTACTTTGAATGAATTACGCATTCTTTAGGGTTGCTACATAATAATAAATAATTTAAAATAAACCAACGTATTATTATTTCCTTCAAAATCAATTGTTTCTTAGCAGACAACCATTTGGGTTCCTGACATGACTTAAAATATGGTATCCTTTGGTAGCTTTTTCGCATATTTTCATTTCCCAACCAACGTTTCGCCGATGTTTCACTTTGACAAGAAACGATTAGCAAATTTTTGTTTGACAACGTTTCATTTGGTAGAATTATTGTTAAGCCGATTATTATAATGACAAAAAACGTTTGGGACATTTATCATGTCTCAAACATTTCACTAGGCCACACAACTATAAGACGAATTACGTTTGTTCAGACCCATTATGAAACTGTATGTTGCTTGCGTAGGTATCTTTTGGCAAAACTCTGGTCTTCAACTTGCCTAAAAAAAGTTTTTTTTTTAAATAATATAGTATATAAGTATAGCTACAGAAATCTTAGGTTAGGTTAGGTTAGAGTATGACAGAAGCAAATCGCTTTTGTAAAAAGAAACAGTTAAGTAAGGTCACAATTAAAGGTAAATTTAAAAAATATTTAATAATAATAGGTGTGTACCTGTATAATATAATTTGTCCCAAATGAAAATGGCATTGGTAAACAATAAACAACTAAATGAATATAACGCGAACTAAAACATTCTGCTACTTGAAAGTTGGCATTTTAGAAAGTGTCATTATGAAAAGCTGACCAAACGTACAGTTGGTAACTGTGAGGTTGGGAAATAAAACAAAATTATATGATAAGTTGGGAAATGACTATTCGGCGAAATCAAATTCTGCGAAATGTTAGTTGGCAAGTGAAAATCTGGCAAACAATTTTCGGCGAAAAGGCAGAGAACCCTTAAAATATAGGCACAGAAATTTTTGAATTCCTACAAATATTATAAATGCGAAAATAAGTTTGCTTAGTTGTTACCTCTTCATGCTTTTCATTTTATCAACCGACCGTCTTGAAATTTCACATAATATAACATAACTATGTATAGTTAGATTACGTTGATGCACATAGGCTACATGTATACTATAATTGGGCAAAGCCGCATATAAAAGCTAGTATCCGATAAAAATGTCACAATGGTAGTTATTAATTATCCCCAACAAACCTTTATCTACTGCTTTAAATTTCAGTTCAAATACATTTATTGAGCAAATGCTGTGTTGTTGAGCAACTAACATTCAATCATAAAGTTATTCAAACCTACGCATTTTTAATGAAGCCTCAATAGCCTTAACGTAGAATCCGAGAAACTAATAATAAAAGCTTCCGAACAATTAATCTTCATTACGTCTAGTTAAATACACTAGCAGTATTAAAACAATTCTTTGTTGAACTAATAACTGGATTTACTCGTAAAAAGGATTAAAAGCAACCCAGTTGAACAAAATGGAGGCAATATTAAAGTTTCCCTAGCCAAGTTATTCTACGCAGAACATTTATCAAGCTTACTATGGCAATATTTTTGAGGTTATGTTTTTGACACAGATTACTTTCCTTGCACGCTGGCAACATTGAACTTAATGCACTCCATTTTGCATATTTTTAGTGTGTTCGCGAATAGTTTTCTTTGGCTAAATATAAGTTATGGTGATTGCCGGCTGCTATCAGAATTATAGCTTGAACTGAATTGGATTTGTTAACACAGCTTCGTATCGAAGGTGCCTGAGTTTTTTTATGAGTCGTAAAAGTAATGTCTAGTAATACCTCCATGAACTAATATCAAACTAGTTTACCATGCATACTTTTAAACTGTTTTGGAAAATATTTATCTTCTTCATTCCTTTCGTTTTACTTGAGTATAGAAAAGAAATAGAAACATACATTCCACAAAATAAATGTTCATTTTTATAGGAAGGTAGCCTGATAAAGAAGATGGGTGAAAGTGACTATCAAAGTATATAAATATCATCTAAATGTCCAATCCATAATTTACTTTTTCCATTAAGTCCTAACTCTTATTTTTAGTCATCTCATGCTACGCCTTGTGGTCTTATCTCTTGCAATCCTTCCTTTTTGAAAAATTAAGCTATTGCTTACATAGTTAACAATTGAGTTTATATATAGATTGAGGTTATATGTGGAGAGTCATCGTATCAATATTATAATAGAAATGAAATTCAAAAAGCTAGAGTCTTACCTCTAAAACCATAATCCTCGACCAAGCCGCGGTATAGTAATTAATTCATATGCTAAACAGTTGCATGCATCGTTGAATAATATCGATTACCTATCAGTGGTCGTTACTAATAATCGGGTGTCAGTTTCACACGATACCGGTTTATAGATAGTGTATGATTAACAAAGTTAACGGACTAAACAATAATCATATTAAGTACTGATGCGGCTCGTACTTTACATAATTTAATTAGTTAGTTCGTTATTCAAGCTTTAACATTATGAAAATTTTGACGGATATGTTATAAAAGTTTGATGTCTCCAATGTATTTCATTTTTTGCGGAAAACCACTGTTTGCTGAAAATACCACACGACAATTTTTTTCAATCGTAACGTATTTTTCAGTCTGTATTATCAGTACTTGCTGAATTATGAGCATCACACTCATAGGTATACCAAGTAGCACAGATAGCTTAATAAATACTCACTTTTAGATCTACATACAGCTCTGGGCGTATTAAGACTCATATAAGAATACACTCGTGGTCCCTTAGCTGCATAATAGCAGTCAGTGATATTTAAACAGCTTAAGAGTAAATAAGAGCTGCATTATGGGTGACAAATATACCCTTAAAATGCAAAGAGTCCTAGAAAGAGCCAAGAGCAATATAAGAAAGTACTTGTGAACTATTATTGAGCTGACTCATTAAAGTAGCACAAGTTCTCATAATATTTAACCAATAGACGCATAACGGGACACCTGTGGCCCATAATATATCTTAGCGTTGAACATATTTACCGCTAAGCAGCCTTTATTTATCCATTGACACTGTTTGCATATAGCGGCAGTTTAAACGTTCACAAGATGCCTCATGGATATTTAGACGTTCACTAGTATATCAAAATAAAAGCTTTAACTTTAACTCGTGAAACGCTTAACAGCTCAATAATGGTTCACGCGTGAAACGGATAGTGAATATATACTCACTTTTAGAACGGAATACACAGAGCTGCATTATGGCCAAGAATAGAAAGAGCGAAGAGCAATATTACACTGTTATTGAGCTGACTCATATCTATAATATTATAGACGCATAACGACACCTGTGCCCATAATACATCTTAGCACTGAACATATTTACCGCTAAGCAGCCTTTATTTATCCATTGACACTGTTTGCATATAGCAGCAGTTTAAACGTTCACAAGATGCCTCATGGATATTTAGACGTTCACTAGTATATCAAAATAAATGGCTTTAACTTTAACTCGTGAAACGCTTAACAGCTCTTTAATAAGTAATGGTTCACACGTGAAACGCTTAACAGCTCTTTAATAAGTAATGGTTCACATGTGAAACACTAAGCAGTCCTTTGATAAATATAGGTTCACAAGTGAATCACTAAACAGCCATTTGATAAATAACGGTTCACATAGCTGTTTAACATCAACCAAGGCTGCATACGGAGTTATATGTTCAATTCTACTTTGCTCTTGAACTGTTTCACAGTACACAGGTGAATCGCTCAACGGCCCTTTAATAAGTAATGGTTCACGCGTGAAACGCTTAACAGCCCTTTAATGAGTAATGGTTCACATGTGAAACACTAAGCAGTCCTTTGATGAATATAGGTTCACAAGTGAATCACTAAACAGCCCTTTGATAAGATACATACATAATGTCAGTAAACTTGCATTCCCAAACATTTTTCTGGCACTAATAAAGAAAACCGTTCCGTTTACTTAGGTACCAATAAATATATTATGAAACGACACCGCCATTAATATGGCGTTTACGTTTATGTTGTCACAATTTACTACGGTCACTTTTCAACAATAAGTAAAATAAATATACAAAAATATTATTTTCTATAGTCACGCGTCACCAACAGGGCCATTGTGATACATTACTTAGGTATTCGGCTGAATAAAGAGTAACATGGTCTCTCAACCAGTTGATATTCAGCTCTTACAACACCTGTTACCCCTTATAACTCTCTTAAATTTCTGCTTCTGCCACCAACAGGCCCGTTGCGATACATTACTTAGGTATTCAGCTGAATAAAGAGTAACATGGTCTCTTAACCAGTTGATATTCAGCTCTTACAACACCTGTTACACCTTATAACTCTCTTCAATTTCTGATTCTGCGCTCTTAAGCAGCTTATGTGACATTAGAGCTGAATAATTTGTGCCCATTTAAGTGGTTTAAGGGCTGAATAAGCTCGGAATCAGCTTTTATGCAGCTTTTTTATACCACTTCAAGGATAGTAGTCCAATATTCAGTTGCTATACAGCCTCTTGTGCTACTTGGGATCCCATTTATCTAAGGAAATTACAATACAATTTCGTAAACTGCCAACCTTATTCCGTAACCTGGTCTCAAACAAAAGGCCCTCAAATTCGATATTTTAAAACAGGCGTGTGTGAAAGTGATATCTGGCCAATAAATTTGAAAACGACTACGCTCTAGGGTTGTCGCATTATAGGCGCGCCTTTTGTCGGTCCCTTATCAGGCGGGAACTTAATGGGCAAGCTTTGTAAGTCTTATGATTAATTGATTCGTTCGTACACAGCCCTCATTGTGATTCAGATATCCTTAGCTTTTTCTATCCTTAAGTGGGTATGATAAATGAAATGTTTTGTCGGGTTTCGTATGTATCGCTCGGGTATTAGTGTGATTTTTGTGATGATTAGTGTTGTGTTTGCTTTCTTTTGCACCATCGATAATTACCACTATTTCATTGGTAGTAATTGTTTTTTTATTAACAGGTTTTTTATTTTTTTTGCAATTTAATTTTATTATCTAAACGAAATATTTTATTTATGTTACAAGTTGTTGGATATATATTTTGTGATGTTGTTGACTATTTACGCATATCAATACAATGCAACTGCGCATCTATAATATAGTAAAATAATAAATTCTCTAAAGTTAGTACCAAAGAAAAAAAATCAATACTATATACAATCATCGTGTAAGAGTAACAAAATATCCTGTAAACGTTTTAAAGCTCAAGATAACTAAAGATTTCTAATCAACAACAAAGTAGGTACAACTGAAGATGCGAAAAGTTATATTTTCATACTGATTTCCACGAGCGCTGTTAATTTATCATACAACTTTGGGACTGCAGTGATTCGTAAAAAAGTTCGGGATTCAGAGCTCGCTCGCTCTCTATTTGAGGATAATCTTTATGAGAAAAATGACTAGCCGTTCTCGTGATGAATGGATAACAATAACTTTTTAACTTTAGCTATTATGCAGTTTTGCTTACTTCATTTTCTAGTAAATTGCTTTATTATTGCCAACGTTGGACTTATAAAGTTTATTACAACAGTTACTTGTTTTATTACTCCGCTTTTTCTAATTGTTTGTATTGGACTAATTATCCGTTTTATTCCAATATAATTCGTAAGCTAAATAATCAACGTTTATTTAGATATTTTCAAATTTTTATATAATGATTTAATACGTACGTAGCTGTGTACAGCTTTTATTCAAATATTCTCAATGTATTAATTTTAAGCTTAAATGTAATATTCAAAAAGGTTCACACGTGTTAAAATTGTCTTTGTTCCCCTATCAAAACGAAAGCCCCTTGTAGACAAATGTTGCAATTCACATACCGCAAGCTACGTTGAACAACATAGCGAGACGTTAGCTTAATGTTGCCGTAATCTTACTCCGTCTGCAATATATTACTTTAGCAGCTTTGACGATGAGCTTAAAGACAATAGGTATATTTATATAAAGTTACATAGTACAATCATAGACTTATTTGTATTTAAATTTATATCTGAATACTGAAACTAAGTACCGACGTTTACTAATAATAATATATACATATATAATAACAATAATATTCCTTTATATCTTCTTTTTATTACTGTATCTAAAGGGCAATTACTAACTGACAAAAATTACAAAATTTTCTTACAGCTAATTGCAATTGTTTTCATACAAAATTTCACATTTGGAATAAAAATTCAGAGACTCATCCTAATCTCTAATATTGAAATTGGCCATTAAAGAATAACAAAATCTTTAGACTTCTTTTTTGAAATAGAAACATCTGCGGGCTGCCTCTATCTCTTTGCTTTAAGATTACAATAAATTTATTGTTAATGTTTGAGTCTCGAGATAGTCTAAATTTAGATTCCAAAATTATGTCATAATTATCATTGTCAACGAGTTAGCTTATATTTTTTAAATATGATCGTATCAAAATTGTTAGTATATTATAGAGTTTGTTGTAAATAAAAACTAGGCTCAAAGGTCGAATTTCTCTCAGGTGGACACACCGGACAGCGTGCTACAAAGTGGTTTGGGGTTAGGGCCGGGCCCTGATACAGCTTTGAGGTCGATGGTAGACCCTCGGGACTACGATAGACTTCGATACTTCCAACTGACCAACGCCCAACCAAACACCTTTGAAGAAACTATACATAGGGTGAGCACCTCGCTTTTCCTGCTATTGTTTGATAGACATACTTAAAAATCTGTGATCTTCTAAAATAACTATTTTGATAGTTTGTAAAACAAATACATTATTTATTACTATAATTCAAAAATCATGTTTCTAATTAATATGTATTCAAAAATGCTAATAATTATACTCTTTTTCAAAATATGAAGTATTAAAATCATATAACCAGAAGTCATTTTAATAATAATCTGAGTTATCTGTTATATTTCTCAAAGTTTTAATTACAATACCCACTGGCTATTGTTATTCAAACTCATGTTATATATTTTACAATGTCTATCAAGTGTTTAAGCAGGAAAAGTTTTAAGTCTGTTAAGCTCTGATGGCTTTGCATATTTAAAAATATTTCTATGTATTTATTCATGTAATATTTGTTTATCTGTTTTGAATATTTTAGGGACTTCTCTAACGATATTATCACAATATTATGTTTATTTTGTTTATTATATTGCTTATATTTATACTAATATAAAGTCAGCAGAGCTTTAACAGGCAATTCAAAATTCAAAATTTCTGATGCATTTTTGATACAAAGTTTTGGCATGCAAATTTCGGAGGTGGCTTAATAAAACTACGAGATATTTATCACCCTATACAATAATGGATAAGGCATAGTTTTGAAGTTTCATACGGGGGCTACTCATTCAATTTTACAAAAATTTAGACAGTTTTGGAATACCTATGGCGGTGGTTTCAATTTGAGTTGTTGTTGTATGTCATTAGAATTGGGTTTTATTTCAAAGAGCTTAGACACTGTAACTTCGTTATATATCGATTGTTCGTTATCGCGATTCGTGACATATTCATCAATATCGGTACAGAACAATAACTAAAGGATAGAAGGCGCCTTGCGAATTGAAAAGCGTACCCCGTCGTAGACATTATACGAAAAAATGCGATGAACAAAGTCGAGACAAATACTTGACACGTTATGTAGCTTTTTAACTTAGTATCATAAAGGTACCCAAGGAACAAAACCATAGCAAAGCAGAGCAAAGGTGACCAATTTGACGTTTGCATTGTGTGACGTTTTGCATTTTGAGCAACCTATATCCGCTAACAAAATAGAGATGACTGTGTTGGTTGAAATTCAGTTTTAGTTATTGTTCTGTGAAAAGCGGTTAGTCTTCATTACATCTTTGAGCTTCATTTAATCTTTTTCGATGTACATATATCGAATTGATAGAAAATAAATTACATTGTCTATGCCCTAGCTTGGAAAAGTACTAGGTGAAACTGCGAAAAGCACATAATTTTAGTAGCACCAGGTATATTATTTATATTCAAAATAGGTGCAATTTTACACCAACAGCTAAACTATTTTAATTATACATATTTAGGCGATCCTAAAGCACCTGATTAAAAAATTATTAATAAAGAAATTGAAAAAGATTCCTCACCCGGGTGGGAATCGAACCCACGACCTCTGCATTCCGTGCCAGATTAAAAGTTGAAGTTACTTTAGATAAAATTATTTGGTGGGAGGTGTAAAATTGTAACTTATAGCTGATATCAACAAGCATGTTAGCATGTTTATATTTTTAATGCACCTTTTATTTAACTAATATTTTTTTGTGAATAGCCATTCAAAGAAGCAGTTTGATGATACTGTACATATATTATTATTCTTTATTGTTACAGTTAAAGATTCAAGAAGCAATGAAGAAGAAAGACAAAATCGCCAGAGAACAGGAAGAGGTAACTTTATCTCATAAACCTTACTCAAATCACTTTCTACGCTCTCACTCACGCACACATTCAAAATTTAATCTAATGTGAGAACTTGTAATCTCCGAGTGGCTCGAGCATTCGACGTGCGAACCGAGCCGTGGGCTAATCGTAGCCTAATCTCGAGCTAAGCCTATTAGGCAGTTGTATTGCTTCCCTACGAAACTTCGGAAGCCCTTGCTCAGCACATTTCGAGCGATCGTAAAACTATGCGACCCTGGTACTTGGGAATATCGAACATTGAAATTTTACGATGCCAATAAACTGTTTTCCGCACGAATTCGGGTGACACGATACGGATTTTGTTGGTTATTAAAAATTCGAAGGGAGCAGATGGTTTTCGTCGTAAATATGTTTATATCCAGACTAAATAAAATTTAGATCAGGCAAGGTAACATCTGAGTTTTACCGACTTTCGTATAAAACATTAGTTAATAGGAAGGAATATAGCGTACCAAAGGAATGTAGCGACATGAAATCTCATTTACTATAAACAGAACACGCGAATACTTGTCGTGGACAGTCCTTCCATAGCCTATTTTCTGCTTCACTTATATTTTACTAAGACCATTCAGCTTTCTTGCACATAACTGAATTATCCTTACTGAACGTCTGCGGAAACAAAGTATGCATAAATTAAGTTAATGTTCAATACTTTTCTACTTACGTAAAAGTGGTCGTTTTATACCTCGCTTTGAAAATTTATCGCCGTGTACACGCATTCTCCAAACGTTGTATTTTATGTAAAAAACACCTTCATTCTCGAAATTTCTTTACGCCGTTTATCACTTAACTTTAAGCTCGTAAATACTTAGTATATTATTCTTTATCTGCGAAAAGGTTTATGGCTGAGTAAAATGTTCTTTTATGCCTTAAAAGTTTCTCATTTATTTTAGTTGAACATGAGAAATTGGATTAGATAGGTCCTGCGCGCACCTGTTCATAAAAATATAATGGGAATTTTCTATTGTTTTTATTACAAATTCATCAAAATTTTAAATACAATCAATAGTTTTCATAATCTGGTTCAGATTTTTTGAAATTATTTTTGTAGATTGTGGATAGCTTCTTTAAAATTGTCTATCTAATATTATCTTAATTCCCCAACACTGTTTAACATAATTAGTTTAAAATAGCATAAGCCTTACATATTTGTTTACAGATTCTCAGAGATATAAGACATGGCCTTATGAATATGGGAAGAGATGGAGTTCGTGGTCCTTTTGGTGGTAAGAGTTTTAGTAAAAGTAAAAACGATATTTAGCGGTAAACTTTATGCACATGTTCATGCTAAGTCCATATTTTTTTCAAAATTTTCTACAATATTGTGCTTAAGGTATTTTGATATTTATTTTATTTTGGAATAACTTAATTCGAGTGTCGTTTTTTTTTCTAAACAAAATAAGTAATCTTTTAATTCTTTGCTATTTTTTACAAGAAAGAAACAGAATAAGTATTTTAAAAATTGTGTTGATAATGTCAATATTATATTCGAGATTAAACATTTATTTATCAAAATAACTTGAGAAGACAACGAACTGAATTGGCTTTAAAGTTCTGTGACAGTATGGCATGTTGCTTGAATATGGTTTAATATTTGAGCGGAATGCTTATTAAATGGAAAACTATTATTTTATCATTTGATGTTAGCGTACGCTTTTGATGTGCATCTTCATATTGATCATCCATTATTGTTATTTGAAATACATGTGAACTTGGAATTTTGAAATAAAATAATTAAACGGTCATTTGACTTCTCCACCGGACACTTATTCTCCTAACACTATGTGTAGTTCTAAATAACTAAGTTATAAATCAAAACCACTTGATTAAACTAAGTTATATGGATCTAATAATATATAATTTTAGGAGTTTAGGTGGCTGATTTAGAATTACGTGCATTATTAATATCATTGTGGTTTGAAAAGAAACTAAGACATCATCCTCATGCGGTTCTTTATTTGCGAGCAAATGCATGTCGTTTTACAATATTTTGCATCAACGCACGGCTTTACGATGTAAATACACTGCTTTGTTAAATCAGTGTACTCAGTGGACCCACCAAGAGGGAAATAACGGTAAACATTTTTGCATAGCACGTTATTTTATTTTGCACTATCAACTAACTCCATCTAAAAGTCTAATAGAGGACCCGTTTACAGACGACACGTACATGTACGACGATGAAGCACGAGTATTGTCTGGAAGAGGGCATTGGTACGACGAACCTCCTTATGAAAGTGATCCCGAAGATTTCTTGATGGGTGGCAGTGGTCCGGCTGCGACGTTTCAGAATGGGCGTGTTTGTTTCACACTTAACCTTAAAAACCAGTCAAGAGGAGAAGGCGTGATATCCCTAAGAAGCGCCGGTGATATAAGTTTAGCGAGAACCTCTCGACGGGGATTAATAATCCCACAGAGCGGACCCTACCCTACTACTGTGATACCATTACGGACGCCAAGGGATCGAGAGAGCGGGGATTATGCCGCATCAGATATCCAATCTATAGGTTCGAGACTCTCCGGCATTTCGTTAGAATCGAGTAGATCTGAACGGGATACCAGAAGAGGATATAGGCAAATGCCTGGATACCGAATAGGCGTTGATCCCTTATCGCCTGCCTCGTCAGACTACGAAGACCAAGAAAGCGAAACCGATTCACAACATATAGCCACTGTACATAAGGTATAATATTATGTTTAGTGACTTTAGCTTTTGTAGATGCTTTATTATTTTTTTCAATAAATATTATTTGCTGCAATTATTTCTGCTTTTATTTTATGCATCCTCTGCCCATTTAACTTTTATTTCTGCGTTTATTTCAGTCAGCCGATGAATGCGAAGGTGTAACCAATTTAGCAGGAAAAGTGAGAGGGTTGAGACAAGACGTCCAAAGAAAAATCTCCAGGTTAAGACAAGAGCGAGGTCCAGAAGGCCCTGATAGAAGAACAAGCGGAGACCAAGCATTTCCGTGTTCTAATAGTTCGTTTGAAAGTCTTCCCAGCGGATCAGGCAGTAGTGAGTGGATTTATTGAATTATTTTGTTTGTGTTAATATAAAAGGTTTTGTAAATATGTTTGTCTTTCCTTTCTTTAAATGGTAACATCCCTTGTCTTATGTTATAACAGTCTACTAACACAAATTATATGCCTATCTAACAACCTACCCACAGTCGAACAGAGATGTAATTGCAGGTATTTTTTAATTTAATGTGTTAGTGGTGGTTTGTATATTTTAAATGTCTAAGTTTATAAATATCTATGTACAGGCACACAGGCATTGGTTCGCGCTGGTAGTAATCACTCATCTCTCTCGGCAGAAGAAAACATAGAATTAAGTCCGGCCGGGCGCAGTTTACTCGTCCCACAAATGCTATGTCGGGCTCGAGCGTTAGTCGACTATCTCCCCAACTTATATGAGAAGGAAGCTTTAAGATATAAGGTAAAATCCATGAAACACGTAGTACATGTACTTTATAATACAACATATCACGGAATTTTTGTAATACATTTTTAAATGAACCTTCTATCACACAATAATGTTTAATGTATTTAATAATCATATATAATTATGTACTTTAGTTGATCGTATATTTAATAATGTTATGGATGATTATAATTATTTCTACATATCTACAGAAAGGTGACATCATCGAAGTGATCAACATGAATGCATCCGGTATATGGCGTGGTGTACTTAACAATAAAGTTGGAAACTTCAAATTCGCACACGTCGAAGTTTTGTCAGAAAGAGAAACAGTTCGGTCGAGACAAATAAATTGGTGCAAAAGTAGAGAACGACTTTGGGAGACGAGACCTCGAACTGTGGAGGAGTTGTTAAGAAGGATTGATTTACCGGAATATACAGTAGCTTTTGCAAGAAATGGATACGAAGATATAGAGTTATTCAAAGAGATAGAGCCGTCTGATTTAGATTACTTGGGAATTATGACTCCTGAACACCGTACACGAATCCTTGCTGCTGTACAACTGCTACACCAGCTTGAATGTAAGTGCCAAGAAAATTAACTAAAATTAATTATTTGGTGCAGAAATAGAAATTATATTATTGCGTGTCTTGTTCAGGTGGCGAAGTCGATGGTGAGGGTGAGGGAGGAGGCTCCAGTTCAGAAGGCGGCGATTCGCCTTTTGGCCGCCGACAGTTTCCACGAGACTCGGGGTGTTACGAGGCAGGAGTCGGAGTCGGAGGTGTGCGTGTAAGAACGTCTCCTCTAGTTCACCGAACTGAGGAATCATCTCACAAACCGCCAGAACCGGCTCCACAAGCCAAACGGTCAATACGTCGAAGACAACCCGACGATGCAGAATGTGATAGAATCGAGCGATACCCAGGATCGGCAATAGAAAAAGCTTCTTCTCGATCTGTTGGTTTAGCAGGTGGTGCTAGAGATGATATATGTGAATCGGATCACCGGTTGAATGTTGTGAAATTTGTAGCAGGTGGAGAGCCTTGTGTGTCTGAAAAGAGTAGTGATTCTGGTGTGAGTAGTTCATCTTTAAGCTCAGCTCATCCCCACCGACCTTGAGTGCGGCTTGCCGCGCCGCCGGCGTTGGCGTAGCAGCTGACGCGGGCGCGTGCGCAGGATGCGCAGTAGCCCGCATCAGACTACCTAAATCTGAGATAACTTCAATAAAACTCCAAAAAAGTAAACAAGATTTATCGATCTAAATTAAATATTTCAAAAACTGGCTACTTACAGTTACAAAATAAATGGTTTACGTAAAATGAATTAAAATTTTTTCTACAGCACTTTTGTTTTAAAACTGCCAATATTTTTAATTACATCTTAATTATCTTTTGCTGCAAGTTTTTTAAAGACAACAGGAACAAAGTAACTATATTTTATTGCATATTAAAATAAGACTGACATTATGTAGTAGTGTAGCATTTTATAAGCGCTTTTTGGGGTTATTTACTCAACATTTTTCTTTTACTCTTTTCATTTTACGTTTACTCACTTATAAACAAATATTGTATAAACTCGAACAAGGATAGTTTCAATAAGAAAAATGGCAATGAAGTGACTTATATATTTACAAATGTATATTATTTGTATTTCAATAGGGTTTATTGAAATTGCTTTAAAATCATTCCGTTAATGTAAAGGCATATCATAGAACGCCAATATTAGGTATCAATTTTGTATAGTTTTAGTTGCTTTTACGAAATATTTGTTCTGTTCAGAAAATAAAAGATATTATCTATTTCATTAATATTAATGAAGAGTTTAAGTATATAGGTAATGTTTTGAACAGAACGAAAAACGTTTGAAAACTAAGTGAAGGCAATAATTCAGTTGATGATGCAACTGGTGCGTTTAAAGCGCAACATTTCATAGCAATAATTGTAAATAAATTTATAGATAGGTTAATTATTATATGTTGAAAATTTTGTAATTTTTTAAGAGAGCTTTATGCGGTGTCTCGCATGTACAGTAGCTGTAGGAAACCCTTTGTGAAATCGAATTTCGCCCTGATCTTCCCGTCTTATTGGATATTGTTTAAAATTGCACATTTGGGACATATATTTAAATTATCATTGTTATAAAAACTAATTCTTATTTTTTTTTTATTCAGATTAAAAGATAGAGAAACTTAGTAGCATTTTAATCTGACATAGGTACACACCTAAACATGAGTAGCTACTTAAGTTTTTACGTAGCTAATCTACGAGTATTTTATTATTGCATTGTACCTAACATAAGTTCCCCATGAAACTATGAAATTCCCACGAATAATACATGAAAGTGTATCTTACATACCATGTCCTAAATGTGCATACTTAGAAGCGGACACTCTCGACTGCCAGCGGTGTTCCTTTTGTAAATGTTTGTAATAAAATGTCACTTATGCACTTTTTGACTACAATCGCGAACTAGTCCGAACTATTAATTGTAAATAGTTAAATGTTTGTTACTTGTATATTGTAGATAGAATATATTTCTTTTGACATTTAATGTATATTCAATTCTTTATGATTAATATTTATTTATGAATATTACGTTACAAATGCTCAGATAGCTAAAATATCTACAGTTACTAGTGGATATAAATTTAATCTGTAATATTTTAGAATTTGTGACGAAGATGCGAAATTGTATGCTTTGCGTTACTTTCTTTGAATTGTGTTAGCCATAATGCAGTGAGTACTGTACTTTTGTAGCCATATTTATATTTTTTTTAAACAAGATTTTATGTGTAAGTTTACCAATCTGTTAACAAACATGGAATCTGAATAAATAAAATCAAAAATTGATTTGGTATTTTGATTTTAATAACACAGTCGTAGCTGTTAGCTGGTGTTATAATGTTACATGCATTTTATTTCGGGTATATCCAAGAATAAATAAAACTTTATGTATGTCAAAAGGAAATTAAACCAAACACGTACCTGTGTGTGTGGCCACCATTAACGAAGGGTACGTTCTTTATACATCAAATAAAGTAAGTTTATGCCAAAAAAATGCTGGGAAACGATGTAAATTTTTTGGATAAATGTATTTTTATTACTTGATCGGGTGAAATTTATAATGTCCCAGATATTAATTATGAAAAAATCTTGCTATTATATTTAGCAGAAAAACGCAGTCTATTTACTCAACTTTGGACTCTAATATTTTGGAAACCAGACACTTCCCAGGTATGCTTCCATGGAGAAAAATGATCGTGATGATGAGGAGATTCCGTAGTTTTCGGGAACGTTGACGACCAAAAATCACCCAAAATATTCAATTTTTGTGGTTTCTTGCTTTATAATGTGATAGTTGTTCTTACGTAGTTATTGGCGAAATAAATAAACTAATAATAGTCATAAATAAACTTGTCAATACAAAAATATACCGACTTGTCGGCCCTTTTCAAGTAATAACAGCTAAATGTTTATAAAAGAACATCTATATTAGTACTTATTTTATTAAAACCTCTTAAAATATTTGGTATCATAAAAATAATTTTAAATTATTGACTGCACAATATTCTATTTTAATGGTTTATTATAACAAAGCAAGGGAAATTATACTCCAAGAGCTTGAAACTTCCTTTCCATTATAAATTTGTACAACTGGAGAAAATTATTTACAAATTCGGATGGGCTAACAACGTTGTGATCTATTTGTTTTATATTTTTATTACAAGTGTAGTTTTCCTAAGTAATTGTTCGAATGATAGAATCTATCAGAACAGAGTTTTAAATTCAAGTTGCTAGCTTGTCGCCCAAGAGTTCCTTAGTCGACACTTACGACATGCATGAAAGGAGATGCAGATAATGATTCCAGAAACCCCGCATCAACACAGGACCCTTAATAAAAATATTTCATGATAAACATACAACAGGTTTCGTTACATGCTCATTAGGTAGGTATGTTTACTTTGTTAATTAAAGAATAATTCAAATAATTTAGCAAAGTTGTACACTAGCTCTCAGACTACATGTAAAATATGCTTGACTTTAATATTCCGACTCGTAAAACTTCACGGACTTCGGAAAATATTTACTATATTTTTAATAAGTAGTAAAAAGTTTACAGCCCGGCATTGTTTTGAGACAGAATGGATATTATTATTCCTATTACTTTTGTAGAAGCCTTGCCAGATTCCGTATAATGCAGTAAAATGTACATTTTAGCTGTAATAACGTACTTAATTAGAACCGTGTGAGAAAATTTTTAGCCTATGATAAGAATTACGCTGTGTAATGAAAATTTTTAGGTAGGTACTAATAGGTACTAAAAAGAATACTGTTCACAAAATTAATGAAAATTAAACATGAAAAATGGTTATTTATTTACACAAATATAGCGCAATAACAAAATTTGTCCTACCTGTCCTTTTATCTCTCAGCAATTTATGTTAAGAACGGAGAGAGATAGACCTGACTAAGATTAGGTTTAGGTTTAAGTGTGACTACCGGAATCGACCCTGATTTAAGCTGTGATATTGAATGTAAAATATGGCATGCAAATATGTAATTTATTTTTAACAATCTTAAAAAATCATTCGATTGTGGGTTCGATTCCCACTCGGGTGAAGAATTTTTTCCATATATTTATTAATAATTTTATAATATATATAATCTTGACTAAGATAAATTTATAAAAACACTTCTCCATTAATATAATCCGTTAGGATATGGTTGATCGTTTCATCTTTAAACATTGTGCTGAGGGATTCAGCTTTGTTTGCCGAGATTTAATTTAAGCTAGTGTATAGCTATCGGGATGAAAAATAACGTTGCCAATATGTAATTTAGAAAAAGAGATGGATAATTGACCCGGTAGCTCAGTGGTTAGAGCGGCTGGCAAGGTTTGCAGTGGTCGTGGGTTCGATTACCACTCGGGTGAAGAATTTTTCCATTTCTTTATTAATAATTTTTTTATCTTAAAAAATATAAGAGTTGACTAAGGACACTCTTTGCATTCTCTCAGGCTTTAGGCTAGTAACTTGTCACTGACCATTTATATCTATTCCCGCTATGTTATACGTGGCTGTGAGATCTCCTTTATAATACTGAATTACCGGCTACCCTATTTGAGGTACGCAACCGCCAAAAACAAAACTCTGTAAGATCTTTAGTGAAATTTTGTAAAAAAAAAAATGCGGCCATATATATTTTTTATTATGTTTAAACTGCGTCCCTATACAGGTAAAGGTGTAAGAGAAAGGGTGATAAAGATATATAAATAGCTCACTATAGAGATCCTATTTCCAAAATTTGAGACTCAAAATCACATTTTAATTTTTCAAGATTGTATGGACATTCCTGAGTTGTTTCGGAATTCTTCATACTATCTGGAAAAATAAAAATGTGAATTTGAGTCTGAAATTTTGGAAATAGGTTCTTTATATAGTGAGCTATTTACATAGCTTTTCGCTTAACATACCCCTTTTGTTACACCCTGTATAAGTCAGTTTACACGATACTTTACGGTCCTAATAAAAGTCACTCCTGAATTTACGGACGGTACCTAGGCACCTACAGGTGCAGTATAAAATAAATTTATTTAACACTTTTATTACACGTACGATCCGATAGTTTTATGAATTGACTTTAGGTCATCGTATTTTATTATTTGTTTAAAAACCTAATGTAGGCGATGATCCCTTTATCAAGTGATGAAGTAGTGCTTTCGATATACTCCAAAAATCTTTTTAATTATACGGGTAATCTGTTTTCTTTGTCTGAGCATACTCTGACCTTAAACTCAGACTTTCTATACAAAATTTTGCATCTCGGTGTCGTCTCTACTCTGTTAAATAATTCAGTAACAACGCCACTCGTTCGGAGTGAATTAAATTCTGGTCAAGAAACTTAAAAGCTAGATATAAAAATTCTTAATTTAAATCAGCCAACGTATTTGTAAAATACACTGAAGACAGTAATAAAAAAACAGCTTAACTTAAAACTTCAAAATCAATAAAATAATTTATCAAAGACTTTATAAATTAGAAGGTTGCAGATACTCGTAGATACAATTGAGTTCATTGTGTGAGGTAGGTAAATAGTCTAAACCCTAAATGTATCGATTACATTACTAGCGTCTACCTGTGGGTACTAAACGTGAAGCAAGAACAAAAGGAGTAGTTATAATTAATCTTGAATCTAGACTTACTTTCGCCAATATTTACAGAGCATGCTTACAATCTGTCGTCGGTGTATCTTCAAGACTATTTTTAAATATAGCTAATGAGCCAGTTTTAATAAGACGCAGGGATAAATGCCGTTTTATATTCATTACGCTAAACAGATTTTAGGCGACTTAGTGTCTTTGTTCTACGGCGCCAAATTTGGATAGTGTTCAAAGGTTACGCTCATTCATCATTATCCCTAATGACATTAGGCAAAAGTGTGTAAACCACAACCCTACTTTTTACAAGTCAATTAAGGTGAACCTGGCTAAGACTATCACTGCTATTTGGGTATATAATATTCCAGAAACCAGAAACGCAACTAAAGGAAGTAGGTATATGTTAACCAGTCATTCAAAATAGGTGTTACAATGCCTCGTCAGAGCCTCGTCCTTTATATGGCAGGTGTGACTTTGGATCCTTAAGGTATTAGTGAATTTCACTAACATGAATAAACGTTGTTAAACCACTTCCTTTTAGTCCTTACATCATGGTCCGAGGTCTAGCCTCACACAAGCAAGGCCAGTAATTGCACGGGTCTCGCCGGTGGTCTGCAGGAATTTTAATGTACACCAAGCACTATAATTTCTAGTTAAACCTATAGACTGCTTTGAGTACATGGACTATTAAACGGTAAGTAAATACTGATTATGGTTTACACACAAGTATGGTTCTTGCGTATCATTGGTTTCCAGCGCTATTTATACAGCAATTTTTATAAAGTCTTGCTTTTTAGGGTTGTATAGTAAAATAGGACCCGATATAGTTCGATCTGATCCCGTCTTACTAAGAAACTATAATCTAGAAGGCTATTTTGGTGTAGATGAACTAGTTAGTCCTGTGGGCCAATTCTTGAAAAGTCTCGAGTTGGAACGAAGCCGAAACGGAACCGTTGTAGATGCTCAGAACAAAGCATTGATTACTTTATGGTGACATAATTAGACACATTTCAGCGCGACCGATGCATGCCAAAATATACCTTATTACACAAGCGGTATGTAATATCGCGTTTCGTTAACGGTTCGTTAGTGGTTGCGTTTCGGCTCAAAAATTTTCAAGAATTGCCCCCCTGTGCTGATGCGGGGATCGACTAGAATATCATCATCATCAGCCTATTGCAGTCCACTGCTGGACGTAGGCCTCCCCCAGGGCACGCCACAAGACTGCCATGGGGGTTTTGCCCATAGTCACCACGCTGGGCAGGCGGGTTGGTGACCGCAGTTTGTATTTGGACTATGTTGTCAACACGGGAGGCGCTGCTGCGCTACCCACTAGAATATATCAGCTGCATTTCTGTCCACGCATCTCTTAACTCTAAGGAACTCGATATCGCATTTTCTCAGACGATAGCTAAGTAAGTTTATATGTTTGTATTAGACAGTATTAAGAACAGAGACGAGAGCTGAGTCATCTTGTCAAGGGCACGATGGGGCTGGCATAACTACATTAATGTAGTTTTAAGTCCCTAAATAATATAAGAATAAAAAAAAGAGAGAGAGAGAGAGCCAGCAATCTGTCACTGATCATTTACATTTCTCCCCGCTATACCAAAAGTGACTATGGGATCGCCTTTATGATCTTCGCCTTTATGAGGTTCTTTCATCACCGACTACTGAACTGATTTTGATGAAACTTAACATAAAATAGGTGTGTTTTTCGACTTTGTTATTTCCCATGCTAATGGCAGTGATAACTACACCTAGGTATAACCATAGTCATTTAAATCGTTTTATGCTACATAAATTAAATAATTTTAATACAATATCAATTAAAATTGGACGACCTGGCCAAGGTCGCGGGCGTCGGTTGGATGCAGGCTGCTTCCGACCGGTCGGAGTGGAGGTTGTTGGGGGAGGCCTATGTCCAACAGTGGACTTCTCAGGGCTGTAAATGATGAATGATAATGATGATCAATTAAAATTAATGTAGCTGTTAAGATATAATTTGTATCAATATTGACAAATTTTATATTCACGACCAGTTCACCAATCAAATCCATTGATTTACTACAAGATAAAAAAAAATATCTATAGCTAACTTAAAACTACTTAAAAATTATTTTGGTATCAGACCGGAATTCGTTGTGGATTTAAAGTAAAAAGGGATTAGTTTAAGGGATCGGACCGGAATAGATCTTAGGGCTATGGCGTACCTATGGGAGGTCGGTTGACCATACAAATTTTGATAACTTGATATGCGCTTTGAATTGATTTATGTTTGTTATTACAAAAGCCTGCATTATGGTTAACCTTAGACCAGATATAAGATGTATTGGTAATGTATGTGTTAGGAATATCAAAAAATATTTTAAATACATAGAGAGAAGAGACTATAGATATATTTCCTTATCCATATCCGTTTGATGTCCATGTTGTTTATTTTAGGTACAGCTACTACTCAGTTCATGTGCTGATGCGGGGCTTCACTAGAATACATCAGCTGCATCTTCTTCTATGCATGTCGTAAGAGTCGGGGCGGCGGGGTCGGCGTCGGGAAAACTCGGGGGCGTTCCTTTATTCGACGAGCTAGCAACCTGACACTGATCATGTACATCTGGCTCCGCTGTGCTAAACGTGACTGTGGAATCTCCTTCGTGATTATTATGGTAAAAAAGCCGTGTGTATGCAGAGTGTAAATAAGGTGTACTGTTAGGATGGCGGCCGGACTTGTTTAAAAAAAAAACAAGGTTTTCTCACCACACTAAGTATATTTTTTCAAAGACTATTTCTATAACACGTTATAGAATAAAACCACAGTTTTACTTTCATAATCTCCACGGTGGAGTGGACTACCAGAGCTCTCTTGATTGATGCACCAGGCCGGCAGGAAGGGAAACCAGTCCGTAGCTGGGCAGCAATTCCGCAAGAGATGATACTGACTAACTCGATGTTAGTCGGTAGGGAAAATATACAGTACCTACTTTATTGCTGATCTGGATCTTATTATTTACTACAAAAATGGAATTGATGCAATTCAGCAATAAATATATATTTGGAGTATGTAACAGTACGTTAAGCGAAATACAATATACATACTTTGATAGTTCTCTACAGAAAACTTGTCTACAAAATTTGTGTCTAAAAAAATCACAATATGTTTATTTTTTCATCTTGAACATTCCTGAGTTGTTTAGGAATTCTCTCAAACTCACCTAAAAACTAGGCTCTACATTGGTCTATTTTAATAGCATTTCGCTTAGGTATGCCCTTTTGTTACACCCTGTATAAGTACCTGCATTAGTTAGTATTGGTTACGGTAATAATTTTGAACGTTTCCAATCGACCTATAAATGCATCCCACCAATTCAATCAGCATACCTCAGCAGGTGGTCCACACACGCCATCGGTCGTGCCGTAAGCTTCTGCTAATCGACGTTCTTCATAAGTCACGGATGCAAGCAATTTTCTGCACTGTCTTGCTGCGACTAAAATAAGCATGACGGCGAACCTTGCATTAAAAAATTGGTATGGTACTTCACTGAATGCTGCAGTTGTCTTGTGGTGTTTCGGTTTTAGGTAAGCTTTATAAAGCTCAAATTATCATAAATCAGACCTGTGTGTGTTGTATATGTAAGTCAAAAGATGCTCACGACTGCATCCGCGTAAACTTTATAATTCCCGTTTTATTAGTTTCTCTGGGAGTTTTGTGAAATCCCATCTTATCGAATAGTTTCAGATCCCTAAGGTCTATCAGTTAAAAATGACAAAGCATTTTGTACAGAAACAATTCTGTGATTTGATGGTTTTCATCGTGTAACAATAGCAGGGTCGGTCCAAATTATTGTTATCGTCAAAACTATGTTGTATGTTTTGTGTATGAAGACGGAGAACGTGTAATTTAAGGTAATTAGTAATTCTTTAATCACGGTGATCCCGGTTTACTTTGCATGGTAATTTTTGTGACGATCACTTATAAAATCCAGTTTTGCTCGAGCGTAACATGTAAAGTACTAGTTTTAAATAACTTATGAGATACTTGTTTCAATAAGGGCTACAAGCAGACCAACCGGCGGCGGCACGGGGGCCTGAGCGCATCCTGTTTATGTATTTTGTCGACTTTTTATTTTGACCAAACTTAATCTTCTGTTAGTGGAGTAAGCACGAACTTTTTAAAGCAATAGTCCCATAAGCAAAAACTTATGAGGTTTGACAATGTGAGGATACAGGATTGCGGACTGTCTAAAGGTTCGTTTTTGTCCTATTGAATAGAAAAAAATTGTGACGGTAGAAAAATTACCTAGCGATATCGAAATATTTTCGGTATTGCAAGCATCTATGCAAGTACCTAGCAATGATCTATGTTAACTTTTACTATTCGTAACTTAGAAGAACTCTGATGGAAAAGGCTAATGAAAATTATGATATATAGATAAACCGCATTAGCAAGAAACACCCCTCCTTACTTGGCAACGATCCAGCCTAGTTAATAAACTAGCATCAAACAAATTTATATCGACATTTAACCCGTTTATTATCATCCACCTGAATAAATGTATCCAGAAACAGTAACTGCATTTCACTTGACCATTAAACGGGGAAAAATGCCGGCTATCTGCCGTCCGTGAAAACCGTCCGCTTACGAACAGCGCCGTGTACGAAACGTTAACAATGAAAATGCCTTTTTTTACGGCACCAGAGAACGGAGTTGTGAAAAATACAAACAATAAAAGAGTTGAGGATACCGAGACGGGCATTTTGCGCGTCCACCCCAGCCCATAAAATTAAATGGGAAAGGGGCTTTTTGCTAACGCCACTGCAGGAATAAGTTTTGAGCAGGTCACTAAGATCGGGAGTTATGAAAAAGAGTTTGATTTTTCGAGATAAGTTTGGTTATTGCGTTAGATTAAACGTCATTTACCTCTAAAGATCTGGCAGATAAATTAGTTTTAATTGTGTTTAGCGAATTTACTAGTCAAGCGGCGATATTCAATGGTTTAGCAATTATAGTAGATACGATTTCTTCCTCTTGTCGTTCTTTAACTTTCTTCAGCCTGGTTTGATCGCAGGTAGGTACAATAGTTTGCGCATTTGAAATTTCTTTTAAAATTTAAAATCATTTTATTCACTTTTAATTAATCAAATCAGACTGTCTTGTGAAACTTCAAAGATTTTTAAGTTTTATCTAGACTAGATTTATCTTAAGTTTCTCTCAAGCCCATTTATAACATATAGCATACAATTTAGCATATGCAAAGCTACAAACATTTTCATAGGAACAATGACAATGCCAAGTCATCCGAGAAATCGATTTACACTTTATATCGAGAGGCTAGAGCATGAACCAATCCCATAGTGACAGCGGCGCGGATATTAACCACTCGATAGCTAATTGTCCTGGCTCAATTATCGAACAACTGTCAACGGACTAGTCGATTTCGCACTGTCGTCGATTCGATTACAATCGGATTGATCGAATGTGTCACGGACTTTATCAAAATTTCACACACAATAGATTGTGGTGCCTTTTCGTGGTTGTCGATATTCTCCAAATTAGGTCACAAATTCTAAGTAAGTTGTTATGTAATTAAGTTTACTATATAGGAATTAAATATATTACGGAATACAACTTTCCTCTATTCTGATATATAATTAATATGCATAAAAATTTGCAATCGCAAATTTAACTATAGATCATTTTATTTCCGTTTACTAAAAATATCCTAAAACAGATATCCTAAATCAGCCGGTTTCAAGATATTCCCAAAAAGAATAGTTACACTTTGTATGTTGATGGAGTCACTACATAATGTCAGTTTTTTCTCCACCACCACAATCACCACTCATATAATGTAGATCCTGTCACTCAGGGTAAATGTCGACGATGCGAGTCTATCATCATCGTAAACTTTATAAATATACTAGAACCGAAGATTTTACTTACAATTTTATTTGTATTAACTTGTTTCTATGATTAAAACTGCAACCTGCAAAATAAAATATTACAATGATTTAATTTTTGCACAAATGATTTTGGTAAGGATTTTACTGAGTACCTAGGTGTTTTAGAAGTATTTAAAAAATAACGATTACGTCAGACCTCTAACTTGTTCATTTCTAACTCTTTTCTTGAATAATATTTATAACTAAAACTACATAACAGTTACTTACCGCAATTTAACATTGTAAGAATGTAGTTTGTCGACTCCAAGTTTTACTGTTTTCAATTACGATTTAAAATTAAGTCTTTATAACAGTACCTACCTATCCAGTTGAATACTGCCTATGGTCAGAGAGAAATCAACAGGACATGTGTGGGGTCTGTAGGTTCTAAAAGAATAAAGAAGGAAGTACGAAGATGGTGTAGCCAATTAATTTTGTATGTATTACAGTACATCCTGTAGTAAGAAGGGTAGCTAGGAATTTTATCGCGTCGTGTTGATTATAACTATAGATGTAGGTAGAGTTTTGCAAGAAGAGTTTTTTGTCCCAAATATAAGGTGATTTTAATAAATTTCACTTATTAAAGAAAGTGAAATAATTAAACAGCATCTGTACACGTATTTGTTAACAAATACCTACATTTCATAAGTAGGAAGGTAACATAAAAATACGTAATAGTTGTTTATACTTAGAAAGAAGGAATTCATTTCAACATTAACTTAATTCAAGCTCGATAACAAACGAACTTTCCGTTCATTTATAATCTGGTTATAAAACTGTCTTTTATAAACATAAGGCTGCATGTACACTGTTTAAAATATCGTCACGTGACACGCACGTCACGACACGACAGCGGGCCAGTGTGGAATAATTATCACTCATTATGGGCTAATTAACATGAAATGGCCCATGGCTCGAATAGTTATTTATGGCCACTCCTCTTGTGTTTGATAGAAATAAATATTTATAAACAGCTCTTGAATGTCCTATTGTTTATGTTGGTGTCAACGCTTCTTTGGTTTAACGAGGAGACTATTAGAAACAGGCTGTGAAAGGGAGTTAACGTATTATTTCAACTAACGCAGCGGTTTTTAGGGTTCCGTAGCCAAATGGAATGTCTGTCTGTCTGTCCGTCCGTATGTCACTATTGTGGCTACTTTTTCCGAAACTATAAGAACTATATTGTTGAAACTTGGTAAGTAAATGTATTCTGTGAACCGCATTAAGATTTTCACATAAAAAAAAAAAAACAAAAAAAATTTTGGGGTTCCCATACTTTGAACTGAAACTCATTTTTTTTCATCAAACCCATACGTGTGGGGTATCTAACTTCAAAAATGATGTTAAGGTTTCTAATTTTTTTTTCTAAACTTAATAGTTTGCACGTAACTGTAACTTCTAAAATAAGAGAATGATAAAACTAAAAAAAAATATGATGTACATTACCATGAAAACTTCCACCGAAAATTGGTTTGAACGAGATCTAGACGATCTAGTCAGTAGTTTTTTTAATACGTCATAAGTCGTAAACTGCAATTTACCTTTTATACGGAACCCTTCATGGGCGAGACCGACTCGCACTTGGCCGCTTTTTATTTTGATTATGATAACGTTAAATCCATTGAATTGCTTTCCAAAACGTACAGTAGGTACGCTGTATTCGTTACTTACCTCCCCATTAGTCCCCATATTTTGTATAAGTTTCGAATCTGCAGGCGAAAGGCGGGTCGTATTTGTACCCTCCGCTGACCCTCGAATTTACCGACTTATAATTCCGATCACAAGCGACCCAGGCAACTATAGTTGCTCTGAGAAACCTGATCCAGAAAACTTTCGAATCCTGTGCAGGTGCGGGACTTCACTAGAATACATCAGCTGCATCTCCTTCCGTGCAAGTCATAAGAGTCGACTAGGGATTGGGGCATTCTCTAACAACTGACTTGTTACTAATAATTGAGGCTATCAGTGCAAAAGTGGTGTACGCCACATTTTTTTATGATTGCAATTTTGGTGTAAAATACATTCTTTATTGCTTATTTTAAATCCTTTTATTACCCTTAAGTGCATTATTAGGGGTTACATCACTTTTGCACTGATAGCCTCAATTTACCTATACCGATCTCTCACCGCCTTGTTAAACGGCCGATTGGTCTAGTAGGTAGTGACCCTGCCTGCGACGCCATGGGTCCTGGGTTCAAATTCCGGGGTGCAAACATTGATATGATGAATATCGATGTTTGTTTCCGAGTCATGGATGTTTATATACTTATCTATGTATTAATATACCGTTGCTTAGTACCCACGACACAAGACCTTATGGATCTTAATGTGGGACTAAGTTAATGTGTTGTGAAGTGTAAAAAAAATGTAGCTGTGGGATTTCCTTTATGATTTATTTATTTCAGTGCTGGCTACCCCATTGCGGGAACACAGACGTATACAGTGTACATATATGTAACACCAAAAACAATCCGATATACTGTGATAAGCTTAGAATATAAATAAATAATTATATCCAGCCTTCCAAGGGTTAGTTTGATCATTCTTTACAAGTTCCATGAAACTAAGCCAACTCATCAGGCAACTTTAAACTCTACTTAATAATAAGTAGCCGAACAACAAACTCTCAAACTGTAATGAGGCCGTGAGTGCGATTCCTTGTTCGCACTATGAGAGGTATCACACACCCTGTCACGACAAGGGGGCGAGGTTAAGAGGAGTTATCATTTTTGGAAACGGATAGCTTTTTTGAAAGTTTTTTTTATTAAAGATCTACAAATAAATACCTACTGATTTGGATAAAAATACCTTCGATTAAGGGCAGTTTTTTTTTCAATGGTCAGATTAGCCTATCTAAATTGATACTGCCTCTATCTTGATGAATTTTAGAGGAAGACAGTCATTATATATATCAAATTTATCATTTCAGATAGGATGTTTGACTATTGGCAAAAACGGTCCCAAATTAAATAAAATTACAACAGAAATTTTCCTAATTTAAGATAAGAGCTATTTTAAATTAATTGCGATTGGTCACTGTAAAACAAATTTTGTTTAATTCTGTTTTCTGAGCTTATATTAGATTCTGGCAGAAAAAACTGAACACAAGTTTTTACTTACTTTAAGGCTTACTTTGTGACCAAATTGCACTCATTAAAATGACAATTTTCACTGAGATCAAATAACATAGTGGCAGCTCCGAAAAACGTCCTATCTTTACGAACCATCATACCCCCTTATTTGCCATAAATATACTAAGTTCGAAACTTCTTATGATTTCTTTGAAGTTAGTTTAAAATTGATGGGGTGAAATTTTTCACAGCGTAAGGTAATATTCAGTAAGATGCGCTTTGGAAACGAGGTGGAAAAGGTTACCGCTGTCGCAATATTTTTATATTTTAGTTTCGAAAACTGTGAGAAAAAACACGGGGAAAAGGTTTTTTTAAATATTTTTATGGTTACAATTTTTTTCATAAGCTCCATTAGCTGCTAGAGACCTTATTGCTATAAATAAATGATTACTTACACCAATTAATGATACTGACATAAACTGATGACACAAACTAAAAGTTGTCCATCAGCAAGCTTTATAGTCTTACCACCATGCTCTGTCTAATTGGCCCTAGGATAAGCCTTGCTCAGTCCGAAACACACATAAATAGACCATGTTTTAGTAAAAAATTATTTTACAAAAAACTTTAAAATGTGCAAGAGACTGGATACTTTACAATTTTTATAACTTCTAACATAATTTTTTCCGCTACTTACTAATAATAAATAAATAAATAAATATTCACACACTACACAACACATTAACCTAGTCCCACATTAAGATCCCTATGGTCTTGTGTCGTGGGTACTAAGCAACGGTATATAAATACATAGATAAGTATAGAAACATCCATGACTCGGAAACAAACATCAATATTCATCATATCAATGTTTACACCTACCGGGATTCGAACCCAGGACCTATGGCGTCGCAGGCAGGGTCACTACCTACTAGACCAATCGGCCGTCGAAATACTAAAATACATTGTTTCACTTTTGACCTAAAAATATTCTGCGTCTACACGACAGCGCGGTCACCTCAATAACGTATTGGCAGCTTACCTCCATCCAGTCTGATTTATAGTACGCTGGCATCCCCAAACCACTTTGGAACTTATACCGAGAGTACAGGGTAGATTTCCATTGCTACCCCTATCACAAACTGATTCATGGCCTGTAAATCTCCAATTTACGTCGATAGTACAGTGGTGTGTGTGCGGGTATAATCTCTGATAGTCTAATTGCGTGACCGGAATAATTGATGAATACGACTGACCTTGGTTTTGGAGGCATTATGTCGCAGTCTTGTTTTTGACCCTTCTAATTAGGGCTTTTACTCGATTCACATGTCTATTATTCGAAAGGATTAATCAGGATCTATAACATTAGGGTGCCATTAAAACAATATGAAAGTATGTTTCATCGAAGTTGCTGATAACTAGAAATAAATATAAACTCAATTATAGTTTTCACTAAACTACTAGAAACTCTTTTCTATTTGAGAAAAATTGTTGCAGCGGATTGTTTAAAAAAAAATATAATTTAAAGTTTATTTACAATGTAACATTTTCTGAATCCCACGATAGTATGCAACCAAAACTTACAATTTCTTAAAAATTAAAATATATTTTTGATCTCATGTTATTAACTTAGTCAGTAGTAACTAAAACTCGTACTCACTATTTGTAGATATAACTAGCGTTGACACACATTTACATGAACAAACTGACAGTTATTTGTTTTCGGTTTAGTTCATAAAGTAAAGTTTCGGCGGTAAACCATTCCTAACCACAAATGTAGAGTCGGTGACGAAACTTCATCTCAACATGCATTTAAGGTAATATTCACAAAAAAATATAAAGAAACTTTAGGTATTCTCTGTCATATTTTAACCTTTGAGACTACACTTAGGTACTCCGGAACGAGGCTTACTAGTTTGCATTCCTGACATTTAAGAAAAATCTCTTTATTTCATACTGATTTTGGTTGGTTGCATTTGATTATTCTTCGCTCCCTCAACTCTATGACCATGAAACCTTAAGTGTAATGAAAAGCATTCTCAATACTATCGTGTCATATGTCATGGAAATATATTTTATAAATTATATCAATTATGAAATTTTGTTTTTGTTTAGTACACACGTAAACTAAGTAAGAGATAATATAAAGTTAGTATAGACTGGTCGAAAAGGATTAAGCCCAAAAAGGTTTGATCTGAATAAGCAATATGGCGGCCTTACCCTCACGTGCGCCGTGTTAATGTAAAAACGGACTTAGGTATTATTTATTTACAACCTTAATTCTGTTTATTTAGAATTTGGCTGGAATATTGTTTGAGGACTTTGGTTTAATTTTAATAGGTTTGAGGTACGTCGATGAGTCTATTATATAATTACAAGTTCTCTGTAGAGAACTATCTAAGTATGTATATTGTATTTCGCTTAACGTACGCCTTATTTACACTCTGTGTACACCCGGATTATTTTTTCCCATAATAATCACGAGGGAGATTCCACAGTCACGTTTAGCACAGCGGAGCCAGATGTACATGATCAGTGTCAGGTTGCTAGCTCGTCGAATAAAGGAACGCCCCCGAGTTTTCCCGACGCCGACCCCGCCGCCCCGACTCTTACGACATGCATAGAAGAAGATGCAGCTGATGTATTCTAGTGAAGCCCCGCATCAGCACATGAACTGAGTAGTAGCTGTACCTAAAATAAACAACATGGAGATCAAACGGATATGGATAAGGAAATATATCTATAGTCTCTTCTTTCTATGTATTTAAAATATTTATTGATATTTCTAAGAAATACATTACCAATACATCTTATATCTAGTCTGAGGTTTACCATAATGCAGGCTTTTATAGTAACAAACATAAATCAATTCAAAGCGCAAATCAAGTTATCAATATTGATACAAATTATATCTTACATAATTTATATGCCACTTTACGTCAACTTTATATAAATACTAGCTGTTGCCAGCGGCTCCGCTCGCGTGGATGTCGCTTATTGCGTAGAATGATTATGAAAAATAGATAGTAGCCGATTCTCAGACCTACTGAATATGCATATAAAATTTCATGTGAATCGGTCAAGCCGTTTCGGAGGAGTATGGTAACTAACACCGTGACACGAGAATTTTATATACTAGATGTACGTACAGCTATATATTTTATAATATTTACGACAGTGTTTTTTTTTGATGAAGTAGCCAAAAACAAAAAGGTCCTACGTCCTACAGCCATATTTATCTCTAGTGGACGCCCGCGACTCCGTCCGCGTGGACTACAGAAAAAACAAAATATCGAAATTGTCCGGGATAAAAACTTTTTCCCGGGATAAAAGTAGCCTATTCCTGAAAACTGCATCGAAATCGGTTCAGCCGTTTCTGAGATTAGCGTGTACAAACGCACAGACAAACAAAAATTCCAAAAATCATTCTTTTGGGTACTATTGCGTTGATAAAGGTCTCCTATAATATTTTTGATCAATTTTTTTTCATATATCTTCCATGTACAGACGATCCGTTACATTTTTATTACATGTATTTAGAAGATATAGATAATGTGTTTAGATATATCTAGATGGTCGGTTACAAGTTGCTAGCACTCTTCTGTCTTATCTAATTTATCTAAATGTATTTTCGTGCCATTGAACAATTTCGTCATACATATAATTGGCATCATAATAATAAGTACTATAAAAAGGATTAATTTATACACTTGTAAGGTTTGCTCTGCCTCATTTAATTCTGTGCTTATTTCTTTTAACTCGTTTGTTAGGTCTCCGGGATTTTTATACCTTATTTGCATTTTTCTGGGCGCCTTTGATTTGCCTTTGATTATACATACCTTAGATTTTATATGACAATAATATGGGAATGGTTAGGTGAGTATGGTAAAAGAAGGACACATATAATGCCGCCGACTACGTATTCGCGTCTTCTTGATTTTTTAGAGGTGCAGCCGATGTTTATTTGCGACCTGGCAGGAAGGAATATCTAAATATAGGATTCGCGCGCTGACATCCACACAATTTCATACGCGTTTACACCTACATTCAATCGCTATAATGCATCTGATTATCAAATACAAAGCCGGCCGACACCCTGATTAGTCTACACTCTCGACCAAATAACGACCAATATATTTTGACCTACCCACCTCCCTTCTGATTTCAAGATTACAATGACCATAGTTGTGAATGCTTGCTCGATCGCAGTTCAAGTAAGAACGGTCATGCTCACCTGAAGCACTGTTAGAGCACCCTTTATGACAAGGAAGTACCAACTAATGGAATAGTTGTGGGCGGAGTTTAGGCTCTTACAGCCATCCCAAGCTAAGACCACTGATAATGGCGCTAGTGTCTACGTATTTTGAACAGCATCCTACAAGTTTTTATTTAGTTCAGTGGAAATTCGCTAGGCTTCTAATCCAAGACGATTGTAGTGAGTAATACTACTATAAATGTTCCGTAATTCACTAGTTGACATAATGATAATCTTGTATTGTGTACCTATTTAGGTACTAGGTCGGTAGTGTTTTGTTGTAATGACTAGGTGTTTTCTCTGAATAAGATTGGTAATTGAAGATATAGGGCAGCATACCTATTATAGCTGAAAACTTAGTGTAATTGTAAGGTATATCAGAATCTCTAAGCAGATCCTGGCGGTGGGATCTCTTACTGTTTACTCTAGCGGCCCCAGATATAGAAGAATAATGACAAGTTGCTGCCTCATCGCCTGAGAGTACACCACTGAGTTACTTAGTCCACTCCTACGACATGCACAGAAGGAGATGCAGCGGATGTATTCTAGTACAACCCCGTATTATTATCCATACACTCGAAATTGAATAAGTACATCTTAATTTTTACCTAACGTAAAGCATACGCACCAAAATATACAGACATTTAGCACCAAACTAAAATGCAAATGTATTTAGTCAAATTGATATACATCCTCTGTATGTGTGTGTGTTATTTCGCATTCGTGAACGGGTGCTGTCATCGCGGACGGTTTATGCAGAAATGACCCATGTTTATAATAACTATGCAAATTATTCCGATAGCGTCCCCAATCACCCCGGCCTGGGTAAATTCAATTTGTAACTCAGATTAACACCCCTTTTGAAATGCCGATTCCGTCAAAGCATACCCGGCGATTTTTAATGAATTTTTTACCCGCAGAAGACCGATTATGAATGTTGGTTTGGGATTCAGAATTTCATGTTTCTAATTAAAAATATTTGGTGGGTAACTGGATCTAAATAAATAATAATGTTTACTGTTTCGGCGGATTTGAATGAAGATTTAGGGGAAGAATCCGAAGAATAAACGAGTAAGCAAATATTCTTTTACGTTTATTAAGTTCTTAAATAGAAAGTCTAATGGTTTAAAGGCACCCCAGTGAGGGTGATATGTTGGAATGATCCGCCACGTGGCTCACTCTGTAAAATGCCCTTACACATGGACCATGAGCATGACAATGAAATAATATTTTTGCTAGTCCATTTTTGATTTTTGTCGCACCATTGAATTCCATCTTCAAGTATACAATACCTTTACAATATTTCACACATTATCCTATTGCAGTCCACTGCTGGACGTAGGCCTCCCCCAGGGCACGCCACAAGGCTACAATAGAAAGAAAGAAAGAAAGAAAGAAATATTTCACACATTATACAGCCAAACAGAAAAAACATAATTATGAAATGCAGTCAGCATACACTGACCAAAACTGGACGTAGGCCTCCAGAATATACTATAAAATATAAATCAAATTTTCAATAGTAACTACATAAATGCACAAGCAATTAACGTAACTATAAAATCAAACATATCTTTACATTTATTATAAAGTAAGGCTACAGATAAAAATAAATAAATAAAAGTATTTGAATAAAACATATATCAATAGCGGGGCGTTTGTTTGTCCATAGAGTTGATGAGCGCATTGTGATTTTCGGACTAAGTTGTTACAATATTTTAGACTAGTATTTCTTCAATACGCGCGGAATTTAGGAAGAAATTTAAATAAAATATAATCCTAAATCCTTCCTTTCATATCTCTACCTATACAGGGTCTTTTTTCGTTGCCACCCTTAACGAAGGGTATGTACTCTATACATCAAATAGAGTAAGTTTATGCCAAAAAAAATCTCGGAAACGATGTAATTTTTTTTAAATGTATTCTTTTTTTTTTTTTTTTTTTTTTTATGCCAAATTTATAAGATTTTTAAAAGAATTCCAGTGTTTACTAGTAATTTTTCATTTTTTTCACCGAATTTCTCGTATTCTTACACGCGTCAATGTGCATTTATGCAGAAAAACGCAGTCTATTTACTCAACTTTGGACCCTAATATTTTGGAAACCAGACACTTTCCCAGGCATGCTTCCATGGAGAAAAATGATCGTGATGATGAGGAGATTCCGTAGTTTTCGGAAACGTTGACGACCAAAAATCACCCTGTATACCTACCTATTTTTCCAAACGTCTGAAATGATGTAATCGCAAAATAGCGAAATCATAAAATAGGTATGTAGCCATTTCTTATTTGTACGTTTGTTAAACTTTTGCGGTAGAAAAGTTTTTGATCGAGCTATCAAACTTTTAACCAGTGTGTCTCATACCACGCACATTCCTAACGATTATACTAATGCCGTTTTGATTAAAATGCACTGCGTTTTGCCTTCAACAATATTGAATTTTACGCCGCACTTGTTCGAAAAGTCCTTTGACACGGCATATAAATGGATTTTGAAGCAAATGGATGGTATCAATATTGAATTTTACGCCGCACTTGTTCGAAAAGTCCTTTGACACGTCTATGTTAGCCGGCATACGCTGTTTTAAGTATTTAATAAAAAGAACAGGTACGTAATAGAAACATAAAATACATAGCAAATGTTTATATATTTATTGACTTTGAAGCAAATGGCATGGTATCATCTTGAAAGAATTTTTCGACTTGTTCGTAAGCTTTTTATTGGCTGCTTAGATCGGTTCACCCGCAGTCGGAGTCACTAGAAACAAGCGTGATCTGCATGGAAAATGTATAAAAGTTTTGGTTTCTACATTATTAAAATTTTTATCACAAAAGGTATAAAAAATGGACATAAACGGTGTTATTACAAAAGGGCGCCTAAAGTTAGACTCGTTTTAAATATGACATTTGACAGCAAAATAGCCGTCAAATTTAGGCAATGTTTCGCTTAAGTGATGCTTATATTCTTTTGTAATAACACCGAAAATATTTCATTTTTTTCTTACAAGAGCTAATTTTTATTACAAAAGAGCTATCTAACAGATGCCTCATTTTATAATATTTGTTTACTGATGAAGGCATTTCTTCTAAAACGACTATGCCCTATCATCACATGTACTCGTATTTGTACAAATAATAATGGATTGGCCGTGTGATTAATGGTGATCAAGATTATTTAAATGACAGATAATCTAAACGATACCAACAATAGTACCACTTACTATATTAGTAATTAATTAAGTAAAATGAGTGTAGGTACTGGATGGATGTAGTAAGTAATTTATAACTGGGCGCCAAGTGAAACCCCTCCGGTTTAATGGCACCCTGAATCTTAAAAAAAAAAATGAAGTGGTACTGGTTGGTATCATTTAGGGAACATTCTTATTAAACGGGCACCTCTAACATGGTTAATCCATTTCACGGCTGGGTAATATTATTTTATAAAGTACAAGCACTTGTTAACTAAAGTAAAGTGAAGTATTGACTTGCAAATTTTTTTATCAGTGGTTAAGCATACAGTTAGTTAAAATACCTCAAAAATACTATCGATTGAGTGACGTTTTTGACTAATACTAAGCTTTACTACTAATCAAATAGGCTTTAAGACAGTACAGTACAGTAAGTAAAAGTTTGTTTGATTAACATGTACTTTTATTATTTGATTGTATGGATTTATGTATGTATCTTTTTATATCATCATCATCATCAGCCTATTGCAGTCCACTGCTGGACATAGGCCTCCCCCAGGGCACGCCACAAGACTGCCATGGGGGTTATTTGCCCATAGTCACTACGCTGGGCAGGCGGGTTGGTGGCCTCAGTGTGATTTTCGGACTATGTTGTCAACACGGGCGCTGCTGCCCACCTCGCCACGTACGATACCCACGGGCAGACATGGGGTGGTACGAATTCTACTCTGCCGGCACCACGCGGCCAATCTATATTATTATATTATTTTTCTTTATTATAAAGTTACCTAGCTTTAATTGTGTCTATCACATTATTACCTTTATAACTTATTGGTATCACTTTGCTTTCTGGTATGCTGGAAGAAATCTCTTGCAGAGATAAGCACGCCTTTGTACGCATTTCTTTTGTATATTTCTCTGTATTTATTGTAATGTTTTGTCTACAATAAAGAATAAGAATAAGTTTTTATCATTTTATAGAGATAAACGTAGGTGGGTCATATACATCATATACTTACATACATTACACGTTACAATTAGATAGCAAGAACTACAAGATCACGAAGGAAATTCTACAGCGTATTACAATAAATAAAGTTACTATATTACCGGCTTTCTTGGTTTCGAAAAATTTCTGGTACTGGTATGCCCTGAGTTATATAACTCGTATATTAATAAATTAAATTTTCACCAAAAAACTATTTTCTAAAAAAAAGTTGCCCTCAAAAAAGTTCAAATAACTGATCAACCCTAATGAAGAGTCACAAGTGATCCAAAAAACAGCAATGTGTCACACAATAATCAATAAGCCCATTTAATTAGTCACAGGATCGCCCGATACAATTGGCGCGGAGAGCAAAGAATACTAATAATCAAATCAAAAATACATTTCCTGCGAGTAATAACACTGTCGTATAACTCAACACATGGTACTTGTTCAGCATTTCAGTATTTGCCTGGCTGTCACCCACACCCTGTATAGTCCGCCATATACATATTTTTGTAAATCCTAAATTAAGTACATACTTACCTATAATTTTATTTTCATGCTATGTAAAAGTCTTGTTATTGAAGAACGAATTCTCCTAGCACAAAAAATTATTACTAAAATGGAGATCTCAAACTTCGTTTTGTTGTGTATACTTTTGGAGAACGAAATAAATTTATTTTATTTATTTGATAGCGGGACAACATCTAAAAGATGCTGTTAGTTAAGTTGGTCGCTGCTAGCTCATCGACTGAGACAATGCCCCTGAGTTACTTAATCAACTCGTACGACATGCATGGAAGAAGATGCTGCTAATATATGTTAATCAAACCCTTACATCTCTTTTGTGGTTGATCCCAAACCTGGTATCAAAATCTGGTATCAAACGTCAAGTGTGCTCAAGCTTTAAAATATTTTTTAATACGATCCTCATTGACTGGCAGTACCTTTGAAGATAGTGTCACAAGATAATCGTCCGGAACATTATAATGAGAGTGACAATCGGGCGCACCTTGGGAATGCACACACCAGTGTAAGATGATCTCCTTAAAATATTAAACTAATTGTGGTTTTGATATTTTGTTTGTACCTTTGAATTTACACACTGTGCTCGATTCTGGCTGCCATTTTTAATCCTTACATTAAAATTAGTTATGTCTGTTTCTTTAATTATTTTTTTTTATTTTATATGTAAATGGCTGAAGCAGAAAGGAATTGGTAAATTTTTTTGTTTATGATTATGTTTATGTAGGGGCCAGGATCAACCATTATTATTACAATAAATTGTTGTCTTGGCTTATTTTTTGCATTTTTTACTTTTAGATTTCTTACTAAAATATTACAATACGTTAAAATAGTAGGGAGATAAATACCTAAGGCTCAGTTTTTAGGATAGATCTATTAGGATCTCACATTATTTTTTTATTCTTATTCTTTATTGCACATACACAAAAAAAAATATGGCATACAACATAAAAGAAGAGATGCATGTACAATGGCAAGCTTATCTCTACCAGAGATCTCTTCCAGCAAGCCAAGCAAGTAAAGAGAAATTGTTAACAACAGGGTAACAATATGTGCAATTAAACAAATTCTAAGACTCTACATTGAAAAAAAAAGGAGAGAAACAAATGACAGCATATTCAAATAATTTTACATCTTGTTATCGTTAGGAGTGTAAATAAAACTAAGTTATTATGCATCTTTATACTTATTTAGTGATTGACACGTGATCTATACATATAATAAAAATGTAATGGATCACTGTCTGTACATGGAAGATATATGAGATAAAATATTATAGGAGACCTTTATCAACGCAATAGTACCCAAAATTATGATTTTTGGAATTTTTGTCTGTTTGTCGGTTTGTCTGTTTGTCTGTGCGTTTGTGCACGCTAATTTCGATGCATTTTTCAGAAATATAGTGTGACAGGTCCCACTTAACATATAGGCTACTTTATCCCGGAAAATGTTTTTATCCCGGATAATTTCGACATTTTGTTTTTTCTGTAGTCCACGCGGACGGAGTCGCGGGCGTCCACTAGTATATGAATATAACTTCTTAATAATAATTTTAGTATAACTGCCTTCACAAGCTGTTACTCTGCCTTTAGAAGGTTCTTTCTAAACTGGTCACAATCTGTCCGTACTATAATAATTGTACCAGAACGTATTAAAAGCAGTCGTCCGTCGAACGTTTGTTTATAATTACGCAGTGTGTGCATACCTTTACGGTTGGGAATTGTTTATTATTTTTTGGGGTTACACGCATCGAAAATCGGGCTCTAAACGTTTTGTGAGATTTGTTCTGTCCGCCACAGACTAATAACTTTTTAGCGGAAAATCACATTGGAATAAATAAAATGGAAGTTACCTACGTTATTTGTGTAGACAGATTATTATTTTTATCACTGTCATAAACTGTACATTATTATTTGAAATTGTCATCAATTTTCAATTGCCCTGTGATGTTATTTATTTACTCACATAGTTACTTTAGCCAAATAAGTAGTACTTACTGCCTTTTGGTTGCTAATTAGAATAATCCCAAAATACACCGTTTTGTTCACCATAATGGCAATATGAGAAATTATGGTTATACCACTTATGCATATTAATTGATATACCTAGGGTAGGTACAGTACATAGACTTTTTTTTACAATTATGTACATTCCCAACAAAATGTTCCAAATCAGGTAAAATTTGACAGGATAGTGTAATCATATATGTTTGAAAGAGGACTTTTGAAACGTTCGTGCGAACAAATTTCGTGCGAATCGACTACTAAGCCGATCTAAACACAAATGTGTTAAGAAAATAAATATTTTTTTGGAAAGAAGTACAGAGATAAGAACGCCTTTACCTATATATACATTTTATTTTATTTTGCAAATTTCTCTGTTTTTACTGTAGTGTTTTGTATACATGAAAGAGGAAGAATATGTGCTTGAAATGGTTTGCTGGAAGAAATCTCTTTAAGAGATAAGCCTTTGTACTATTTCTGGTTCAACATACTTTTTATACTAAATATTATGTGTTTCATAATGTTTGCAGAATGACTTACTATAAAAGAAATAGGTTCTTTTACAGTTCAATATCAATTACCTGGGTATGTAATGTACATAATTTCTTGAAACTTGAGATTTAATTGAAATAGTTCCATACTCAGATGACTAAGTTTTTGTTTACCGTTGTTTAAATATTGTATCTCAATCTCTCTTTAATTTTCTTCTAATTTATTCCATGCAAAGTAACACTGAAGCGGTAACGATTAAAGCTATGAAATAGGCGATTTAAGAGTACATGTTTACTTTAGAAAATGATTGTAGAAATAATTGCATTATTATAGAATAATAATTATAACTAATGGGTAATACAGATTTCCAATGTGACTGGATGGCAAAAATGGGAGGTCGAGCCTTGTGGCGTGCCTTGGAGGAAGTCTACGTCCAACAGTGGATTGCAATAGGCTGACATTATACATGTTTGTATGTTAGCTAATATGTTATTCGTGAATTATAAAAGTGGCCTTAATACTTGGTGGTCTAATAGTAAACTTTATCTGTACCGTGGTCTATGCATGCTCATGGCCATCTATATTGGTATTTAAATTTAAAACATTATGACCCAAGAATTGCATAATTCTAACTAGAATCATAAACTTCATTAATGAACATTTCCATCTGTCTGCAGAAAATTCTAAGAAAAGAGTTCATGTTTCATAGAATAGTTGCCGTGGATGGTTTTGGAACTAATACTTTTTGTACGCAGTAATTGACAGAGTGAGAGATAAATACTTAACAACTAGCGCCACGGATAAAGGAACTCTTTTCTGCAACCTACTCTACTATCCAGCTTTATGGCTCCACACTGAATATTGTCGTAGGCGTCTGCTATTGTATTTGTAATGTCGCCTTCAACTCTTCGCTTTTCTTCATAAGAAAGTTAACCTTTTGAAAATATGCATAAAGCATAAAATTGTTTGAGATGCGGCAGATGAATAAATGAGATTAGCACTGCATAATCAACGCTTGAAGAAGATTTAAATGAAATGTTACCTACAGATATACTGCGGATGTGACATATGATTGTAACAGTTCAATTTTAATTTCAGCTTTTGAATGCGTTTTTGTAAAGAACATATTTATGACAATTTTTTAATAAAAAATTATGATCTACATACGCTTGTAAATAATAATCCCACTCTTAACAGGCTCCATGTTGGACTTCCCTATCACACCACCTGAACTTGCTAGATTTGTTTATTGGTAGTGGTCTGGTCCCAAGTGATTATTGTTTTCTTTTATTCCATGGTGATAAACCTACACACACGCACTCACACTCACATACACTCATCCAATTACATAAGCCCTCACACAACACAAGAATCATTATTATAAATTATACGTAGTATGCTTGGCCTAGGGCTAAACACACGCATCTTATGCACTGTTTTTGATTTTAATTGTTTAAGTATAGATAATGATATCCTTAATTGGCTTTATTTTATGTTTATTTTTAATGTATAATCTGTAAGAATAGCTGTGGATTTTGTTGAATAAATAAAATAAAATAAACTTGCATAATACAGTTGTCATAAAACAATAAATTGCTAAACTAAAACACATGATCCCTAGCCTCAGTGTACGTGCTGGATAAATTTATTATTAAATTATTAAGGTTTTACGTGAACATTGTGGAAGGAGCCGAGGCGGGAATAAATCCTCATGATATATGGTAGTGGGATCCCGTTGACACCTCTTGAGGTAGTGTTTTAGGATTTTACACTATTTTTGCAAGAAAATTGATGTTCACCCTCAACTTCTATGAATGTTAATAAGAGTATCTGTCACTGTCGGTATATAATAATTAAAACCATCCAATACAAAATTAGTCCACAAGTAACTTTCTGATTTGGCAGTTTCTAAAAGAAGACGTGAGCTCTTTCCTACTGCAAGATGAGTTGACCAAAGATAAATTTAGTAATAATAAACTTAGCCCGTTTCGCCATTTTATCATTAGTGTAAACGTGAAGACTGCAGCGAAAAAATATATTTTTTACTTATTTTATTCTACAAAATATTACTATGAAAATACTGTAATGTTTTCTTTTCGAGCAACTCAGATTATATGTGAAATTTAATTTGTTTATGAAATCCATATTGAAACATTTTCATAAGCAAACAATGACATGCACGTAATTAATGAAATGTTTTAATTACTTTATATAAATAAACATATATCTTATAGCTTTTAAGAAGATTAATAATTGACTATAATTTCTGAATTACAGCATAGGTATTCGAGACACAATTTAACAGTTAAACAGTGTTACAACTATGTATGAAAACACCTGGCATAACCACTGAAATTGCAACAGTGCAATCTGAGTATTATGTAGTATGTGGTACTGGATGAATAAAGCATTAATGTGCGTCTAGACGAGCGATATGGATCGTTTCCAGCTAAAATTATACTAACTATAACAAACGAATAGGTGGGTAGCTAACTTATTATTAGTAGGACGGTTCCCCGAATTTGTCCTGACAATTTAAAGATATATATGTCGCAGTCATCTGGTTAAATCTGCTATTTAATCGAATGGCTAGCGCGTTCATTGCATGACGACATTCAATTGAATGGCTAGGCCGAACGTTGATTAAAGAAACGTCACTCAACGTCCAACGAGATAGCGGATTGTAACATAGCCCTTTGAACAGAGCGGACGTAAATCAGTCAGGTGATTCAAATTTAGTTCATTTTATACATTACATATATACACATGAATGAAATCTTTATTTGATACACAGACTGTGTCACACAGAGAGTGACATTCCTATGACGGTGTAGTCAAAACTGCAAGATAATCATGGAGATCCTATAGACACTTTCAGCATAGTAAGCCAGCGAAAAGATCAGTGATAAGATTACCTTAATTGCCATGTCAAGCCATTTAGTCTATCAAATTAAAGATACGTTGAAAGTATTGCCTAGAGCTTGAATAATTAATTTTGCCAAAATAAAGAAAAATATATCGCCTTTTTTGTTACATAACAATACAGCTCGTCTAGACCCACCTTAACATTGGCAGTTCAATTTTCCCGCGTTTTACACCAGAGTCCGCTAATGTCTTGTGACGGTGGGGAATTCCGTAGAGCTACAATGTGTTGCAATGCTGGTAATACTAATCTGATTCTGCAATAAATTCAACACAGTAAAAGTCCATCTGACGTTAAAATAATTTTGTATAGAAACATTGATAAGAAACTCTTTTAGTCAAACAAAATAATAAAGTTATTTTCATACCAGGTGAGACGTTCCAAATTAAAACTGACACATCGTGTGTGGCGCTCTAAATGTATTCCAAGTTTACGGGCCGATGTTAGTTAGCCCCATTTTCAATAAGGCCTTAGCGCAATATAATTTTCAGTAGACACATTATTGATATATATGTTAATTGTTTCACAACTAATAGGAAAGCCAAAATAATGTTCACTATCATTTTATTTACTGTGAAAATTTATGTATTTCACAACGAAAAACGCAGCTACTATTTACTCAACTTTGCAACCCTGGCAATGTGCCCAAAATAATGGAATCCATCAGCCCTCTGGTCATTATTTACTTAAAATTAATTTTATTTTACACTTAACATCTAAGAAAAATTGTACTGCATACTATGCTTTTGAATAAGATTATGTGCACTTGGTGCACTGCCTACCCCGTGCGGGATAAAGGCGTGATTATATGTATGTATGTATGTAAGTAAAATATGCCTTTAACGTGACTTATGACAATAAAGTTTTTTAGCCTAAACAAATGTTTATAAGGTTTTGAAACAACCCGGCAAGTGTTTGTAACAAATTATCCAATTTTACTTTACATAAGTAGTAAAAAGTTAACTATCGCCCACAAGAACAGTGGTTTAACATCCATAAAACTTCATAACGAGTATGATTCTCTCGATACTATGCCGGTAAAAAGATTGCCTTTGGACTAACTGAAACAGTTACGTAAGTTAACAAACGAAAGTGTACGCGTTTACTGCAAAACTAAGCTCTACCTCGTTATTGATAAAGATTAATGGGTATTAAAATACAAAATTGTTATAGTTTAGATAGTGCAAAAGCGAACTTGGTCCAGCGGTACAGCAGGCCAGTACTGTATTTATAACCTTTGTAAAGGCAAACGTATTCAACCCATTAACGCGTACGACTCGCGAACTATTCGTATTAATTAAATTTAATTGTGTAGAAACGCTGTCCGTGTCTGGCTGGTGTGTATAAATTTAAAGTGCACACTTGGGTTTGTGTAATGACTGATGTACCGAGATGTTGAAATTAATTTGGTATATCTACGTTACATAATAAGGCAATAAAAACCTAACTCAAATTCAAATTTTGTGAATCTTTGTTATGGTTAAAAAATGAATAGGGTTGGAATATAGTAATTTAATGTTATATTTATTGTACCTACCTGTAGATATACGAAGATATCTATACATATAATTTTTTTTTCCGAAATGACTGACTGACACATCAATGTACTTACATACAGTCTTAATCGCTTTTCTAACAGACATGGTAACTTTGCATGTTGAGTTTTTTATGACAAAGGCATCTGATAAGAAAGGAAAAATTGGGAAATCTAAGTTTACATGAACAAAGGCGAGAGCTATACATTTCTTTATATCAACGCTCTTACTACAAAGAAAACGAATCCGGTTATTTGGTTTGGAACCTTAATTCAGTTGCAATATCTAACAACTCGTTAGAACGCTCTATCGCCTTCAAAATAAACGATTTAGCGCAGTTTTCCCTCAACATACTAAAATAGTACCTAGCCTTTGAATAAAACTAATGTCCTTGTCTCTATACTATCACTTAGAGGCATAATAGCTCAAACTCTGAGCTCATATAAACTTATTCTATCTCGAATCATAGCAATGGCACCTAAGATAAAGTTCATTATAAAGAGGGTCTATTCAGTGCGGGATGGCGTGAATCTAATATGGTATACGTTAGAGAGGGGAGGCGCAAACAATGGGGTCGATTCCGGCAGTCACACTTAAACCTAAACCTAATCTTAGTCAGGTCAATCTCTCTCCGTTCTTAACATAAATGGCTGAGAGCGAAAAGGACAGGTAGGAATAATTTTAGGTTTAAGTGTGACTGCCGAAATCAACCATAATGTATTCCTACATTGATCCTTGAAGAATATTTATAAATAAATAAGTAGGTAGGTACTTAGCGCAATAAAAAAAACTTACTTGAGTGAGTGATCGACATGGTGGTATAACTTAGAAGGTCAATCAATAAACGTAGCCATAATTATTTTACTTTCAATAGATACCTTAATCGGCCGTAGTTCTACAGAAAGAGACCAACAATAAAAAACGCGTTTCGAGATATAACGTTTATTTTTTTTAAAAGTTCCCTTACGTTTTCCTGAATGTTATTTATGTCATTTGGTAGAAATAAACTTCGTGCAGAATATTCAATAGGTTTTACAGATATTACAGTTATTTTTCATGTAATAATCTTGGTTTAAAAACAAGTAGTCGTTTCCTGCAGAATATAACATACTTATAATACCATGACCAAATGAAAACGACCAAAACTGTTGTCTTTTTCTGCTAAATATGATATCACTAATTTTATTTTTATTGAAACGGTTATGAGCGGGGCGTCCGATAAAAATTACATTTAGTAATTAACAAACCCGTCTTAAAAAAAAGCTTAAAAAACTTACCAAAATACTTAGCTAAAAAGGAAAAAAACAAACATTACTCTTTACTTATTGGAATTTGACAATCTTACATTGTCGTGACTATAGAGTTCTAGTATAGGTAATGGAATGACAACAAAGTTCTATGTGGATTACTAAATATTAAAAGCAAAATACGACCAAATTACGGAACGACCGGAAAACCTAAATCGAAGAAATCTACGTAGTCGTTTTATGCAGAATAAAATATTGTGCACATAGTACTATAGGTTATTACCAAAACCGACCGAGTAAAATGGCTGTGTTCTGAAGTTAGTTAGTTGAAGAATAGTTCTTCAATCAGACTAACTCGACCAAGTTGGCTGCTTTTAACTTATTTAATATTTGTTTTTCTTGTTGATCGTTTTCAGCAATTTATTAAAAAAATTGTGCTAAAAAACAGTCGATTTTACCAGAATATAGTTCAAAAAATTTAGTTTGTGATGGCATAGCTAACTCATTTTAGCCAAAAATGGCTTTGGTCGCTTTCTGCAGAACTACGGCCAATCGGCCTTCGCAGTCGGTCTGCAGTGAAAATACAAGTGGACTTCTGAAATGAAGTGGACGATGAATGGGCCTTATTTATGTTAGGCACTCGAATACAACGAGATATTTGACATTAAAATCTATAAAACATCAGTGTGATTAAAAAGAGTTTAACTTAGGCGAGCCAGAACCAGTGTTACTTTTTAGAACCAACAAGATATTAATATATGAAAAGATTTATAAAATTATAATAAAAAGAAAGTACACAGCAAGCTAACATTATACATTGTCAACCCGTAGTAAAACATGCCAACCTCTTTGAATTAGACGAACAAAATCTTGTCGTCGATTTCTCAAAGAGAACCTTCAAAGTCGGTAACAATACTTTGTCTTGGGTACGTGTTCAATCTGGCATCATCTACGTTTCTATAAGTTGCCAATTCTGTTGGGTAAACGAGCTGTGAGCGCATTCTGTTCACGTCGCACACGTCTGCCGGCGGCCGCGGTCGAAGCGCGACTGAGATTTTGCAGTTGCATTGGTGCGGTAACAATGTTGCAGAGCTTTTTTAGAGGATGAAAATAAATCGCAAAATTTACTATATAAAATCTAGTTTTGGATGAATTCAAAAGATCTGATCGCTATTCCTCAAAAAAAAGGAAACCGAAACGGCTACATACAATCTTGGGCTAAAATGTAATAAGATGAGAATGGTGTGGATAAATAGCTTTAAACCTATTAATCTTCCACTGAAAATTCTGTAACATTTGACAATCTGAGAGCTGAGATAATAATAATCTTGTAAGCGGTGAAAAGTGAGGTTATGTTACAATCTATATCTACCTATTAACCTAACAGCTGATTTGTGCATAAATAAAACAAGTGTTTATTACTTCAGTGGAGATAAGAGGGAAGTTATATTACTGAATGTTATTTGTTTTGAACGTCGCAGACAAAAGTAATTGGCTGGCATGGAGTTATGGATAGGATGTCAAGAAATAAAAAAACCATTTTCATTTTATTGTTTTTATTCATCTTCTATAATTATTAAAATGTTATCCAAGAATTGCGCAGGTGGAAAAATATTATCTTGGTACCTAGCCCAGCTTAGGTACCAAATAATGCACATTACATGGGCGCAGCAGCCTACAGTTCGCCTACCTACTATACAGCCATAGATAAATAAATATACGACAACGGTCAAGGAACAGCAGTCACAATAGACTAAAAATAAAAAATCGATTAATCGATATTCCATCGATATCGTTATATTGTTTTTTTTTGTTTCATTTATGTATTAATATGTCAAATACTAATAATGCATATTAAGGTGCACCCTTTTGAGTTCATTTCCTTATCTTGTGCATTGTGCGTAAGTCGTTTTTTTGTAATTATGTAAACTAACTATTAATCGATTAATCGATAATCTATGTAATATTTATCTTCATCTTAAGATATCTCAGCTCCCAGATTGAGAATCAGGCTGATTTTTCATATTTCAACATGAAAAAATATGACTATTTTTTTAGATCATACCTCGAGTTATTACATTTTGGCCCACGATTTTCTATCTCCTTTCTGAAGCTGTATTTTAGGATGGAAACTAGACTTATTTTCTTGTTCGATTTGATTATACATACATATTACTATATAGAGGACGACTGGTAGTGACTGGATTGCGAAGAAAACGGAAGTTCGAGTCTTGTGGTGTACCCTCAGGAGGCCTACGCCTACGTCCAGCAGTAGACTACAATATTCTTATGTATGTAGGTACATTGTATTATTTCATAGAGTGCAACTAAAATTATAAACATACGAAAAATGTTATAAATTTCATGGATTGCAACATAAACCGTATTTCATGCATGGAGGTGAATACATTGAGGCCTAAATATAGTGATTCGTTAAAAGAAAACAAGGTATACAGAGGTATACAGCCCGACATTGTGACTTTCTCTGTACATGGCGTACGTGTAGAAGTCTGTACTTAAAAACGTAAATGAACAATAATTAGACCATTAGACTATTTTATTTCCCGTGCCAAATAATACCAATTAGTCATTCAGACAGAAATTTGTTTACGGTATTCTAGGCACAAGCACTGAGTTTAACTTACTAAATCAACTTTACCCCATTCTACGTATTACATTATCTTATCTATAAACTATATTTCTGGAATTGGTTGGTTCACACAAATAAAAGGAAATGGGATCTATTAATGGATATTGGTGGTTGCTCGCAACAAACTCCTCAAATCGGTAATGCAACTTTTAATCGCTTTTAGAATTTGGAATCCAAATGTGAAATAAATAATTCTATTTAAGTCCCAGCTTGGCCACGAAAGAGCGCGTGCCGTGTCATCAGGACTTATCGCGTTTATGACCACAGCGTAAATTTATTATAGTGCAACAACTCGTCATCTTCCTGCCCTTATCCCACTATAAATGGGGTCGGCGCAACATGGTTCGTTTCGAAACTCATATTCCCAAAGATTTGGCCTATAGTAAACTTATCGCCTTAATATGCTAACTAGTGAAAAGGCTGTGTAAGATTTGTGATTTTAAGGATAATAAGCGTTATTTTATATACTTCCATCATCATCATCATCAGCCTATTGCTCCACGTTTGTCTCACATGTTTCTCTTATATCTGCTAGGACTTCATAATACCATCCCGACTTTTGAATGTATACTAAAAACTATAAGACTTAAAACGACGAAGGTGGAAAACACAAACAACACTTTCCCTTTTGATAAACATATTGATCTTCTACAGGTTGTCTAATGTTAACGACACACTTGAAACAATGAAAAATAAACATAATGATAAAGAATCACGCATACAATCATACAACTCTGCTTATCTAATCTAATCTAATCATGCAAAACATGCTATGTATTTATCAAGGTTTCCTCGTAACCCATACTATATTAGTTTTTCAAGTCCACTGCTGGATGTAGGCCTCCCCCAGGGCACGCTACTAGGCTGCCATGGAGGGGTATTTTCCCATAGTCACCACGCTGGGCAGACGGGTTGGTGACCGCAGTTTGTATTTTGGACTATGTTGTCAACACGGGAGGCGCTGCTGCCCACCTCCCGGAAACCCTTAATCGCCTCGTACGATACCCACGGGCTGACATGGGGTGGTACGAATTCTACTCTGCCGGCACCACGCGGCCAATTTATATACTTATCTATAAGTAAATGTGGATTTATAGTTACCGTTAAGTCATTACTGTACCTAACTTTCTATAGTATTATTGTTTTACCAATGTTAAAGATTAGTATAACCGGATCGCGAGCGCAGTAATTTATATTCTGCATTATTTACAATCTTTATGCTATGGAGCTGCATAGAAATTTATGCCTTATAAATCTGCTGAAACCATTTGTGTTTGTCAGTGAAGTAATTACCGTTCTGAAAATAGGTATGATTTAAGATTTGTGTAATTTACAACTTATAAAATTCAAAATTCAAATTCAAACTCTCACTCGCTCAATTGTCCAACAAACGGATCAAATACTTGAAAAAATATTGATATTTTTATAACTGAAAGCCATTTTAACAAAAGTATTTAGGTTACTAAAAGTAAATTGCTCGTTAATTATCCTAATTCAAATTTAAAGGTTACTCTACTGCTGTATTTTATTTATCTTTAGTTACACTATGTCTTGCGCGCCCCATGCGGCTGTCACTGGCCGTCACACACCCTAGCCAAGGGCGATCGTTCGAATGCAATGTGAAATTTAAAACATGCAACGATTGTTTTTTCATTTTTACTTTTTGGTATGTCAACTTTTAAAAAGCGATATCCGATATTGAAATAACGAAACCGAGGAATGCAATTTATAAATTTGTAGGTGCAAAGAACTTTTAAACGAAATCTATTTCATCCTACAATATTTATTATATGTAATATCTGACTAAAGTAGATATCCTGAACATTAGAATCGTATTTTCAATTTTTAATAGTAAAAATTGTTCTCAAATATATTAACAAATGATATTGAAAAGCAACTGTAGTTCTATTCTTCTTTCTACCTACTAGACCTTTGCTACTTTCACAATTACGCTTCTGTACATCTACTAATGTTAGTATTGATTTGGAGCCATCGAATTGCGCAATAGGCGTGCAGTGTTAGTTTTGATAATACGTCGACCTAATTGACTAGACACAGAGCTAGGGGTTATGTACTCGAAGCAAATTGAGCCTGATAAGGGCATTAGCAGCAATGCAATCGACGTGTCACGTAGATGACAACGTCGTTAGTACTTCGAGCAATCTTGTTATCCTCATTTCGCCGACGATTTTCTTATTGGTTGTCTGGAATACGAATACACTGTGGTTTATGATAAGTCACGTAAGTGACTCAAGTCTAGCACCTGTGTTTATAAAGAAATAATTTCTTTCGTATTTACTTCATAGTAATTTAACTTGAGACTAGAATTTCTTCTTTACTTTTCTACCTATGTTATTCAATGATTGAATATTTTCACGCCACATTAAAGTACCTAAACAAGCGCACTAATTTTATGCTTAATTAAAGAAAATTGTGACTTTTAATGGCTTAACTATTCTGACTTCTGATAGTTATACTCGTATTTTTAAGAAATGCGTCAGTGCAAGAAAATTTACTCCGACAGCATGTGTATATGCTAGCCCTTACGTTCACACATCTGCCTGTCAGTATCGATCCACGTTTACTCGTACTCGGAAATCTTCGTAATTATAACTGAAAGGTAAGATAATGTTAGTTCCAGATTTTTTATTATAAAATTATACGATGAAAATTGTAAAAACTTTAGATAAAAACGTAAATGAACTACTTGTTTCTAAACGATTAAAAACGCTATTTTTAACTTCTGTCGTCACTATTGTGGTCAATTCTGACCGTAACACGTAACATTTAATTTTAAATCGAGTTATATCTGTCCCTCTCCAGTATTAATGTATTTGGCTAAGACAGAAAGGGACAGAAAAGACTAATGTATTTATGTTACTTTAGGTTGAAATGGCCAGAAGCAACCACTTATTCATTTATAGACTTTTTTTTCATTAGGCTTATGATTTTCAGGTTAATTGTACCTAATGGAGCAGACACCATCCAAATATCTAATCAAAAAGCTGTATTAAAATAAAGAGATTGTATCATCATAGAGTAATGCTCAGTATAAAGTAATAAGTGCTTTATGTAGGTAGTACAGACAACGAAACACGCGCTATGAAATATAATATTGACATAAGCCCAAAGAACGGCCATGTTTCAAGTTGACGCCCAAGCTAATAGAGGTGTCTACCCTCCCGGAACAATTCCCGTAATGTCCAGAGGTCATAACTCTTAGAAATTACTGCTAAGAAATGCCGGTATTACAGGCCGGGCAATTCCCTGAAATTACTTGTAACATATTCCGTGGGTGAGGTTTGAGGAAAATACTCGTATAACATGTATTTAAATGCCCATTGAAATCTTTGTAGTATTATTTGCATGTGTCGTTATTCTATACCGGTGTACGCCCGCGACTCTGTCCGCGTGGACTACAGAAAAGACTGCGGGATAAAAACAGATAAAAATAGCCTATATGTTAAATGGGACCTGTCATAATATATTCATGAAAACTGCATCGAAATCGTTCAGCCGCTGAGAAGCTACAAACGCACAGACAAACGGACCATTTTTATTATATGTATAGATAGATTAATTATCTATAAGTAAACGAAAAACCGACTTCCTCCCAAAACTCGATTACTAAAGTAAAATTTAACGCAAATATATATTGCGTTAAGCCGTGTAGGTTTGAGTCAGATTTATATAATTTTTATATAAAATACTGACAAAAGAGAAAAAGAACGCTTCGAAACTTTAACAATATGATGATTATGATGTAATGATGACCTCCGACCAATTTCGGTCATGACCACTTCACTCCTAGATTAAGTTCGTTTGCGCTCGGAGATGTTTACATTTACATAGCCAATCTTCTCCCTGAACGCCCGCGCACACAGAGGACATTAGTGCGCCATTATTGTATTATAGATAATGTGTCACCACGTTTAGCGTCAAGGTCTTGATGCTCCTCGCCTTGCTTTATCACCGTCCTGCGCCACTCTGGTCGTTGTGCTAGTTCAGAAAAGAAGATGCTCTTAGCCAATCTCTCCTCCGCGTGAACTACCGAACAGAAGGCCTCAAACTTACATTGGCTCTTCGCAAATCGGTATTCGCACTCGGTTGGACCATCTGATTCTCCGGAGGGAAATCGATCCAGAGTGCATGTGGCGACGGTTGCACCACGCCCGGAGGAATATAAGAGATTTGGCAGGATGTACACACTCATTTAAGCAACATATAATTACACTCCTTCTTCCTGCCCTCCCAATCATTTGGGGTCGGTTAAGTACTCTTTTTTTATTCATCCCTATTATCCGTCATCTCGGTCTACCTCTTCCTCTATAACCATCCTTCGGACACGGCTTAACGCAACATAACTTAACACAATTATCATCTTCTAAGCCTATTGCAGTCCAACTGCGTAGGCCCCCCCTGCCATAGGGGGATTTTGTTACTAAAAAGTTCCACTATCTGTTTTTCGGCGGCTCCATCATCAGACCCTCGTTTCTTTATATTATGTGTAGCTGACCAAAATTCTCTATAAAAATCTAAAAACGGACTACTCGTGCCTTTTATATTTGAGGATATCCCTAGATTCCTTAGATTCCATCATCAGATGTTATGTTTTATATGTAGGTGATCAAACGCTCAGTAAAAGTATAAAAACAGACTACATGGCCTACAATATTCGAGGACATTCCCATTAATCCTATATGGTGAATATGGGACCAATAGTATACCAGACCAACTATAAAAAAAAATTGAAATCGGTTCTATGACGGAGTTCTGAGTAACACACATAAAAAAAAAAAAAAAAAAAAAAAAAAAAACATACAGACGAATTGATAATGAAGTCGGTTAAAAATGTAACGGATCGCTGTCTATAACATGGAAGATATTATGAGAAAAAATATTATAGGAGACCTTTATCAACGCAATAGTACACAAAAGAATGATTTTTGGATTTTTTGTCTGTTTGTCGGTTTGTCTGTTTTTCGGTTTGTCTGTGAGTTTGTGTACGCTAATCTCGGAAACGGCTGAATCGATTTTGATGCAGGAATATAGTGACAGGATCCCCTTAACATATAGGCTACTTTTTATCCCGGGGAAATGTGTTTATCCCGGATAATTTCCACAATTTGTTTTTTTCTGTAGTCTACGCGGACGGAGTCGCGGGCGTCTACTACTTATAAGTATGTTTGAACTTACAAAACCCTAAATATGGGTCTGACCATATATACTACATTCGTACTAATTTATAGTTTGTTTGTACTGATGCGGGGCAACTAGAATACATAAGCTGCATCACCTTCCATGCATGTTGTAAGAGTTCACTAAGGAACTCGGGCATTCTCTCAGCTTATAAGCTTACTGAACGTGTATCTGGGATATCCTTTACGATCCCGCAGCTCTGGCTACCCCATTACGGGAACACATTCGTGTGTATATTTTATTGATTCTTACGATCGATTTTATCGATTTTACGTGCTTTTTATTTTATTGATTCAAATGAAATATACATACATATATTTCATTTGAATCAATAAAATAAAAAGCACGTCATGAATCTCATGCATCTCAGCTAACGAGTAGCTAACTTAAAATAAATACTGCACCACATCCCCTTAACTTAACCCAAGTATATTTTAAACTTATACAAGTTTCATACGAAGTTTGTAACAACGATACAACTCCGGGTTTCCTATAACCCATTGTTCATTTTCTTTTCTAATTTAAAATTTTCCAACTGCATACTCGTATGCGAGGTACTTTAAGTTCGTCGTTTGTAAAACAAAATACTTGTGTAAGCCAGTTGGAAACTCATTTATTATGAGAATTTAAGACGTTAAATATAAAATATAACCTGTTTTTATCGGGTTAAAATAGTTTTGTATTTGTTTGTATTGATATGTCATATCTTTATGATCAACTAGTGGACGCCAGCGACTTCGTCCGCGTGCACTGCAGAAAAAACAAAATGTCGAAATTATCCGGGATAAAAATATTTTCCCGTGATAAAAAGTAGCCTATATGTTAATTCAGGGTGTCAGCTAACTCCGTACCAAATTTTATCAAAATCTCTCCAGCCGTTTTTACGTGAAAGAAGTAACAAACATCCATCCATCCATACTTACAAACTTTCGCGTTTATCATACTCGTATTAGTAAAGATAGAACATCAGTACGTATACGATATAAGAACCTTGACCATTTTTAAGCGAATAGGGCAGCAACCATATACCCAGTAACCATATACCCATTTTTTATCTAAAATATTTTATACCGAAAAATTTCGGATCTTCTGTGCCGATCCGAAAGTGAAACCTCACTGGAATACATCAGCTGCATTTCCTTTCGTGCATGTCCTAAAAGTCGATTAAGAAACTCGGGCATTCTCTCAGGCGATGAGCTAGCAACTTGTCACTGATCATTTACATCTGGCCCCGTTGTGATAAACGTGACTGTGGGATCTCTTTAATATCCCGTAGTTCAAGCTACTCCGTTTCAGGATCAAAGTCATGTCTACAGGGCGTTTTTTCGTTGCCACCCTTAACGAAGGGTACGTACTCTATACATCAATTAAAGTAAGTTTATGCCAAAAAAATTGCTGGGAAACGATTTAATTTTTTTATTTATTTATTAATTACTTGATCTGGCGAAATTTATAGTGTCCAGTGTTTATGCTAGTTTTTTTTCCATAGACAGATATTAATTATTTCTCTTGAAAAAATCTTGTTACATGCGTTAATATGCATTTATGCAGAAAAACGCAGTCTATTTACTCAACTTTGGACCCTAATATTTTGGAAACCAGACACTTCCCAGGTATGCTTCCATGGAGAAAAATGATTGTGATGATGAGGAGATTCTGCAGTTTTCAGGAACGTTGACGACAAAAAATCATCCTGTATAGTATATGTATGTACGTAAAATTCGGCATTTTGCAGATAATTTTTACAAATTGGGCAAACCAAAAATAATATTCGTCAAAACTAAAAATATAAAATACCAAACGCGAAAACTGTCCAAAATAACCCAATTAAACCCGCATCCCGGAATACATCCATCAAAGATCAACAACCTCGAACCTCAACCATTTGAATTACATTTTTAAATTTGAACCGCGCGGATTTTAACCGGGATCAACGTAAATCCTCACCATAAATAACGGTTAGTGGAGTCATCAAAAGGGTAGCTTTCGCTCAGGGCGAGCGGTGTCATGGGAACCCACCATCAATCTTTGAGTCAGTGGCCCGTTGCATGCACACCAAGGCAAGGCTCAGGTTATATTGGCTACGCTTGTCTGGTAATACTTGTAATTGCTGTGTTTGATTTCTCTCTAATATTTGTTTCAATTGAGTGACAGGATTACGGCTGTATTTGTTATGGAACTGGAATGTAGCGGAGCTGATACTTTGCAGTAGTTTTAGACGAATCGTTAATCAGTACACATGGCTTATTATGATTGTCAACCAAAAATATGTCATATTAGGGTCCAAAGTTGAGTAAATCTGCGTTTTTCTGCATAAATGCACATCGTAGCAGGATTTTTGAAAAATAATTAATATCTGTCTATAAAAGACAAAACTAGACACTATAAATTTCGCACGATCAAGGAATTTAAATTAAAAAAAAATATAAAAATAAGCCAGCATTTTTTTGGCATAAACTTACTTTATTTCATGTATACAATACGTACCCTTCGTTAAAGGTGGCCACAAAAAAACACCCTGTATACGTCATAAATACTTAGGTACATTTGGCTTACCACAATAAGCAAGGACATGTTACTTTATATAATAAGAAAGTCACGTCCTTAACCCCAGAGGGATTGGCCAGAAGTGTGCAAATTACCCACTTTTCATTTATGGTAAGGGGTGAGCCTACTACCACGCATCAGGCACAAAAACAACAATTTAGAGACTGCCAATGAATCCAATAGTGCATCTTAATCCACCATAATCTAACAACTCTGCTTTATTTCGATCTTCGTACATTTGTCTCATATTTGTTTCAAACAATGACAGGTTTATGTCTCTATTGAGTGGCATATCGTATGGATATTGAATTGTAAATTATTTATGCTTGATAACGAAGTGTCTGGAAAACGGACGTGTATACTTAATTAGATTTCCATTTGACTATTAACATTGAGTGTCAGTATGATAGCATAATATAATATTTGTTTAAGTACCTACATAGTTTAGATATTAATAGAAGTTTTGCTCTGAATTTTGTAGTAAGAGAGCTGCATGCCGTGTGAAAAAAGTTGCAACTAGACTTTTTCTGATTATTTACAATTTATTCCAAATTTTATTTTAAAAAATGTACCCTGAAGGGGCTTCAATAAGCAGCACACGCAGATGGGAGTCGCGAGATCCACCACTAACTTATTACGAATATTTTGATTAATTTTTAGAATGTGTGTTAAAAATAATTCGAATTAGTTAAATTGAAACACATTTTCAAGAAAAACTCCATAACTACGTACCTATTACTCGTAATAGGCTACAATACACGCAATACAAGGCTAAACAGTTATGGTTATTATTAAAATTCACCAACCAAACCATACCATAACCAAGTCGCCGTAGTTACACCATGTCCGCTACCTCAGTAAGGGCCTGAAAGGGCTTTGTCTCGCGTCTAGACTCGTAATCCATTATCACCGACGCCTTCAGCCCTGCAAGTGGGGCTCCACGCGATCCTTAGCGTATTTGCGCAACTGATAAGTACGTCCCATTTTTATTCTGGCTTGGGAGGTTGTATGTCTAGCTATTTGGAAATCTGTGGCACGTTGTGGAATAAGTATTGTTGTTTTTAAGCTGTGTAAGTCTAAATTTATATGTACTCTACTTAATAATGGTCTTTCGTTAAACACGTGTGTATATGTGTTTAACGAAAGACCATTATTTAGTAGAGTACATATAAATTTAGACTTACACAATAGCAATATTTAAAAAATGGAGCATCCGAGGAGGAAGGATCACGAAGGAGATCCTGCAGCCACATTTAGCATAGCGAGACCAGCGCCCGTAACATGAATTTGGTGAGAGCGAGATATCTCACATTTAAACGTCAAATTCACAGAGCAGGCTATATAATAACTAGACAAAGGACTTAGTTCCTACTTGTAAAAAACGGAGTCGGCAATTAGAATAGACACTAGTACTCAAGCTAAAACTGAATTTGCCCTAAAAGAAGTGCTTTGCAATCCCTTTTTACAGGTAAAGTACATACACTTACATGTCTAATCATTACATAGCTCTGTGAATTTGTTGCCATCTCGCTCTCACCAAGTACCTACATGCTACGGGTGCTGGTATAAAAGATTAGTGACAAATTGCCAGTCCATCGCCTGATAGAACTACATGCACGGAAGGAGATGCTGCTTATGTATAAATACTAGTGAAGCCATGTGACGTTTCGTTACTGCTACTCGTAATATTGAATTATTTGGCGTCAATAACAACTTAATATTTCTGAAGTTATTGCTATATTTTAATTTTGCACAACTTCTAACATCACTACATTCTACTATGAAGTTCCTATATCGGTTGCTATTATAAAAATGCGATGGGAAGTTAGTTAACAGCTTTGAGAACTTCCATTAAGAACTTTAATCCGTTCAAAAGTATAAAATTTCTCGTTTTCTTAGTTTTTAGTTCGTCCATTATTTTTAAACTTTAATAGCGGTACGTGATATTCTAGAAAGTAATTAAATGGAGAATATTTTATTATTCATGTATTTTTTTGACATATTCGATTAATTCATACTAATACGTTTGGTACTTTTGGAGTGATAGACCAACGTATTTATAATATTACTATATACCTACACTCATTTGAATCCTAACAGCATCTTAACTTATGCATCCTATTCAACTCTACAATATTTATTCAACTGATAAATGCGCGTCCTTTTTCTCCGCAATCGTCGCGGACGCGAATGGAGTTGTTGCATTTTTCTTTCGACACAGATAACGTAAAGAAAGAATGAAAAAATACAATAGACTATATTGCAGTGACATCTAAAATGGGGTTGAACTTAATTTCATTTAATAGTAGTCGGTGTTAAATGATTGTAATAATCGGGTCGCAGTCTGTACATGGATGATATATGAGAAAAAATATTATAGGAGACCTTTATAAACGCAATAGTACTCAAAATAATGATTTTTGAAATTTTTGTCAACAGACAAACATGTCTGTGCGTTTGTGCACGCTAATCTCAGAAACGGCTGAACCGATTTCGATGCAGTTTTCACGAATATTTTGTGGCAGGTCCCACTTAACATATAGGCTACTTTTTATCCCGGATAATTTCGACATTTTGTTTTTTTTTGCAGTCCACGCGGACGGAGTTGCGGGCGTCCACTAGTGTTAAAATATATTTCTTAAATTGCGATGAATCCTGTACGTACAGCACAACCACGAGTCTAAAAATAAGAGCCGAGCCTTATATTCACTTTTAAATTAGCAAACAAACAACAAAGCGTCCCATTCCCATCCCAAGGGTAACTTATAATATCTTCAAAGACCTCAATCGGGGCCCTTTTAAAGAAAAATTCATGTACTCGTACCTATACAATCCACGTTTCTTCAGTACAAATGTTAACAACAATGGAAAAATTTTAAATAATCGAAGGGGTGTGTGTATGGGGTCCAATTTCAATAGACTTTTTTATGGAGCACTATAGAGGAGGGTGTTGTTTTGCTTAAGCCACCATTAGTTCGTCTAATAACCGCTAGGGTGCGTTAGGTTGATAGACATACATTGTGATAGAATAATGTACAACACCTAATGTAAATAATGACTGCTCATCTCATTTGTTCTAAACTGATGGTTGAAAATTTGTATTTTATTTTGGTTTGACATACCCATGAATTATTTACATGCATTTCTCGTAGCCATCACCTACGTAGGATTATCAAAAAGGCAGTTTTCTTTTGTCCAAAAGTCTATTAAACCGATTCTACATTGTCCAACCCTATATCGGTAATTATTCATATAATAGTGACCGATACAAGCGTCCTATACCGCTACCTGCACCCGTATGATGAATTTAGTGAGAGCGAGATGTCTCACTTTTAAACGTCAAGCTCACAGAGCTATTAATAACTATATAAACTAAGTGTATGTATTTTGCATGTAAAAATTGACTTAAGAATTAGAATAGACACTCGTTCTCAAGCCAGGACCGAGTGAATTAGGGCTGATAGAAGTGGTTTGCAATACCTTTTTACACACCAAGTAGAAACACTTGCCTTATCTAGTTATTACTTAGCTCTGTGGATTTGACGTTTAAAAGTGAGACATCTCGCTCTCACCAAATTCATCATTTTATTTATTTATTTAATGAGGTTTGCCAGCAGTTATTACAATATTCTTACGACTAAAAATAAGTGATAACAAAAATAACTAAATGCATAACTAATTAGAGGCAAACACAACATGCAACAAGATAGTAGGTAATTACAATATAAATAATAGTAATACAATATATATCAACAATATAATAGCAAAACAAAAAAAAACACAGAAGCTGACATCAATTGTAAATTTTATCTATTTTTATTTATTATAATTTGGAAATAAGATTATGAAGTATACAGACCATCATATGCGTGCTGATTGAATAATGTGAAACGCTCTTATATTCCTATTCAAAGGTACATTATGTACGATATGATAGCTTCATTACGTTCCATATTTGAACATTACTAGAACTTTGCTACACTTCCTACTTTCGTGACACCTTACGATGTAACTTATACCTATATGCAAAGTTAACGCGAACTTTAACGTTTACGTTATAACTGGCAAGGGGCCTAATTAAGAGGTAAGTGCACCTTGTTCTCGAGGTGAAGAGGTTAGTTAGTATTTAATTACCTATCTAGTAACTATGATAATTTATGTTGTAGCTTATAAAACTATGATGTGTGTAGGTATACTTACATATAAAATTTTCATATTATTTTATTTTTGATGATAATGAATGATTATTGTGTGTTAATGACGTTCAAATCCATAATAGAACTGGCAATTTCAAGATGAGAAAAATTGCAAAATATGAAGGATACAATGCTGTCTATCTCAAAAAAATTATCAAAGTACAGCACTGCATAAACTTCATATTTAGACAGACTATTTGACCATTGGAAAAATGAGCCTCTTGTTAAATTGGAGAATCATTTATTCCCTTCTTGAAACTTCCAGTCAATTATTTACCATTCGGTAAGTATGTAAAAATTATTATAATTCCTCGTTGGTCTTCTTTAAACACGCCCGAAGATTACGACGCTTTATGATGACATCATTATATAAATACGCAATGAATTTCTCGCTCTATTGAAATTCATATCTATGGTCCGCTCCCTAATACTATCACCTGATCAAATTATCATACATAACAGTGCAGTTATTGTCGACTAAATTGGTCATTATAAAGTAATGTAGTTTGTTTAAACATAGCTTTCCGGTGCAGACTTTTTGAGGGGGCCATAATTTACTGTTCTCAATGATAAATATGCCTAATGGGTATTGTTCGCGTCAGAATTCGATGTGTTTTAATGATATTAATATTATGATGTATGGGCAAATTGGCTTTTAATCGAAAAATTAATGGCGGCGTTTGATTGTAAATCTTTTTTTTCTGTATCGAAAGCGAAAGGGTATAGATATGGTTTCCTTAGGATATTGCGGGGCATCATAGGTCTGTACGAACACAAAAAGAAAAAGACTATTAGGTACAAGACCGACATGTGAAAAGTACCTTTATGACCGCTATTTGATTTTAGCTGTTAGATGTTAGAATTCGGTAAATAAATAAAATAAGCTATCTCCTAAAAACAAAGTGATGTAGAATCAGTAGTCACTTAAATGTTTCGTATTATTGAGTGCTTACAACCTAGAGATATACGACAGAATGGGCAAACTACTGATAGTTCAATAAGCTGCTCTGTCACAAAAATAAGAGTCAGATGCCTAAAGAATACGGTAAATCGAATTTTCATTGCCGATGTTCCTCCTCACGAAAATTTTGTTTCAAACAAGGTACATTTTTAATACAAGATTTATAAAGTTATTCAAACATTTTTAAATTTTAGCATTTCACTCACGTCTCAAGCTACAAACACTCCTAATATCAGAGCGCCATGCACTCCCTCTAAAGATGGAGCTTACGAATTTAACCTTGCATCCACCTGTGGCGCTAATGTCTACATTTTCAAGATAGACAACTAGAGGCTACAATACTTTCTCGGTTCACCAGCCGCAGATTAAACTTGTTTCTACTGCACTCTTTTCTATGAAATCGTAAAGTATTGTACAAGAATTGAGGACCCCTCCTACTTAGTATTCTCAGCAGTCAAAATAAACTACATGTTCTCAGAAGATATGACATTTAATACTGTTCTGGCACTTTTAGGCGCTAGAAATTTACTTATTATTCTTTGTATATGTGTAAACAAACATTACCAAAGCAATATCACGTAAAAAAGTCATTGTATAGAAAAGAAGGCAATTATTTTAATTGTAAGTGCTTATGGATTTCGTATGGATATTTTTAATGAGTGTTTAATTCTTATTGGCAATATATATTCAAGAGGACTAAAAAGCAATACAATAGATTCTAAAAAAACCTGGTTACAATGAAACGCTATCTTGTCATCCGTAGACTTTTTAATTACAAAACTAGTTATGATTGTAAAAGAGGCTCAACACTAATGTGAGAGAATAAAACATGACTACCGAATCGAGTTCCATATTGTCTTGAACTAAATGTTAATTATAGAAAAACCTAGACCACAAAAACTACACCGACAAGAACAAGACACATTCATTTGATAATGTTCTACAACATGATGACTTCTATTCGTTTGTCACATAATTTGGGAATAAAGATTGCAATTTTACCGTTCAAAAGTGCGATATTAGGGTGACGTTACATTTATTTTACTCACGTTAGTTTTAATGAACTGGGTGCATCTCACCTTTGAGTGTCATTGCCGAGTCCGACCACGTCTTGAAGGGAGCAGATAGCGTAGTCGTCACCCTACTATCTTGGGGCCCTAAAACTGCGCTTATTACTATTTCAAAATTACTTTTCTATGTCATAATGTGTCAAGATTATATTGAAGAATAAAATTTTATTATTTATCATAGCTATATATTAATTTTGTAAACTAATAATGACCTCAATACATAAATAATTAGGTGGAATTATGATTTTCATGTGAATCACACACCATGAAAATGTAGACATGTACTCTGCCTCACCGTACACTCCCAGTGCTCCTCCCCTCCTCCCAGGACGCCACCGACGTCGGACGATTTTATTTAATTTTCGTTTTTATTTATTTATATGTAAACGGCATTAAACCAGCCTTTATACAGTGCACTCTTTCATTTATGCATACTATCGAAGGATCCTAACACATATCATATATCAGTTAACAACATACACATAAGTAGGCCCATCATTCTCAAAAAAGTTGATCATATGTATACAAACAGATAATACTAGACACTTTTCACCTCTCAACTTATTTGAACTCGCATTTTACAAGACATTCATAAATTAATAACTCAAAAAAAAAAATTGGTGCCATGATGTACCATTTTAAGCACTATCAACCCTACAATTAACCATAAGTATTAATAATGTCCCCCCAATGTTTCCAAGCTATTTCTCCACTGCTTATTGCATGGGGTGTCGGCCATGGTGCTTTATTGGTACCGATTGTACGTCGCCTTGTGTATTTTGCGACACTTTCCCTTTATGGAATGTTATGGTTTATTGTCCCTTTTTCCCCATAGTTGTTTCTAGTACTGTAGAAAGATTGGGTGGGCAAACGGGAAAGCAATCTTGGTGAGAGTAATTTCTGCTTCCTTAGTAGTTTTGGCCCCCTTTTGTTAGTTTGGTGTGACATTTTGGGGTTGGTGTCAATTTTTGAAATTCGAAATTAAATTAAAATTCTTTACATGTATGAAATGACATAGTCAATATGTACAATATATTATAACACGACACAAGGCCTATCTTTTCAGAATTTATTTTCTACTATTTATGTAATCCATTTGGGACCTTAGGGTGGTATTGTAAATTTTGTGAAATATTTATTTAACAAGAAACAGCAAATTCCAGGTACCTTCAAAAATGGAGATGATGAATGTTATTATATGCTTACCAGAATTAATTATTTACTTATCAATATTATACCTGTCTGTAAAATTACAATTTGATTTAGTGTCCTCCTGAGGTTAGCTTAAGCAAATCCATTTTTAAATGTGAAAGTTACTCAAACATGCCGTCCTAATAGAGCCGTACGTATGTATCTACGTTTTTGGGAAAGAGAAAAATTGTGATTTTAAATCGAAAAGTTTTCACGCCAGCGAATTTTTTCTTTCGGAAATGCTTCTTTTATTGTGTGATTTCTGATGTTAATACAAGTAAAAATACTGACATCGTCCCCATTAATTCGTGTTTGGGATCTTTTCCTTGCAGTTTCCTAGAACTTACCAATTAATCCTAAAGGGTGTAATTAAGCTTAACCGATGCGTTTAATTTGTCCCTTAATTGATTTATTGGGAGACAAATGAGGGCCCATTAGGAGGTATATTTTTAACTTGTTCTTTCACATAAGATAACAATTAAACTCTACAAATTATATTATAAAGAGTCTTGATAAGATTTCTTCACCCATTGGGTTACGTTACGTATCCTACTAATGTGATGAATGTAAATTTTATGAACATGTGAAGATATTGAATGTTTCTGGCTATTTTAGGTAAATGCTAAGGAAAATGAAAGGATTTCGATAAAACTCTGTGGTCATCAGAATGAACCAGAATGGTCATCAGAATGAACCAAAGGCTAATAGTTTACCGTCATACGACCGAAGTCACTTAATTGAAAACATCCGCAATTAACTGTTTCTTTCTTTATTTATTTCTTTATTTCTTTTCTTTATTTCTTTACCTGTATAATTATCATCTTTTTCAATATGAATTTCTGTTTAATATCAATAAATTTTGTGTTTATACATTCCGAAATTGCACCAGAATTGTATGTAAACAACTTGAATCTATAGTTTAATTTATTCCAATACTCTCAAAGTAATTATCGCAAATACCCATCTCGACCGTAAATGGTATCCCAATGCTATCTCTACACGAAGTAAGGACAGAAGAAATGCTACTCGTATGAGTGTACGGTAGACAGTTGGCTATGGCTATTTCTTTCAATAAGCTCTATGCTTTCATTATTCAATGCCTATTTTTCCAATGGATAACCTATCTGAAGGGCAAATTTGATGCTGTCTCTGTTTTAGAGAATGGCAGCATAAACTGTATCCTTCTAACCACTGAAAAAATCCGCCCTTAATAAAAAATATAATATTATGTAATAATAATTATTTTTTTATCGCCCTATGACATTGATTTTAATACTTTAAAATGTGCAGGCTTGATTATATTATTCTCTCTATGTATAACTTGTATATTCATTAGAGTATGAGAAATCAGGTACTTCGGCCGTTATATAAAATAAATAAATAAGCCAATCACTGGTTAACATTTGCCTCCTACCATTACGAGTATTGAGGCGAAATGACGATACTATTTTCATTTAATTATACAGATGATTTTTGGTCGTCAACGTTCCCGAAAACTACGGAATCTCCTCATCATCACGATCATTTTTCTCCATGGAAGCATACCTAGGAAGTGTCTGGTTCCCAATTAGGTTCCAAAGTTGAGGAAATAGACTGCGTTTTTCTGCATATATGCACATAGACGCGCGTAGCAAGATTTTTTCACGAGAAATAATTAATATTTGTCTATGAAAAAACTAGCATAAACACTGGACACTATAAATTTCGCCAAATGAAGTAATTAAAAAAATTTCTTCAAAAAATTTTACATCGTTTCCCAGCATTTTTTTGGCGTAAACTTACTTTATTTGATGTGTAGAGTACGTATCCTTCGTTAAAGGTGGCAACGACCACCCTTAACAACATCCTGTATAAGTATCTATTTAACCGTTGTTAGATCAAATATTCTGTGTTCCTCCTCCATGTTTTTCTCAGAAGCTAATAGCTCATATAAGACTGCTGTTTCACTTCGATAAAGTCATAACTCCACACAGATACCCAGTACTTTAGGACCTTTGCTAATTCGCGAACAAACTTTGCAGCGACAAAGTCCTAATTTCGCAATAGCCGCGGGCTAGTTAGGCCGTTTGCGAAGTAACTTTGTAATGATAGTTCAACAGTATGGCTTCATTGGGTTGAGTTATGGCGAATAACTGGACCTCTTTGGCCTGAGATAAAATTTATGTGGTAATGCTACTGCAGAGTAAATACAGAGATAAACGGCTATTCTCTGTATGTACTTTCAATATACACATTCAGTTTTAAACCTGATTCAAACGTGAATAATGTACTCATAATGTACATGAAATGAGAAAAAGATGTCGCCTCTGTACAAATGTGGATGTACTCGTATCACCAAGATGTTACTTTCTAAGATAATAATACATATATGTGTTTATGTTGGGAATAAACTTATTTTTATATGATTTTGATAATTTTTATCATATAAGCTGCTGCCTGGAAAGAGATATGGATAGACGTATGGGAGGGGTGATTAGGAACTGTCAAAAAGACAGCCAATACGGGGCATTATAATACTTGGTACTACACCTATGTACGAGTATAGGGCATTTATCTTATCATTACGTACACTTTTTTGAGAAACTTTGAGCAATGCAACATAACATAGTATCATCATCATCATCATCATCAGCCTATTGCAGTCCACGCTAGACGTAGGCCTCCCCAGTGTATGCGTCACAAGACTGCCATGGGGGGTATTTATGTATACTGGGTGTAAAAAGATAACTTTGTTCTTTTAATACCTCGTATTCTTTGTAACATCACGATCATTTTTTTCAATGGAAGCACCCCTGGGAAACCACGGGTTTCCAAGATATTGAGGTCCAAAGTAACATGAATATCAGCATTTTTTTTTAATAAATCCATCTGGAAACAGTTAACAAACATTTTTTTTAAAGACACCATATTAATATTTAAAAATGTTAGTTTTGTAGGTACATTTTTCAATCGAATACATTGCTTGTATTCGATTTTTTTTATTTTTTTATTTTTTCGTTTCCCAGGGTTGGGTTCCATATTAAAAAAATTATCGTTACGTTACAAAGAATACGAGGTATTAAAATAATAACGTTGTCTTTTTACACCCTGTACAACATAGTATAAACCGACCTTATTATATGTTCCCCTAATTTACTATCAACTATCGGTTTAGAACCTTGTATGACATTTTTTTTTATTCCTCTAATAATACTTGAATCTAAAACACTAACTATCAACACAGTTTTGGGAACGCATATAGTGAGTGATTTATATTACGGTATGTAGATAAAAACAATGTATGGTACTTGACACATGCTGACGTCACAACCCGGCCATCATTTTACTACAAAATCATCGTGATACAAAACTATAATTAACTAGGCACGTAGGAATGCGTCTTCGTACATATTTCTTTATATTATTATGTAGATAGTATTTATAGTAATTAAATAATTTCGATTTAAACTATTAGGTACTGTAACTCTCCTATCGGGCAAAGTTGACTTTTTTCCAATCAAATAAACTATTGTTTCTTTTTCGATACCCATAAATCCGCCATAACGTGCCCCATTACTTACGAAGTGGGTACAAGTTACTTATGTTCATGGTACGAAGACTTGTAGATACGCCAGTAACTAGTGAAAAAATTGTATCGATAAATGGTGGGCTTTAGAGTATCTAATGTGTAAGAAGTTTGCTTAGAATAGCTCAATTAAAAATAGTTGTCACCAATTATTATAGGAAAAAGGTTTTTTATTCTAGACAAATAATGATAAATTCTCAATAACAACAAAAAATTAATAATATTACAGAGGACACATATAACCAGCAAAATAATAAATACATTTTTGAATTTGGAAATTATATTTGGTTGCATAGCCTAACAGGTATATTATTACATAACAGTGGAGTTAGGTTTTTATAACAATTTGTGTAACCAAGTGAAAAGAAACACTATCAAATTATTTTTACACTAGTTGCCTGTGCACCTATAATGCCAGCCTACTATCGTTTGCCTATAAATAGGGGTCCCTAACAAATGACAATCCACATCTGATGTAGGGACGTGTTGATACGCGTAACGCAGGGGCATATCCCTATTTATTGGAAAGTAGAAGAAAGGTTACCTTTATAGGTACTTATTCGAATCGAAAGAATACATTTGATCAATGTCGTTTAAAATGCAAACTTTATATGTGTGTTAGTTCTCAATTCGAACTCTACATTGTTTAAGTATAGGAACACGTTGTCGAGTATAAAGAACTTTTATATAATGTAGTTAGTATTTGTAATAACCTTTTAAGATAATGTATGTAGAAAAGGAATATGAAAGTAATAAAATATAAACAATTTAAAAAAAGAACTTTTGAACTAAACTGAAACTAGACTCTCGGTTCTCGGCCACTTTTCTCTTCTCCTACCCATCTATCCATCCTTCCTCTTCTATCGCAAACTGGCCGGTGGCCAGCGGGTACACCCGAGTAAAAACCAGGAGTCGTCTAGGCCGGTCCGCAACCTTCCGGCCAGCTTAATCTTTCTCTCACTCCAAATAGGTCAGACACTCTGATGCATGTGGCCCTCTTTAATAATTTTGCCCGGCATGGAGGATTACTCCCAAAGCCCTCAAACCTGGACCGTAGTCATTACGCGACGACCCCCGACGAACACTAGACTAGAACTAAACTAGGGCCTGAAATGGGTACGGACGGGCATTCAGACATGACAAAACATTACGGATCCCTTTTTTAAAAAACCCCATAATTGATATCAAATCAATTAAATTATTACGAATTAATTACAATAAGTAAAACATGATAAGTATGCAAATAACACGATGCGTGTAAATATCCGAAACGCACGTGCGGACGCTTTATTTGCATATTCATTTATGTTTATTTGCGAGTTGTGTCAGTTTCAATTTCCATTCTAAATTAACTGAACCCTGACTGGATTATGTAAACAGCGTATAGAAATTAGCTTATATTAATAGAGGTCAAAAACAAAATCATAATAATTTAACCGATAGCATAAAAATCTATTGTATCTACTTTGTAAAATTTGTTCATACCTATAATAATTTAATCGATCTATCTCCAAATTAGAGCAAGACCAACAATCTACATTATTTTCCATAAAATACAACCAAAATTCTAAATTAAGAAAACACCCATTCGTTATTATTACAAAAAGCTGTATAAACATCCTAACATACACATAGGTAAATTCCATTTTTTTTTATCTGGTCATCATTCGCAACAAGGCAAACACATTTAAGCATATCCGAACGCTGCTTTCGGCCACAAAATTATTATTTACGATGCCAAACAAGCCTGTTAAGGTGCAGTACTCGTATTATCGCTATTTAACGCCACCGTTCCTAAGCCACAAAAATTTTAGGAATTAAATGAGAAAACATATAGAAAATAATCATATTACACATTATGAATAGAATTTGGACCTCTTTCTACTGAATGACTAAGAATTAACGCATAGCTAAACCGCTGATCTCTACATGGAACTTGGAGGGTATGTTCTTTGTACTTATAACGTAAGCAATTCATAGAAAGGATTTTCTGAAATACTCACGGAAACGAAAATTAACGGAAATTCAAAATTTTATACGGACGAATACTATAATTTATATTCCAGAGTTTAAAAATAAGATTTAATATCGCGTACTACATCGCCTTAAGGACATCCCGAGTTCAAAATAAATAAACCGATGAGCCGGGGTATACGAAATAAGAGTGACCGTTTACTAAATCTATAAATTCACTTGAGTATTGTATATGTGAAGTGAAGTGGTGTTTTGGAAGTCCACAATGCTGCTATACAGGGTGTAACAAAAAGGGTATGTTAAGCGAAAAGCTATGTAAATAGCCCAGTATAGAGAACCTATCCACAAAATTTGAGATCCGAAATCACATGTTTATTTTTCCCGATTGTATGGAGAATTTTTAAATATTTCAGGAATTTTCATAAATAATCAAAAATGTGATTTCGAGTCTCAAATTTTGGGAATAGGTTCTCTACAGTGGGCTATTTATACAGCTTTTCGCTTAACATACCCTTTCTGTTACACCCTGTATAGTTACTTAGATTAAGTGCCTGATTTAAGTAATTGTATTATTAAACTGAGATTCGCTCACTATCGGGCCCTATATCCTTTACTAACCCTCAAATCTGAGAACATATGGTCACGATCTTAAACAGCTACAGTTTTCATACAATATACTACTTCTCTATCGTGCGTGTCTATCTACTTACATAGGAATTGCATTATCCATATAGCTATAATACGGATACGATGTCGATAATGAAACTAATAATTATTTTGTAAACAATGAAATTGTATTTTGCTATTTGATCAATAGATGTATCATAATACATAGTTTATTGCAAGGACCAAATTGTTTGTCTATTTCTGATTGGAATTGAAATAATGCAGAATTAGAGTGAAGACTCATTTACATGACACAATTTTCTTACTTATTGCATACAATTTTATTGAAGCAAAAGATGACTGGCGTGGCCTAAATCGCCATTTTTGACACATTGTTCAAATGTTTACTAGTAAATAAGTGAAATTTCATGAAAATTGTATAATTTAAATTGGGCTTTAATAACACCGTGACCGATTTAATCCATAATTATACATATTCTGAAGTAGCTGTAAGAATGGTACGTTAAATACTGAATCCAAGATCGGTCATCCCAAAATGTAAAAAAATCCATGCGCGTACCTATGATAGAGCCGAATAACATCTGATCACTGGACAACGGCAACGAGCTAACGGGTAGATAACTGGACAGCGATCTAAACGATGGAAGTTTCTAATTTTCGAAGGAGTTTTCTAGTGACGAATGTGGATTTTTAAAAAAGTAAAATGACTATTAGCATTATCCGGGGTAATCAAACTCTTTTGCGGAGTGTATGCCCATGTATTTTCATTTTTTACGACACATCAAAAGAAAGTGATACTGCGTAATTTTATGATAATGGAGGACGCTGGAAACCCACGAATAACGAAGGCTTTTAAATTTACGGTGTAATCCGCGTGCGGGTAGAAATGTTTTACGACTGGCAACATTTAAACTCTATGCTTTATGGTTTAGACGACGATGAGATTATGAGACCTCGATAATTAACTTGCATAATGTGCATTACCTATCTACAAGGGACGTTATCTACATGCTAGGTCCATTATACCTATCAAACAAATAGGTACATATCAAACGCGTGTATTACATCTGTTGGTGGTGTAAATTTAATATGTATGCTAATTAATCGGCTTAAAAAATAAACTCACTAATTATTCAATATAACCAAAGGCTTCATTCCTTCATTTTCTAAATGTTAGGATGTATATTCAGATTTTAACGTATCATTAATAATATTAAGCGAGTAGGCCTTAAAGACACTAAGTACATTTTGATTCATGAAACCAACACCTTCAGTCAAGCATTTTTGGACATGACTATGTATGTAGGTGTATATTTAATTTTCTATATCTAGTATCACTGTAAATTAAATTACGAAATTAAAACAACGTCTAAACTTATAAAGCAAAGAAAGGACTAACGACAGAACAATTTTAATCTCCATTGCATAAATAAATTATGCGGACGCATATCGGTTAGCGGCTTTCACCTTAGGGAATGTTTATAATATAAAAAAATATTTCAACAAACACACACCATACAAAGTTAAATCAGTTCAGCAGTTTTAAGTTTTGTACATTTCTCGCATTAGGAGTATTGGCCATTTATAACAGATTTTTCAATAAGCCGATAGTTCTAACTGATAAATTTGATGCAGTCATTCTCTAACATTGTTTAGATTATGAACCATTGCTGTTTCTTCAACCAAAAAGCTAAAATGTTACTAATAAAAAATAAAATCATTTATTTCAGATTATTTTGGTCCATCTACAATTATATAATGCTAATAAAAACAGCAATCAATAACAAATTGCAACGAATAAAAGAGTTGAGTGGCGAATTGGTAAGCCTCTTAATATACATTCCAACTTAAATTATAAAATGCGAAAGTAAGTTTGTTTGTGACCTCTTAGCGCTTTATATGTGTATTCAACTAATCCTCTTGAAATTTTACATAAATATTACTTGGAAGTACTACTACGCGGATAAAATCGCTGGCAACAGCTAGTCAATTATAAATTAACAAGAATAAAACGCTCATTTGGCGAATCCTTAAGCCTCTTGGGGTAATGTTATAGTCAGTTATATCAATTAATATTTTAACATAGAGATTAAATCAACTTGATATAAATATAATTAATTAAATATAATTATAATAATTTAATTTACTTCTCATCGCAAATAACACAAAGTGATACCTACTATAATATTCAAATATTATGTAAGATGAATAATGCCACTTAATTAAAACTATTAATAGAATAAAAACTTAAAATTGAAATTTAATGTTTTTTATTTTATTTACTTTAATCAAATTATTTCGAGTGAACAGGTAGGCAGGTAAACATTTGATAAGTAAGGTATACCTAAAGTTTTCCCGAAGGAAAGGCAAAATTGCCCATACAATTGTCTTTAGTAAATGATTTTGAATTTTTTGATTTACAAGAATAAGTGTAAAGTTAGTCAAAATGAAAAATTATTGCAGAAACAACTTACATGCGCCCATGAAGAGATCGTAATCCGGTTAAAGTTTTACTCGTCTTACCTGCGTATAAAACCATGCACACGCACTAGATTCACATCACAAGTAACATCACTTTACGGACACATGCGAGCCATTTACAAATAATTTTAGATTTTCACAAGAAAATTACACCCGCTCTCTTCCAGGTATACCTACTCCACTGTCAACTGCGTCTTCACCTGTCATATCAGTGACGTTTTTTTTTATAAACCATCTGAATATTATGTTACCCATAGATGGTTACCACTGTGCACAGTCCCTTACATACCGCAGCTACCATTTTTAATAAGTTTCATGCAAATTCGGACCACTAGAGACTTAATATCGGTCGATCGGGTTCCCCGCGTCAAATTGAAAAGATTCTGTCCAACGTCAAGTGAGGTTCTTGACGAAGGTCCTTCTACAGAACCCTACTTTGATACGGGAAGCTGACAAACCAAATTTCTTATATTAAAAATCAAGCTTCAAGCCAAAAGTATATTCTACTTGTATATTGATAGCACGTGGCAGCAACCGAAGGTATACCTAAATTGATTTTTTGCTCGTCATGATTTTGTATATTGCTAAAAGCTTAGGAAGGTATTACAAGAATATTCGAGTCAGTGTAAAAAGTTTTTACTTGACTTTAATTCAATAAACAAACTTAATAAAATTCTAGGAATATAAGTAAGTTTTTACGAACTATTTTCTAAAATTCGTAAGAAAATATTAAACCAACCAAATACAAGATTACTTCATGATCAGTCTTAGAATAGGAACATTTAAAACAAAATTTAATCCCCCAATCACTATTCTCCTTAGATTGCCCGGTCTATTCGATTCAGTATCGTAGTATCGATATCTCGTAACGAGACAGCCGACTGATCGCGATGTGACATCGATTCTCGATAGCTTCCATCGTATATCGATAACATCAGCAATTCAATTAATCTAATGATGTCTGCCCCTCTCGTTTTAGGGAGTGCTATATTTTAATGTAGATTTTATTATGTGCCAAATCTTATCGCTAATGGGAATAGTATCTCTACGTTATTATTTTGTTAGTCAAAAACTAATTCCATTTAAGTATATCAGTCAAAGCTATATAAGATTTATGACACTAGAAAGTCCGATTAAAAAATCAGATCTAACTACTTTTTGAACACTTTCAGAAACATGAACTACTAAAGTGTACATAAATCTTTGTTGAAACCAGGAATTGAGTCCGGATCTCTCTGTTAGTAGTTCAACTTGACTAAACCAGTTATCAATTTATCGATATCTTATTATATGGATGCGCAAAAATTAAGGAGAGTGTGAATAAAGCGGAGTTGTCACTTATTTTATTCTTACTTTCTACTTAGCCGTTTCAGTTGAATACACCATTTTTCTTTGACATTTTTGGTAGCTATTTAAAAAACAATTAACTATTCTCATACAAACTACTAATCTTGAGTATTTAGGCTAATACTAGGGTCTGTCTGTAGCTTGAACCAAAATTAGTTATATTCATACTATGCAAGATCTGCTATAAGTTTTTTCGGTACATTGCCATTATTATTCGGCCTGTTAGGTCCATTAACTTTCAGTCTCCATGGGAAAAGCCCTTGTAACTAATGTTTATGTTTGACCACGGTAAGGCAGCTATTTTACCGGCGTTCTCACTTAACCAGTCAACAGTAAACTGTGAAATTTTCAACCGTTTGTTATCTCCGGTTAAACATTGACTTAGATCATATCTAGGGACAGTTATGTTCGGTGACATACGGATTTTAGAAAATTAGATATATTCGGTAACTAATCATCCAGTAGGTATATTAAATAAAAATAAATAGGGAACAAATAGAAAAAAGATAGAGATTAGTAAGGTAAACCATAAGGTTTTAAGTATGTAAAAAAAAATACGTATGAAGGTATAATCTGTGAAATTGAATTGAATAATATGAAATATAAAATTCACGTAAGTGATCCCAATAATATGTATAATAAATAAATAAAAGTTAATAATATGAAAGGGGTGAGCAAGTAAAATGTAGTAGAGAATATAGAGTAATTTAAAGTAAATCGAAAATAAAGTAACGAAATATCTAGACAAATAGACTATATTATGCATCTCTACCCTATTTTCAGAGCAGTGTGTATGGCAAAGCGGTCGATTACTTTGTGATTTGCGCAAAAAATTACCATCCGACATTGTTTTATGGGCCCTGTCATAGCCTCAGGAGTGCGGGCCGAGCCAGATAAATAAGAAGCAGTATTATCTCGAGCATTTTTCTTTAAATAGGATTGTAGCGTAACTTGGCAATTTACAGTAGCGTTCTAGAAAGGTCGCGCTGTTATAAATGATTTGTAGAATTGGATTTGAGAAATGCTACAAATTACACAGTCACTTTTTATTTATCAATGAGCCTTCAGCAACAGTCAAAAATATAGACATCATTTTTCTTAATGTCACTTTTTTGAGATAACGCTTTTTGGCTTATGAGGGCAGTACAGCCTACTTATAGAACAAATGCAATATTCAATGAAATAGTTGTCATAATAATTTCAACCATATGAGTTCCACTACCGGACATAGGCCTTCCCCAATGTTTACTACCTACTTGTACTTATATACAATGATCCTTTTTGTTATCGGGTTTATTTTTTTGATACGATCTGTCAATTATTATTTATTTACCTATACCTATAATTTTCAGGTCACATTAAATACTTTTGAAAACATTAGCTTCCTTATCCTCCATATCGAAAATATATCTACATAACCTCGTCCCAAGATCATCGAATAGAAAAAAATAAGCGAGCAGCATCATTAGTCCGGGCTGTCAACCTTCGGCCCTGTCCTCTGGGACGGCAGACGTGATAACGTGCCGTTCCCGACGCTTATTCTGGAGGCAATAGGACAGGCGAGAAACGACAGGAGACATGGGACGCCCAATGATGTAGCTAGAGCAGATCCTTTTTTGTTTTAAAACTGGTAATGAAGGTATTTTAAAACTGTTATATCGCCAATTTATATTAGACGATTTTCTTTTTGGAATTGTATAAAAAAGTAACCAAATAACCAAATTCTTTGGTAATAGGTACCTAATGCCTGCGTTTTCAAAATCGGGAGATTGTGTTCTTTTGTTTGCATATTGACGCGTCGTCGATTAAATAGTTTGTTACTTTCAAACCTGCATACATGTTTTTTTACTCACACACTAGGTTTTAATGTAAGTAAAATAAGATATTGTGCAGAAAACACATAAAACGCCTCTATAGCCAATGTCCATTCAATGTATAAAAAATGAAGACATATTTTATAGTGACAGTCCCTCCTAAGGTCCCCCATAATAGATACCTTTATCGTGAATAGTTGGATTTGCCATAAGTAACATTGTGAGTTCACGTAAGTATCTGATTTTTGCTCGGAACTTGTAAAAGCTCTTCGATTTATGGCAATGTTTTTTATTCTACGTTGAGTAATACCACTTCTTACATAAATCCGCTTATTTTATTATTTAAGTTGTTACTTTTTTGAATTTATTCGTTGTTCGTAAACATTTAATGTTTTTTGATAGCAGGTGCGCCAAACATATAAAAGCTTTTAAAACAATGCCCATTATAACCTCATAGGTTTTATCATTATTACATCATTTTGCAATATGGAAAACCTAATAAATTTTTCCCATTTTAATCCAGACACCATGAATACTGAAGAGATGTGCAATGTCATTCTGGTCACACCGCACTCCCCAGGGAGAGGGCCAGAGATGAAGTGTGATATGTCTTGTAGAGTCATGCCCTTCTGGTACTTATTAGTATAGTTCGGCATCCCCTTGCTTACCTACGATGACGCAGTGGAATCGTAATAATGTGTTTTAGTAGTGTAAAAACATTTTTTTATTATTATCGTCTGGTTTATCGATCTATTTGTTTATTTCATAATTTTGGATACATATTAGCATATAGGTATAAGGAATCATGCAGTTGCAATACGCTAGTAGGTAAGACTTTTTACAGCCTGTTTTAAAAACTATATTGAAAAAACAAACCATCAATGCAATGTCCACTGTAAACCGCATCAGTCTTTGAGACGCTTTAAGCTGACAAGAAACACTTGGTTACAAATCCCATTTACTTTGTATTGGAGCCGCAAACAAAATAAGTTGAAGCACTTGCGGCGTTAAAAAAACTGTTTGTTTTTAATATTTACGAATTGTTCCCATCTTGATGTGAATTATTGCCACGATCGTTCACAGTCGTCCATTTAAGTGAGAGCTCTATCGAATCTTCGATTGTATACCACTGTTTATTTTGATGAGATTGCTGGGGTGTTACCTTTTATTGGTTACTTACTATATTTTATTATCTGTTAAAATTCTTCCATGCAGCTTCATTAGAAAACCGCGTGACTGTAATTACAGGATTTCACGTGATTATACAGTAATACTGTAAATGACTATGCAATCGTGCAACTGATATATTACGAGGATGTAATGGTAGGTACAATATATGTACTTTTGATTTTGAAATTAATGACATGAACCGCTTGTGGCATATATTAAAAACGTCATTAGGTCAATGGTGCAAAGGTCTATGTTTTCCTTTCTTTTAAATTGTTTATTTGTATGAATGACTTAGTAAATAAAAAAGATTTATGACAATAATTATATTTATGACCTCTACTGACTTCAAAGAAAATATTTTTAGACTATTCATATTATTTTATGAAAATTAAATAGAACTAGACTTTATAAGATTCCATTCCATAGTAGGTACAATCTACTTCTAATAATCTATTTGAGTTATCATTTAATGGATAGATATTGTTACAAATTAGAAAATGAAAATGGGAAGTTTCATCAAAACTAAAATAGTAATTAATTAAAAAGGGGGAGCATCCGGCCGTTCAGAAAATTTAATTAATTTCTTAATTTAGAAAACATCTTAGTTGAAAGGTACAGTTTGTCGTAGATGACAAACTCTGTGTAGTTCTGCTTATTTTTTAAATAACGGATTTTGTTGAAACATACACAAATCATAACAAACGGACGGTTGTAAAAAAATTAACACTATACAAAGTTACCAATTCTAGCTTTACAAGGTTACATTACAAACTAATTATTTTCAGAAATGAAACTTCTCAACTAAAATGTAAGATGAAGTTATGCTTTCTCGCACTTTTACTTTGTTGAAAATTAACACTAAGTGTGGTGTACCTAACTGGAAAATTACATTTATTTCAAACAAAAGTTAATGTAAGAAAATTGAATATTTTTTTTTCTACAAAGTTTCTCAAACTAAAGTTGCATAAGCGTATAGTATAGCATGTGTAATGTCAAGAAATAAATAAATGCTTAGGCAAACATTACACTTCAATTTAATATCATCATTAATCTTTTATTGACAATTGATAAGACTGAATTTTTTATTTAAATATATCTACTCTTTTAAACCATTTGAATATTGTGTTCGACGAGTGCAAACTATTTGACTCAGCAAAGTGTTAACTGATACATAACGAGTAACAAAAATTGACACGGTAATATATAGTGATTTCATATGCCTATACATTTGTGGAACTTTTGATAGTTTAATAGGTTTGCGAAATAAAGCGAATATAATATTAGTAGTATCCAATGGACAGACAGCCAGTCTAGAGGATGCAAGACTAGAGCTGGACCGAAATATTTTATACAATCCTATAGGTTAAAATTTCTTCAGTTTCTCCCCTTCGCAGCCTCTGTCCATTTCAGTGGAGACGCGGCCTTAAGCTTCTCTGTAATAGGTAATATGTAATTGAGCGCACCTGCATGTTCTCCATAGTTTTAAAACCTATCATACTGCCAATTGTAGCGAGATCACTTCGTGTTGTTTGTATAATCTGAACCTACATATTAAGGCGATATCCGGCTAGTGCAGCTAAACCAGCGTGCCGACCAATCCCCTATATTGCGGCAACCAAAAATTTACGTACACAATGCAAAACGCATAGCGAAAATTGCTTAACAAAGTTTATTCTTTTGATATTGTGGCAGCGTTGTATGTTAAAATACGCCCATGTGGAATAGAAAAATCTTTTTTATTGTGGTCGTTATATATTCAAGATACGTTTGGTTGTTTTACTATGGTGAAATGAGAATATATAGTCAGGCACATGGAGAAGAAATTTCTCCATGGTTAGGCAGATAGAACAATAAGAATTAAATATTTTGGTCCTATGACTTTTTGCTTAATCAAAAAGAACTAACCCTATTCAATTTATTTCAGTAAATAACTTTAAAAAACTTAATTCGAAAATTGATTTCATAAAACTTTATTTTTATTTAATTAAAGTTAATGTGAGAATTGCTCCCAGATCTGCCTCTTGCTATTCTTTTCTTTTTACAGAAATTCTCACAAGGTTTTCATTCGTAGATTTCGAAGTAGATCAGAAAATGTTTTACTGAGAATTTTCTTTTGCTCCAAACACTATTATTGTCGTAACATCTAACCTTATATTATGTAACTAGGCGCTCTTTACTACCTCTGCGAAATGTATAAAAGGTTTTATAACAAGGTTGTACGTGTTATGTCTAGGGTGAGTACTTAGATAGAAGAAAAGGAAATATCTCTTGTGATAGTGTCTTAGGTACATGCCTGTTTCTCGAATATTCAAGAGTAATAATTGAATTTAATTATTGATACGCCATTATTTATTAGTAAATACTTCATCTATTAAAAATTAGGAGTTTGGAAAAATTAAGCCTTGGTAGTTTAGACCATGCCAGTCATTAATAACTGCAATAAAATGGCACAAGCAAGAAAATGGTATATAATTAGGCTTTAAGGTTATATACAGGATGAATTTTGGTCGTCATCGTTCCTGAAAACTACGGAATCTCCTCATCATGACGATGATTTTTCTCCATGGAAGCATACCTGGGAAGTGTCTGGTTTCCAAAATATTAGGGTTCAAAGTTGAGTAAATAGACTGCGTTTTTCTGCATAAATGCACATTAACGCGTATAGCAAGATTTTTTCACGATAAGCAATTGATATCTGTCTATGAAAAAAAAAACAAACATAAAACACTGGTCTCTATAAATTTCGCCTGATCAAGTAATTTTTTCTTTTTTTTTTGAAATTGCATTATTTCCCAGCATTTTTTTTGGCATAAACTTAGTTTATTTGATGTATAGAGTTCGTTAAGGGTGGCAAAGAAAAACCATCCTGTATGTCTACGTAGCTACGTAGTAGAGCGTATTATTTTAGAGCAAAATAGATCAATATTTTATATACCATGTAATAAATGAATAAAAATTTTATTCCTAACCTAACTCTAGCCCAATTAAATGCACTACATAAACAAACAAAACTTTCAGCCAGAAAACTAATTAATCACTTGCATAGAACATGACAGTGTACAGTGACATAGACTAAGTTCATAATTGTATTTCAAGTTTGGACGTCGCTTGATTGATTACCGCTACTGAGCTGGATTGTCCCACGGCACACGCATGTGAATTAGGTCACCTGCGGATTGGTGATCAAGTGCATTTTGGTCTATAACACCTTGATTATATTGCGAAGTGCAGGTGTGGAGTAATCAATAAAAGTGTTATTACAAAACCGCGTCTTAAATTGGACACTGTTTAAAATTTATATTTGACAGCAAAATATGTCGAATATCTGTCAAAAAAGGCAATGCTTAGCTTAAACAATGCTTAAATTCTTTTTCAATAACACGCTGTGTTGTTAAGTGCAACTATTAATACAATTAGATCCACGGTCTTACTTTAATATTAAAATATATAAGTTCCTATACTCTGTTAAAAGATTATTGAAGTAGGTATAGTTTCTCTTCAATTCTTCTGTTTAGCTGTGAACTTCCTATAAAATAGTGATGGTCACTTTGATTGGGTACTTCGGTCAGGGTCATTCTCCACCTTGATTAAAACACCTAGTTTTAAATGCTATGTAACCCTGTTAAATAATTAGGCCATATTCACTGCCAAAATAACCATGAAGTGATAAATAGGTACAAAGATAAAATCAATGTAATTCACGAACCCGCCACCAAGCCACATCGGTTTAAACTTGGTTTATATCGTGCAAATGAAATAACCTCAGCAAAGCTTTAATGAACGTGCATGGATTTACTGAAATTTTCTCTATTTTCGTTGAACGCATTCAACTTCTAAAATTGAATATTCGAAACTAAGAATTAGATTTTAAACTCGAACAGGAGACGTATCTTGTATAGATGCCATATTTTCCATCTGCATTTGGAGGTAGCTGTATCTTTAAGAGCCCGTTTATTAGAAATTACGTTTTAGAAATCGTCATAATAACCATCAGAAAAAAAACGTGTAAGTAGAAAGAATCATATTAAATGTAATATTTTTTGGGTTTTTATTTTATTTTATTTATTTATTTAACATTTTCCTTGATAAAAAAAATAGAATTGAGGCCGATTTTAAAAGCATTTTGAGTGCTTATAGACTTGGGATGAAGCAATTTTGATGAAAATTTAACGTTTTAATTGTTAACCATTTTTTCTACTGATATGATATGGATAGATTTATAGATGCCTAATAATAAACCTCCGCAATTTTTTATAAACTCAAACTTAAATAATTAATGACTAAAAACGAGAAAAGCCCGCACTGCATACCTACCTATTTTTTCTGGAGAAAGGACCTTTAGTAACGACAACGTGGATATTTTTTAAGTATAATGAATGATGATCTCCGACCGTATTTCGGCCAAGGCGACCAATCTCTACGGAGATTGACCAGGTATGCAGGAGATATTATAGTGCACAAGTGTGTGCGCAAACACAGATGCACTCTCTATTCCCTCACTCTCATAGTCCGATGGGACGAAAGCCGACACGACCGGAGAGAGATCAGGCGCAGGACCAACGGTTTTACGTGCTTTCCGAGGCACGAGCTAAGTGACAATATTTCAACATTAAAATCTTATAAAATCTATACATATAATAAAAATGTAACGGGTCGCTGTCTGTACATGGAAGATATATGAGAAAAAATATTATAGGAGACCTTTATCAACGCAATAGAACCCAAAACGTATGATTTTTGGAATTTTTGTCTGTTTGTCTGTTTGTCTGTGCGTTTGTGTACGGCTGAATTTCGATGCATTTTTCAGGAATATATTGTGTGTCCCGGGAAAATGTTTTTATCCCGGATAATTTCGACATTTTGTTTTTCTGTAGTCCACGCGGACGGAGTCGCGGGCGTCCACTAGTTATTAATAAATAAATGGAAAAAATCCTCACCCGAGTGGGAATCGAACCCACGACCTCTGCATACCGTGCGTACATTAAAATCTGTATATGGAATATTTTCATTGGTACAGGCCCGTGACTGGGATCGAACTTACGCTTCCCGCTTGGAAGGTGCACGTCTTAACCACTGGGCTATCACCGCTTGAGTATAATATTCTAGTATAGTAGTAATACAGGTTTCTAGAGTTACTAGGTCACCCATCTGCCCTCACGTAAGATATTTAATTATTATATTCAATTCATCGGCTTCACTAGACTACATAGGCTGCATCAGGTGATGTGCTAGCAACTTGTCTCCAACAACGTGGCTGTAGGATATTGTTCGTGACCCTGCAGTATTGGTAACCCCTTTTGGGGACACAGGCATGTAGATATATTATATATATACATACATAGATACCTAAAATTCTTCTATGCTGCTCTGGGAGTGAAAAAAAACACGTATAATACTACAGCTGCTTCTCTTCCCGAGCATACTGTACAAGTCAGTAGAGGGACAATAGGGTCTTGGTGTTTAGTAGGCGATGGGCTGACCACCTGTCACTACTAACCGAACTTGTACATCTCAACTATATCCTCAAAATTGGTCAGAAGTGGAACCATGTGGTCCTATCGGCCCTTGGTGCTCTGCCTACCCCGTAAGGGATAAAGGGGTGACTATATGTATGTAGATACCTAAAATATAGAAGCTTAAAAAATATATATATTTCAGTTTATACCCATCCAAAATTACAAACCTAAAGAAAAGTCTTTTAAAAAACTTAGATGTCAGTGGACTTAGTTCTATCCCCTCAGAGCCAACTGAACTCCGTTTCATTGAATTAAGTGATAAAAGTGGGGAGGCTACGTTTGCGCGTGGCGTGAATATCTCACGTCCAGACATAGAGGATTTCAGTTCTAAATCACTAAGCCAGTTATAGATTCTAGCGGTGTTATTGCAAAAGTCTAAAGTTAGCCACTGTTTAAATATGACATTTGTCAGCAATATGTATTATTCATAGGATTATCTGTCAAATTTAAGGAATGTTTGGCTAAAACACTGTTTAAATTATTTTGTGATAACACGGTAAGTTTCCAAAACATATCTCTATGCATTTATTTCAAGTTTTATATTGATAGAAAAATACGAAAGATATTATGTTGTAAATAAGACTACTGATTGGTGCAGTTAGTAGTTATCATGCCAGCTATCATAGGTCCTGGGTTCAAATCCCGGTAGGTGCATTATATAGATCCAGTCATGGATTTTTATGATTATATATTTATATGCCGTTGTTGGTGGCGTTCCCTGGGGGAGGCCTACGTCCAGCAGTGGACTGCAATAGGCTGATGATGATGATGCCGTTGTTTAGTATCCACGACATAGGACTTTAAGTTTTGGACTAGGTTAATGTTTTGTGAAGTGTGCTCGTATTCATTTCTAAAAGGCAGATAAATATTGCAATAGACAAAAATTCCTTTTAATATTATAAAACTCTAACACTGAGTAATTAGTATCGCAAAGTATGTCACAGTGCACACAAAGCAAAAGTAACAGTCGACAAACTGACGTCATAAAATGTGTACTATGTCCGTCATCACTGGCATAAATTGTTATTAAAATAGTTCATGTTGAAACATTTCAACTACGAGAAAAAAGTTAGAGATCTTTTAAGTAGATCAAAAGACAATCCTTATTAATCATGCCAGTAAAAGTGGAGTTTATTTAATACTAGTGGACGCCCGCGACTCCGTCCGCGTGGACTACAGAAAAAACAAAATTTATCACCCCCAAACTGGTAAAAAATTTCAAAATGAGAAAAAATTTTTTGTTTCTTATGACGTGATATGACGAACTTGCATCACTTTACATCACCCTTAGCTGGTGAAATTTCAACTAGAACAAAGTTTAAGATTTCTTATCAATCTTAAATATAAGTCATGGTTTTATCTTTTAAAATTAAGAAATCCCATACAAACTTTCAACCTCTATTTCAACCCTTCATCCCTTTTTTTCGAAATAAAAAGTAGCCTATGTTCTGTCTCAGGGTCTAAAGATTGTCTTACCAAATTTCATCAAAATCGGTTGCCAGTAGCGGGAAAGCGTAACAGACAGACAGACAGAGTTACTTTCGCATTTATAATTTTAGTTATTTGGTTGGTTTTATAGGTTGGTGGCATGTTGTATTGGTATATTTGGCTAATATTATTGAAAGACAAACAGTAAGACCCCACCTGCTCCTGGTGCAATCTGACGATTAGCAGACGAGGCTCTGGCGCTAACAATTTATAAAGCCACAGGTATCTACCTATTCATAGTTCCTCAGTCACAAAATTACTATATTTGTACCCGAAGAGCAGTTAAAAGGATCACTGGCCAAGCCTATGTATTATAAAATCTCTTCTTGACAGAATGGTGACAAGCTACCCGCATGAAAGCAACAATCCAGTAACTTTCTATCTTAAATGGCCAATGGTGAACTATATAATTAAATAATAAATAAAAATTCTGTATTTATTAATATTCACACACTTCACAACACATTAACTTAGTCCCACATTAAGGTCTTGTGTCGTGGGTACTAAGCAACGGTATATAATATAATGGATCGATGTTTGTGCACGCTAATCTCAGGAACGGCTGGACCGATTTCGATGCAGTTTTCAGGAAAATATTGGGACAGGTCCCACTTAACATATAGGCAACTTTTTATCCCGGGAAAATGTTATTTATCCCGGATAATTTGGCCATTTCATTTTTTTTTGCAGTGCACGCGGACTGAGTCGCGGGCGTCCACTATCGAGCATATTATATCAAAATGTCAGAGTTCCTTAGCCGACTCTAACGACTTGCACGGAAAAAGATTTATTCGTGTATTCTAGAATAGAACCGAATCAGCACAGGACCTCAAAGTCAATTTTTTTTCTCAAATATAGAATAGTTGCATTTGGCATTGGATTATGATTTTTACCCGACTGAGCGACGCAAAGGAGTGGTATTGTGTTTAACACCCCATGTATGTTCCTTTGTTCCTTTGAAACACTACATAGACCAAACGTCTCGGTCGACTTTTATGATTCACACATCAATCGATTCTTCTTAGTCCGGCGAGTGTCACTAAAGACATGACGTTAGTGAAAATCCAATATGGCGACTACTGGACGCCATTTTGTGAAAATGAAAAAAATTAAAGTCGACAAACTATATCAAGTGGTATATCGTTGAATAGGTATTTAAAAATCATTTTTAGGTTTCTCTCAACATCTTTCGATTCGACCAACCGTTTAAGATCTATATCGATTTAAACTTGCGTAACAACCATTCTCACATATAAGTTTATAGACAGCAGCAAGACGAAAACTTCTTGTTGAGCATGTTTACTGAAGCGTACCTATTAGTAGCTAGATACTCATAACAAAAAAGTATAATATAAAAAAGACATAATTTAAAAAATCCAAAAATTTGGTTTATTTATTTGGTTCTTTTTTAAGCAGTCGGGTTTTTGGATTTTTTAAATAATGTTTTTTTTTTGTACTTGCAATGTATTTAATACTAACAATCTGTTCATTCATAAACTGCTCCAAAAATAACTTTTCAATGCAAGTTTAATGAAATCCGACAACCAATCAGATTCATTTTAAAATTTTCTCATTTCAACTTTGAGATTGATAAACGCGAAAAGCTATTTAGATGACCCGTCACGGAATACGATCCGTCTTACGTTAGCCGAGGCGTAAATTGGATCAATGTATGATTGCCATAGATTTGTGAACAGAGTCAGATTCAAATTGACAAATCCAAGTTATATTGGCTAGAGGCATACCCACAGGAGGAATTGGCGGACCGAATTATTTAATACAGCGACTAATAGCGTGTTTTAATTCCTACAGGATATGGTTTTAATTTGTAAAGTTTATTTTTTTTACTGATTAAACAGATTAATAAAAAAATGACGTCACTCTTAATCCAATACGGACTTCTTTTTTGAAAAAGAAACATGTAAATTTTTATTATATTTTTTAAGCAATTTAGGGTGTTTAAGCTAGTCATAGACAGAAGGGTGCTGGACCCGAAAATTAACTGGCAAACCCTTGCAAAATGATCGTGAATAATGAACAGATCCTGTATTAATTAGGTCAAATTTTCTGTAATATATATTATCCCAGAAGTGAAAACTAAGTCGAAAAGTATAGTTCCCACCTGAATGTTGTATTAATACTAACAATCTAACGAGGTTCTCCCGCCAACAGAGTTTCGCGGGGTATCATTAATATGCGATATATTTCTCTGAAAACGCAATAAACCCACAAACGCCTGCATTACTCGAAGAAACTTTTGGACGAACAATGCCCCTGCTGAGGTTAACCCCGTCATCAGAAGTGACCAGCCAGTGGACGGATTTAAAAATGGAACAACACCAATTTATACTTTCTCGCCCTTATCCACGCTATAAACCAATCAGTCGATCCGACATTAAGTAAAATTTACTTTGTTAGTTGGAGCATTTGAGTCGCTAAAGGTTGGTATCCTACCCTGGCATGGAATTGGCATGAAATATGTCGAACATTACCCTGTTGACCTTCTGCTCTGGAACGACCGTCGATACGGAAAATCAACACGATGCCCGTAAGAATAAATACGTTAGCTTTTATAACATATTTGTGTCGTTAAATTTATGACGTTATAAATTAACAAAAGTTTTATGTAAAATATTTTTCTTTTAGCGCATTTAAATAAAATTTGCATACGACATATAAATGGACCCAAATAAAACTACGATATAGAAAGTGCTCCAAAAATACCTTTTCAATGCTAAGTTGACCCAATGAAATTCGACAACCAATCAGATTCATTTTAAAATTTTCTCATTTCAATGAGATTGTGCTAGGTCGCCTTTAGATTCTGACCCGTCCGATCCGTCTTGTGTTAGCCGAGGCGAGCTATCCCAAATCTAATAAAGTGCCGTGATTTGTGAACCAGAGTCAGATTCAAATTGACAAATCCAAGTTATATTGGGACTAGAGGCATATGGTGACAGGAGGAATTCCGAATCTCTGGATAATACAGCGACTATTTAATTGGATAGCGTGTTTTAATTGACAGGATATGCGTTTTAATTTGTAAAGTTTATTTTTTTTACTGATTAAACAGATTAATAATAAAAATGAAACAGTAATCCTTTTTTCATTATGTCCGTATTATACAGGGTGTTCTTTCGTTGCCACCCTTAACAAAGGGTACGTACTCTATACATCACACAAAGTAAGTTTATGCCAAAAAAAAATGCTGGGAAACGATGTAAATTTTTTTATTTTTTTTTTATTTCTTGATCGGGCGAAATTTATAGTGTCCAGTGTTTAAGCTAGTTTTTTCATAGACAGATATTAATTATTTTTCGTGAAAAAATCTTGCTACACACATCAATGTGAAAACGCAGTCTATTAACTCAACTTTGGACCCTAATATTTTGGAAATCAGACACTTCCCAGGTATGCTTCCATGGAGAAAAATGATCGTGATGATGAGGAGATTCCGTAGTTTTCGGGAACGTTGACGACCAAAAATCATCCTGTATTAATTGGGTCAATATTTTCTGTAATAGGTATGTCAATCCTTAATAAAAATGGTTTACTGTTAGCCAAAAGTCACTACAGTTGGTGCTTTGAATTAGGACGGAAAATAAATAAAACAAAAACTATGTACCATCTGTATTATTATTAAGGCAATACGTTCATCATAGCGACGCCAAATAACATATTCATATTATTAGTACTATGTGCCGTAGATATCTCACCTCAGAATTCCACGTCCCACAGATAAAGTATTGAACATTTTGACTTCCCCAAATTTTTATTCACGCGGGAAAAATATGTGAGTAAAATTTTGTGTTACCAAGAAAGTAATTTTTCTTCTTAAGGCCTGATACGCATCGCTTTTTACGTATTTCCCAAAATATAATGGGTCTCAATCAATCTGTGTCTCGTGACTGAGTTAGGCAACTTGCCATTTTTATGGCTTATCTAAAAAGAAAGAGTAATATTATGTCCTATTATGCGTGAAGCCTTCAAAAACGAATACAATGTTAACCAGACACCGATAACTTGGAGGATGTAAATTGGAGTTTTATTATAAATATTTTTAATAAATGAAAATTTTTTCACCCGAGTGGACTCGAACCCACGACCTCACGCATTCCGTGCTGTGCTCTAACCAAACTGAGCTACCGGGTCAATTAACTCGGATGACGATGACGGAGTTTTATTGTAAAAAATAGCACTTTGTTTTTATTTTGTCTTCGTCTACTTTTTACTTCTTTAGATATCTTTGCACCTATGTGGTATCTTTCAACTAAATTCTTCTAGCAGTATATCAGGTCTCCGCGTCCGAACTGAATGCTACATTTTGTTATGGGTACGATGTAAATACCTAAGGGTAAACCACTTTATTAAAATTACGCAGTTCACTATCCTGATCAATTTAAAAAAAACCTTGCACACATCTGTCTCACGCTAATATGTTTAGCAACCAGTGTAGAATTTAGTCCATTAAATAACTGAGATTTCGTAGTAAATTTATATACCCATTTAACATAATAAACAATCAATTCTAGTTAATAAACTAACAACCAAACAGGACCAATGAAATGTTGCTCTGATTATGTTCTAGATTAGCATTGACAGGTTGAAAGCAAACTGGTCGCTGATATTTTGTTTTATTTTAATCATGTAGATTTAACTGTTGCTATTTCATTTTTATTTTACTTTATTTATTTGTTAAGTTTAAAGTTTACAAATTGTAGTTGTACAATACCCCGCAAAATTGTTATAACAGTTTGACTACGGTGTTATACTTATAGTATGACTACATATAATTGTATTAGGTTTATAAGCTAGCAATTTATCACTGATCATTTACGTCTATCCTTGCTATGCTAAACGTGGCTGTAAGATCTCCTTTATGATCCTGTAGTTCTAGCTACTCCATTTCGGGAGCACAGTCGTACGTTAGATTAATTTCATTTAACGGTTGACTGGTCTAGTACATGTAAATTCAGTGAAGCCCAATAGCAAAATAGACGAATGTGCATAAAAATCAATAGATTAATTTCCCTGTTTATTTTCTAGAATATCATGCTATTTTCCAATAAACTTTGGTAACTTTTATTTTCCTTTTGTGCTGCTTATGCTTACGGGTAAACTTTAATGATTTATTATTACCGCAGCAGTCGTAAGCTACATAATAACCCTTAATATTTATGACTTACCGCCAGCTAATTCACGCACAGGAAAATGCTATCCAATGCGATTTCATTACTATAAATCTCTTGGCGTAAGGTTGAGCGCACACGACAGGCTTATTAGTTTAAAACAAGGACACACGCAATACTAACTTTGGATCTAATCCTACACTATTATTGTTATTTTAATACTGTTATTATGAAATATCCTACACCTAATTTAGATATCAGTGGGCTAATTGTACAGATATATTCCAAGTATCAGTGGGACCCACTAATACAGAGACCGTATAAATATTTTTATTTTATATGATTAGTCATTAGGTATGTTATATAATTTTCTATCAAGTTTTTGTTTAAGTAAATAGAGATTTTTTTGAAGATTTATGACCAAATTCAATTATTGGAATTTTATTTACGGAGTTTTAACGATCTTCAGTAACGCAATTGGCCATTGGGAAACATCACTTATTTGAGACACAAAAATACACAGCTTTTTTCAATGATCAGGTAGCCTATCTGAAGGATAAAGTTGTCCGGGATAAAAAAATTTTTCCTGGAATAAAAAGTAGCCTATGTGTTAATCCAGGGTGTCAGCTAACTCCATACCAAATTTTATTAAAATCGCTCCAGCCGTTTTTACATGAAAGAGTAACAAGCATCCATCCATCCATCCATCCATCCATCCATTCCATCCATCCATACTTACAAACTTTCGCGATTATAATATTAGTAGGATAGGATAAGGTTGGGCTGAACTATGGAAATCACTCCAAGTCCTACGTGATAAAAGGTATACCTACCGCCGCTAAACAATTGATAAGTATTTAAAAAATAGACGTTATTGTATATGCATTATTCCTTAGTTTAGAAACAAAATGAACGAATGAAATGAGAATACTGTAGTTCGGTCAAACCATTCTTTACTACCGCGAACGATGATATACAATACCAGACTTTGTTCTCATAGACATAGAGTCATATTCGCCTTCTCATTTGTTGTATTTAATTTAAACTGTTTGATAAATATAGGCAGATAGGTGACCAGGAAGCAGATACACAGAGGATTTGGGATTACAGTTGCGACAACTCAACGACTAGGTAAATCAATAAATATAGGCGGTTTCCTTTGAAGGTGCTAGTTGCTCTGTATACGACCTACAATATCTGTGTGCATAGGAAATTTATAGTTCCAAAAATTATGCACAAAATATTTTTTTTTGCGGTTACAGACATATGTAGTCACACTCATACACAGAACAACAGCAATATCGTCAAAAGGAACTAGGTATATCATAATAATGTTATTCAACCGCAGCTGCGCCGCAGTCCAACATTCAGAGTTTTCTACATGTAATCACGCCTCCATCCCTTACGGGGCAGGCAGAGCACCAAGGGCCGATAGGACCACATGGTGCCACTTCTGACCAATTTTGAGGGCCTAGTTGAGATGTACAAGTTCGGTTAGCAGTGACAGGTGGTCAGTCCATCGCCTAGTTTTTTTTTAGAGTTTTCTATTGATAAATATAGACCGTGTGTATAGTGGTAACGTTTAGGGACGGCCTATACCCAGCATAGGAGAAGACTGGTAACGAGAAAGAACGAAGTTAGGACACCTCTTCCGCATATTAGCTTTATGGTTGTGATAATTAATCCATTATTTAAAAAGAGATGATAAGTTTAACTCGCCGCAGTTTCGTGATATGTGATTGGAAATATTAATTAAATAGAGATATTATTGTGATACTCAATGAATTATTACTGTTTTTATTACTGTTTAAATTTACCTAAAGTACTACTTGGTAAAACTACAAGGAATAGGAGATTATTATATACTAGCTGTAGTCAGCGACTTCGTCTCTATAATGCATAATAAGGTCTCCAAAACTACAGAATGTATGTCTATGTACTTTTCCGTATACCTAATATCTATATTATATAGGTATGTATGCTCAAGAATATTGGTTGAGTAAAAAACAAATACTTCACTAGTTTACTTTTGCATTTATAATAAGTACAAATATGGACTATATTTTTTGTCCTACCATCTTTTACATTAACATGGCCAAATCATGAAATATTGTAGAATATCAGCACGTAACTAAAAATATCCCTGTCCACCGTTTCATCTAAACATACTTAACCAATACTATTAGTGTCAAAAAAAGCATAAAAGTTGTAAAATGATATTCAATAACAAAGCCGACATTTTATTTTAAAATCCCCATAAAAAGCCGGAGTCAATTGATTCCCTGTCAATAAGAAGTTATAAGTTACTTTACCGTTTAACTGCTTTTTCAAACGGTTTAAAGTAAACAAGCAGGGCAAGAAAAGTCTTGATACTTGAACTACGTATTTATAGAATCGTAAAAGATTTTATGATCGAAAGCATAATCCGATCATAAAATTATAATGGCTGCGTATCGAACCGCCGAAAATCGTAAAAGGAGTTTTCATTTCATAAATAAGGGATACGCATTTACTTAGTAGTTATACAAGCCATTTATAAAAACGTTCGCGGTTGTCTACTTCTCGTACAGTTTTAGTAGTTTTCGATTTTAAACTTTTTTAAACATATCTTTGTATATTGTTTTGTATTGACTGTTTCAAAGAGATATAGGTTATAGTTACATTATCAATGTTATTATTTCACGCAGAAACTACTGAAATGATTTTGATGAAATTTGGCTGTTTTGTCTTTTATTAAAAACATTACATACCATAAACGTTGTATCTGATGATTGCGCTTATTTAAAATAATAGAGAAAGAGCTTATTCACTTATGCGTTACAATTTTCTGGTATTATAAGTAATGTAGAGCTTATTTGAAACTGCCACATTGGATTCACACATTAATGAGTTAGCTCTCTATTTGCGGAACGTGATTTACTATCAAACTCGAGTATTATGTTATTAGAAGTTATAACTATGTATGCCTTGAATGCTTACACTGGTTCTAGTATCCGTGACAGTTACGTTTGTTAATGTAATATGTATCTTATGACATGAGCGATAAGACACAGCCAGAATTTGAAAACGTTAACAGCATTGTTTAGTAAGTGCAATTACAATTTTAATGATCTGGTTATGATCCACAGTGCCCTTTAAAACTTGTATTATATGTGTCACGTTCCCGAACTCCATTGTTGTCGGGAATGTGCTAATATAGAGCATCTGCTTTCTTCATAAAACCTCAGCGTGCGTGTATGTAATTACAATGTGCAGCTTGTTGAGTTCTATCCAAATTTGTTTTATGTGAATTTATGGAGCGATTTCATATAAAACATAATTTTAGGCACAACGATTTATTTTTTAACTAAGAATTATCAATTAAGAAATATCTTAGAATCATACTGACTTTATAAGCATAATGGGCCTTTATTCTACCTACTTATGTTTTTTTTATTACATAAGCTGAACAAAGCAATGTTTACGCGTATTTAATGTAACAGCTCAGTTTCAGAGCTTATTTGTGTAAGAGTAGGTTACATATTACGCGAAGACTAAGTAAGTACGAGTACACTCACATAAATTCTTAGGCTTAGATCGCGCGGACTAAGCTTTTACGCACAAATTCGAAAAAGCATCAATAAAAAATACGGGGAAGGAAAGAGAAAGAATGCCCTTTTCAATCTTACGCTAAATTCTCTTAATCTGTTGAATTGACGACAAATTTACTGATACGAATTCTATTTACTGCCTCAGATGCTTCGAGTTTTTTGTGAAGTGGAAAGCGTTGACACGTTTTGTTTAATTTGTGCCAGCGTTTTCGCTGTAAGCCACTTGGCAGATGAATTGGGTGTATAAAATAAAATTGTGGAAATACATTATATTTCTACCGAACTTTCTAAGCTAGAAAGGATTTTTAGGCAGATGGTTCATACACTTTCTACATGTAATATTTTTCATATAACTCAGTCAAATAAGCATAATATACATAGATAACTTCTCGCCTATATTTCATAGAAGTCGGCAGATAGAGTACGAGTACATTCCGAAAATACCTTTTCGCCTCGTCCACATTCATTAAATTCTTCATACATGCTCGTCGGTTTCGGGTGTTTTTGACTATAAATATATAAGTAACCAAAATGTTTCCGTAGAAGGCATTCCGTACTTTAAAATTTTGCTATATAAATAAACAAGGGACCGAATTTATTTTGCACTTGTTTTAAATTTATTTAATACCTAATAATTAATGAGGCGAAACTGGCAGTTTCCAAAACCCTTAATTTTCAATACATCGATTTACATTTACCCTAAAGCGGAAGTTTCGAGCCAACAGCTGTGGCTTGGCGGAAGTGCCGCGTGACTTTTTGTTAATTTGTCACTCTTGTTGTTACTACGAAATTTCCTGATATAATATTTGATATATTTATATCGCTTGGTACAAACAAGTTTATTTGGTTATTCTCTAGAATACATCAGCTTCATGTCCTTTCGTGCATGTTATAAGAGTCGACAAAGGATCTTGAGCATTCTCTTAGTATTCTCTCCATAAGTTGGCAACTTGTTACAGGTTACTTACATCTGTCCCCGCTTTGCTGTACATAGCAGTGGGATATCCTTTATGATCCTGTAGTTGTGGCTACCCCACTTCGGGAACACAGTCGAGTGTTTTAACCAAATATCTCAGTCTATGCGGATAAGAAAAAATATTTTTTTATTTTAACCATCATCGTCAGCCTATTGCAGTCCACTGCTGGACGTAGGCCTCCCCCAGTGTACGCCACATGGCTCGATCTCCCGTTTTTGCCATCCAGTCACTACCAGCCGTCCTCTTTAAGTCATCGGTCCATCTGGCCGGAGGGCGCTCAATGCTACGCTTGCCGAGGCGCGGTCTCCATTCGAGAACCCGTTTACTCCACCGTCCATCGGTTCTACGACAGATGTGGCCGGCCCACTGCCACTTCAGTCTGCTACATTTCGACTATGTCTGTCACTTTGGTCTTCTGCCGGATAATCTCATTTCGGACTTTGTCCATTCGCGAGATTCCGAGCATTGACCTTTCCATTTACTTTTACCCATATTCCTCGAGAAAAGTGTCATCTCATCTGCAATCACCCTAAAACAAAATGGCGTTATACTGCTATTCCCTGAACTGATATTTCTTCGTGTTTGAAGTCGATTCATAACGCGCATGAAGAATTTAGTGCCGAGTGAATTGTAGCCGCTCTTTATTAGTCTGATCCAGTAACTGTCCACTTAGCAGAGGCTGTGAGAGATTAATAATATTTATTTACACCTACAGGTTATGTAGATATTTCTATTTTATTTAAATCAAAACCTCTAAAGGTTGTAAATATTATACTTTTTAATTTGCCGCATTGAAAAATTAAGATTGACATAATTTAGATAACCATAAACTAAAAATTTTCGTACTACGTATTCCTTTCTGTCTCTGCCATTTAGCTTGCCCAATAATTAATGCCTATTCTTGGATTTAAAATGGCAGTCTACCAAAATATAGAAACATAATTAGCATAGTGTAATAAAACCACCTTAGTTTAACCACATAACAGGCGTTATAACCGGCCTACTGTTCAACTTCCCAGTAAAACAACACGTCGGATTTCATTCATATATCCATCATACAATCTTTACAACACTGGTAACATGTCCCTCTATGTTTACATTCTCACGGTAAGACGGCTAAATACTGTATTTTGACGTTCAATTTGCGGCTTAGGTTCATTAAATACAGTGATATTAAAATAGAATAGATATGACACTATGCAATGTCGTCGGTGGTCGGAGTTCTAGTAGAGTTTTTATTAGAATCGTTTCCGCTATCAACTGTAGATAATTTGATTTTAAACAATGTAGTTAAAACAAAAATGGTTATATATCTGGGTTAGACCCATTTAATGTATTTAACAATAATATAGACACGGCTGTATTTCCGTAATGGGGTAGCCAAAGCAGCGCAGGCTCTTGACGGAGATCACACAAGGGATTTTCCGAAATTCCCACGGAAAAAAATGGGAATCCTAAAATTTGACACGGACGAATTGTGGCACTTGTATGTTATATTTGAGTATATTGGTCGATATAAATAATAAATAAATATTCACACACTTCACAACACATTGACCTAGTCCCACACTGAGATCCCTAAGGTCTTGTGTCGTGGGTACTAAGCAACGGTATATAAATACATAGATAAGTATAGAAACATCCATGATTCGGAAACAAACAATGATATTCATCATATGAATGTTTTAAAATTATTAATAAAGAAATGGATCCTAGTCCCACACCTCTGCATTCCGTGCCAGTGATGAGCCACCGGGTCAATTACTAAGAATTTTACCATCTCTTTTTGTCTCATCCCGATAGCTATACATAAGCCAAATCTCGGCAAACAAAGCTGAATCCCTCAGCACAATGTTTTAATGATGAAAGATCAACCATATCCTAACGGATTATATTATGGAGAATATCTTAGTCAAGATATTATAAAATTATAAATAAAGAAATGGAAAAAATTCCTATGGGAATCGAACCCAACCTCTGCACATCTTATCATGTAAATTACTCGGATGAATTTTACCATCTCTTTTTGAAATTACAAACGTTATTTTTCATGATAGCTATACATAAGCCAAATCTCAGCAAACAAAGCTGAATCCATCGAACCCATGTGTTTGCACCTACCGGGATTCAAAACCCAGTACCTATGGCGTCGCAGGCAGGGTCACTACCAACTACACCAATATAAGCCAGCTTTTACCCGTGGATTGTCTATCTTAGTTTAAAATCAATGGCGGACATGTCATTAGTGGCCCCGGATCAATTAAGGCCAGCCGACATTGTTCGACCAGTGTTTACCGCTGTCACTTAGTGTTCTTTGTCTCTCTTGTTTTTTCTGAGTTAATTATTGTTCAAAAACTTGTTTTTTTAATTAAATATTTACACAAATTGAACTAGCAGCGATAGTCCAATGGTTAAGACGGGTGTCTTTCAGTCGAAAGGAGTTGGTTCGATCCCAGCCATGGACCTGTACCACTGAATTTATTTTATGTACGGATTTTAATATAACATAAATTGTCAATCAACTACACCCGAAGAGGGTTAGCGTCAGGCAGGCAGCCGGGCATAAAACAAATGACAAATCCTTTGCAATTTGAGTTTCAATAGAAAGTATATTGCGCCGAACCCATAAAGAATAGGGCAAGAAGATGATAATACAACTTGAACTAATACTAATAGATACCCAGAGGTATACAGGGTGTAACAGAAAGGGTATGTTAAGCGAAAATCTATGTAAATAGTCCACCATAAAGAACCTATTTCCAAAATTTGAGACTCGAAATCAAATGTTTACTTTTCAAGATTGTATGAACATTCCTGAGTTGTTTCGGAATTCTCCATACTATCTGGAAAAATAAACATGTAATTTCGAGTCTGAAATTTTGTGGGCAAGATTCCTTTTAGTGGACTATTCACATAGTTTTTCGCTTAACATACCATTTTTGTTACACCCAATATAAGGGAAGGGACACTCCAAACACTTAATAATTTTCGCTTAAATAACCACCATTGCCAGTTTGTGGTTTTTTATGGTTGATTACAAAGTTGTAGGTAAATAAATAGTCGTCTTCAGCCTATTGCAGTCCACTGCTGGACGTAGGTCTCCCCCAGGGCACGCCACAAGGCTACTGCCACAGGGGGGTTTTGCCCATAGTCACCACGCTGGGCACGCGGGTTGGTGATCGCAGTGTGATTTTCGGAGTATGTTGTCAGCACGGAAGGCGCTGCTGCCCGCCTCTCGGAAACCCTTAATCGCCTCGTACGCACGCGGCTAAGTAAATAGTATAGATAAGTAACTATGAAGCCGGAACTACAATTTCTACTAACGACAAAGTATTGCAATAAAAGTTGTACTGTATTATGCACTCTCCCATATTACTTGATCTCTTATTTACTACTGAAAGGTTAATCCTATTATAAAACCCTATTTCGTATTTTACTGTCCACTTGTTCAGGAGCTGAAACTATTTTCAGTTATAGCGCTTTGGACGTTTTCACGACGACGACGACTTACATGTTTTATCTTACAATCAACTAAAACTTACTTTAGTCCTAGAGGACTAAGATGTCATAGAGTGCTAAAATGTCATACTAACTGTTTCGATGCACCATTAGACTTTTCGGTGTCTCACGGCATGGCAACGAAAAAACATTCTGTGTATCTATTATTGCTTTTCTTATCTTTACTCTTTTAAATACCTTTACACGTAAAAATATAAAAGTAGGTACATTATTTTTCCGTGGTCTCTGTAGAGCTAAATTCCCTAAAGTAAATATTACTGACACATGACAAACATAATGAGAAACAAGATGGACACGCCCGTATAATCCGTTGTTATGTCAATATTTCTTTAGGCGATTTAAGCAATGGACAAGGTATGAAGCTACCCGCATTTTCGATCGATTAAAATTTATACGACAATTTGAAATGGTGTTTACAATGGCTTTACAATTTGAACTGTGAATTTACAACGCAATATTCTTTTAATTTTATTTACTATGTGTGACTTCTTCCGCATGGACCAGGTAAAAACAAAAAAAAAAATCGTAGACTTTCGTGCCGATTTTTTTTTTCAGTGAATGGTACCATCTCTAACTCGAGCTTTTTCAGTAGCTTTTATCAACAGTTAATATTTGACTATAAACTTTTAGTTACCTAATTATTAGTTAATGAAATTATAACAATAATTTGGTACAGTTTTGTATGAAAATGAACGACCTACCATCAATCATGAGCAAACAAAATTAAACGTCACACGCGTGTTGGCCGCTGCTGGACGCCGGTGGGGGTAGGTTAGTTGTTATTACAGATAGGTCTAAATTGGATAGGAAATGCATTCGTTTTGAAAGACCTTTTAAAGTTATCCAAAATCACCATGAGGCGCCAAATTTAGTTATGATTGAAAAGGAAATATTTAGAATAAAAAAAGATCATAGTATTAACCCAAGACTAAGGCTAATTTGTGAATCTGGAAAAATGTGTCCTATGGAATTTTTAATGAGAATGGGGTGGAATTTTAAAGAGAAATTTGAAGGAAAAATTATATTTCCTTCCAATCTCAATTAATTTTAATATATTTTATTTCTACTTTATAATCACAACACTAATAAAATAAACAGTAAACACAAATACAATCCAGTTTACAAACGAAATTATATATTAGGGCATTACGTCGTGGTCACAGGGAAAAATTAAATCTTCTTAAAGCATGTTTAATCCATATATCACAGCATTCATATATTTTCAGCATAATATAGCGTAGCAATAATGCATACATTTATGTTTACAAATTTAAATCACATCTCTGCCCCTCACTACTCTACAACATCTACAAGCGACGCACTCATTAATACTACATTTGTCTCGGTAAGAGACAGGACTCCTTCCTTATTCACCGTTATTAATAATGTATCAGTGTAATTATTTCCATCCTTTTCTCAATCAACTGTCACGATTTTAATGAGATTTATGTTCAAATTCTCCGATTTTGTTCGCAGTATTTTTACGAGCTGAGTGTAATTAGTTTTTCTTCGTTTCATTTGTCTCACTTTCTGTTATAAATTGATTGAGATTTTTCTAATTGTAATACCAATACTAAGGATAATTCCTTTTGGTATTTTGCTCATTTCATGTAAAATATGTCAACTCTATTCGTACACTCTTGTACTGAAATACCTCATTATGCCCTTCTATTTTGATTCTGACCATAATGATTCCATTCAGATCTAAGTGCACCTCTCTTAGCTTACGGTCAAGCTACTCAACTCAACAGAGACGATAGCTTTACTTTGATCTTAGCAGAGGTCAAGACGTTTTTTGATATCCCTCAACTCTAAAGGTCGCAAGTAGAATATAGCTAGCTACCCAATTATATGATGGCAACCTGAATTTTAACTGCACCTTTTGGTAAAGTCACATAATTATGTAAATTGGGTCAATTAATAAGATGATTGAATACCTGAGTAGAGTTGGCGTCAGGCAAGCAGCCGACCGTCAAACAAACGCCAACCCTTGGCAATATGAGTTTCAAAAGAAGCTACCCCATAAATGAATGGGTTAAGGGCAGGAAAATGATGATATTTGAAACTATCCCGCTAGAAAATTCACAGATTACTAACGTCTACTTGCGGTACTGTTTTCTGATTCAACGTCATTCTATCAACGTGAGGATGAGGATATCCTCTATGCCCCCCACGCTACTCTGCCTTTCTCATTAAATCACTTCCCGGTATTTTCTTATCTTTGAGTTCAGAAAAATCCTTTGTGCATCTTTGTATTAGGTACATAGGTAAGCGCTAATAGTAAGTACTTTGTATCTATGTATGTATATTCAATACTCGTCAGCATTTTATATTTAAGTACTCTTTCAATATGCGACTAAATAGGCATAACTAGGTTACTTTCAATGAAATGTTCGTGCGGGTTTGAATTGGCCCGAAGAAAGATTAAAAAATATGCCTGCTTGGACCTAATAGGTGGCGCTGCAATGGGGTTCCGAAATCAAATCTTCTATCTAAGAAGAGGCAACTAGTTTAAAATATAAAAAAAAATACTTAACCAACCGAACAAAAAGAAGAAAATTATAAAACTCTATCTATCATTATGAACAACTGAAAAACTAAAACAAACCCACTCAACAACGATAATCCCTAAAAGACAAATTACGGTGTCGGTCAAAGCAAAAGTGGCTATCCACATGGGGCACATAAATTCCAAATATTCAGCTTAAGCCGCTAACGGCTGGTATAAAATAATACAGGTTAAAATTATAACTACGCCCATAAACGGGATTAAATGAGACGCGTTGACATACTGTTATGTCCTTTTTACACGATGGGCTATCATGTAGCGCGATCTTTGCCATAGCATAGTTACATTCTGTAAGTCAAATATCCAATTTTTGAAAAGTTTTTCATCATATTATAGTATCATATCATCCAGCCTATTGCAATCCATCAGCCACAAGATCATTTGCCCATATGGGCCACTGCTGGACGATACCCATGCGTAGACTGCTCTGCCGGACCCCAGGGCACCGCCACAGACTGCTCTGTCTTGATTACGGGAGTGTCATAGGATACATTTTATCATAAAAGTCCCACGGGATAAAGACATAATAATATTTTTTCTAAATTTCCCTTTAAACAACAAAAATATGTATGCGGTATTTGCCCATAGTCTGCGGCAACTCATGCGGGCGCGTGGCCTGGCAGTAGGTATTAAGGGCACACGTCGTGACGGTCGTCTCCGTTTTTACTTCGTCGTTGACGGAAACTATGTTGTCAACACATAGGGAGGCGCTGCTGCCCACCTTGTAATACGATACCCATGCGAAACTTAGACATGTTGATGGAAAGCATGGTACGAAAATTCTACTGACTAAGCCGGTCCACCGCCGCGGCTATTATTCAGTAAATTTGTATTTAGTTACTATCGATGCATTATTACCAGTAAAATACACTGAATTTGATATATTTTCTTGTTTTATTTAACAACACGTTTTTATCATCATCATTTTTAGCCGGGAGAAGTCCAGGGCCGAACTAGGCCTGCCCTAACAACACATAAAAAAATTACGTGGCATTGAGGAGAAAATCATATTGCGGCAAACCTGTAGGTCTTATAAGTAGAGTCATGTTCAAAGGTATATCTTTTTAAAATGGTTGTAAGAATATTAAAAATATTTTACAGAATAACGATGAAGCTTTATCCGATAAGCGTACAAGCAATAAAATAGGGAGGAATAAATCAAAATGTCGCCAAGGACTTACAAAATGATAGATGTCTCTATTCCTACATTATTTATCGGTGTTTCTCTCCTAAATATTTTTTTAAAATAACACCGGGAATAACAAATATACCGCTGTTTTGCATTTCTTGGTGGAGATTAATAATAAAAAATAAATAAATTATGTTTAAAAAGGCTTAGGTAAGCATTAGGGTTGGTGGATTGATAAAGGGATGTATTATTCGATTTATTGCATTTTCGTAGGTATGTGAACATACTAGATGACAATATTACACAAATAAATTACTTGCTTGGCTTGCTGGAAGAGATCTCTGGTAGAGATAAGCTTGCCATTGTACATGCATCTCTTCTTTAATGTTGTATGCCATATTTCTTTTTGTGTATGTGCAATAAAGAATAAAGAATAAAAATGATATATCTACTACCTACCGCTTCTACTGTCTACTAAAGTTTTTAGCGCCACCAATTAAAAGCAAAATGTATGGAATATAAAATATTTTTTACTTTTTTGACACTGTTTGAACAATGCTAATTAAAAAAGTAAAAAAAAAATGTTTTTGTCATTAGTACTACTACTATGTACTATAGTTAATTTAGTGCCATCCATTTCGCTGCAACTAAATAAATTGAAAAATAATCAATCATGCATCCAACGCCATCAAAGTTATAATTAAATTATATTAAAAAATTATAATACAGGGTGATTTTTGGACGTCAACATTCCAGAAAACTACGGAATCTCCTCATCATCACGATCATTTTTCTCCATGGAAGCATACCTGGGAAGTGTCTGGTTTCCAAAATATTAGGGTCCAAAGTTAAGTAAATAGACTGCATTTATCTGCATAAATGCACATTGACGCATGTACCAAGATTTTTTCACGAGAAATTATTAATATCTGTCTATGAAAAAACTAGCATAAACACTGGACACTATAAATTACGCCCGATCAAGTAATTATAAAAAAAAAAAAAATCATCGTTTCCCAGCATTTTTTGGCATAAACTTACTTTATTTGATGTATAGAATACGTACCCTTCGTTAAGGGTGGCAACGAAAAACATCCTGTGTATGTAATAATTTATAATATTTTTTTAGATACTTATATGCAGCAAAATAGCTAACGACATTGCAATCTATCTCGTACCTAGCGCCATCTAGTTGAATATAAAATAAAATATTGCATTAATCTGTGTACATTTAAAATTACTGGCTACGCATAAACTCTGCTTTATCGTGTGTACTAAGCAACGTACAATTTAAGTAATTACATGGATAAAAATGTTACTAGATATGTAATATAAATATAATAAAATAGAAAAAGAAAATAATATAACGCAACAATCAGGAGATTCCAAATGGCTTTTTCCAGTGTAATTATTTTTCATAATAAGTACCTATATTTTTTATACCTTTGACCTTAATAAGCTCAGACAATAAGTAATAATTTGTAATAATGTAATAAGTAATGAAAAGTAATAAAGAGAGTAATTATTGTGAACTAACATATTTCATGTATTTATATTTATTAAAATAAAATTGTATTAGGTACTTACTATTTTACTCATATATTATTTCATGCAAGTTAAGTAAATATGTTACTTCCCAAAAAGGCTACCTAAATTATTAATATATAATTATAATTAAAATGACATTATAATAAAATGAGTAGGTAGATTGTGTTTTATTATGTAAAAAAATCTATATATATATATATATATAATTTTAAAACATGCGATGTTATTACAAAGCTACGTTTAAAGTTAAACATCATTTAAAAATCATATTTGACATCAAGATAATTATTATAAGGTTAATATTTTTTTTATTTTATGTTAAAAAAATGAATAAATAAATAGCAAATGGAGATCCGTGATCTCTGCCTACCCCTCCGGGAAAGAGGCGTGATTATCATGTATCTACGATGTATGTAAAAATAAATAAAGTTTCCTCTTTGTATGGCATATCTAAGTTTAACCGTTTTGGATTTACAGCGATTCAAAAAAAAAAAATACAAAAAAATGTTTTTGAAACACTCCGTTTGCTCCATACTACAATGGCATAGACTTTGACGTCATAGTACACAACAGTCTCAAATTAGAATGGGAAAAATGCAATCTTATTTTATAAACGTAATATAACATTCTTGTGTATAGTTGAAAATAAAAATTGTTTATTAATAGGTACAGATAATAATAAAGTATTTATTAAATCAATGAGATAATTCAAATATGGGTAAAATTGTATGTTTTACTCCTTTTATGTTGTACATTTTTTCTTTATTTTTTTTAAACTTTTAAACACCTGTAACATTGGTATTTACTAACCGATTTATATTATTTTTGCACTATTCGGATTGTATTTGTAATATCCTTCGAATAAAATATAATAGATCTGTTTTCGTGTTAGACGCATATTCCCTATTAACACGAATTGTATCTTGCAAATTCACATTGTTTTGTACGAGTATATTCGAAAATAAATAAGTTATTTTCCTAGTTACAACTTTCAAGGGTATCAAATTAAGTAAACACATTCTTATTAAAAAGCATAGACAGAAAAACTGCAATAAAATAGCTGTGATAGCCTAATGGTTAAGACGTGCGCCTTTCAGTCGGAAGGCGTGGGTTCGATTCCAGTCACGGGCTTGTACCACAAAATTTATTTAATGTACGAATTATCTAAAAAATGTCATTTAGCTATAACCGAGGAGGATTGGCAGTGTGAGTTTCGAAAGAAACCATATTGCGACGACGACCCTATAAATAATAGGCAGATAGATGCTGATGATGAGTAGAAAAACTGCCTAACCTAATAAACATCCCAACATTTTATTTAGCTACCGTACTCCGTGACAAATACTTTAAATATCATCAATTTTGTCACCCAGGATAAATCATCCTGGGTGACAAAATTACCCGTAAATGGGGTGAAATTAACTTTTATTGCCCTTCGATCGGTGGCAGCTGTTTATGGACACATTGACTGTGGATTAGGAGATGACATTTTAACTGTGGCAATACCATGTAGTAGGAGAATATAGAGAAGAGATGTTATACAAGTTTGTAAAAAAAGCTTTGAAAGCCAATAATGTTGACATTACAAGGATGAGGGACAAATGACCAGAGTGAGTATTGAATCCCTTCCAAATTTGATAGTCAAAGATCACCTGCCGGAAAGGCAGCCTTAGCCGGTAATACGTATGTATACTGCATTAGCTCAATAATTTGTGGGAGCATGACAAAATTGACAATCACTCCTCCCCATTGTATAATGCTCCTGATATCCTAACCCAGCCACCGTGTCTCGTCATTCACGATCGGACACGGCTGTTCGGCAGATGCTTCTGTGGGTGGGTGTATGGAAGTTCGACTGGAGTAATATCCTTACTGATTTGTAGCTAATTTTAGTTGGCACGTGTATATTAGTGTGGGTTGATGCAATTAGTATATTCGTTATACTTGATTTTGATAAAATTAAAATATAATAGCGTGATCCCAGATTGTAAATAAACTTTTTTTATTAAGTCTTTCTTAGCGTAATCCTAGATTGTAAATAAACTTTATTTTTTTTATTATCTACGTCTTAGCGTACAAGTGTTAAAATAACATCATAGGCTTGCTTACATTATAATACAGTCAAAAAAACGTATAATACTATAGCTGCTTCTCTTCCCGGGCATACTCTACAAGTCAGTAGAGGGACAAGTCCAGAGGCTCTTGGTGTTTTGTAGGCGATGAGTTGACCACCTGTCACTACTAACCGAACTTGTACATCTCAACTATACCCTCAAAATTGGTCAGAAGTGGCACCATGTGGTTCTATCGGCTCTTGGTGCTCTGCCTACCCCGTAAGGGACAAAGGCGTGGTTATATGTATGTTTATAACACACTTTTCTATCCGCAACGTTGAACTTAAACACAGATGACTAAAAGCCTAAGAGACGAAAACTTTCAGTTTGTCTCTATCAAGAACTTCGATGTTCAGTCTGTAAGGCGTTGAAACTCACCAAGTTGAACATAAGTGATTCTAACTAAACAAATAGAGCAATTTTGCAGAAAAAAGTTATTTTTCTCCAACATTGCAGTTAAAACATAAGCAAAGAACTTTTATTAGGTAAGTATTAGGTATACGTAAGGCTAATTTTTCCTTTGGTTAGAGTCTTCTTCTTCTTCATCTTCAGCCTATTGCAGTCCACTGCTGGACGTAGGCACACCTTCGATTTCCACTTAAGTAACAATCCCGGTTTTACTTGTTTTAAGGATATTTTATTTTGTTACAATTTGTTTCAAAAAGTGTATTGGAAATATTATTATTCTTCTTCTTCAGCTTATTGCAGTCCACTACTGGACGTAGGCCTCCCCCAGGGCACGCCACAAGGCTACTGCCAAAGGGGGGTTTTTGCCCATAGTCACCACGCTGGGCCAGCGGGTTGGTGACCGCAGTCTGATTTTCGGATTATGTTGTCAGCACGGGAGGCTGCTGCCTACCTTCCGGAAACCCGAGACGATTAAGTCTCGTACGATACCCACGGGCAGGCATGGGGTAGTACCATTGCTTCATGGGTAGTACGAACTCTACTCCGCCGGCACCACGAGGCATTACTTATTAATAAAATAATTTTAATGTCGTCATAATTTAAGTAGATTAAGATATGGCTTCCATTACTAATTAACTAGCACAAAGTAGGTACTTAGGTAGTTACCTTAATACCTGATAGGACTTTGCAGGATTACCACAATATCTCCTTTCTCTATCATTGCAATATCGAAACGCTGTCCAACGTAAACCAAAGCTCCAAAGGTCTAAAAGTTATAAAACTCCATTCTACAAAACAATCGAAAGCACTACCCATCCTACCGTGTCGACGAAATCAATTTTATAAAACAACACCGGGACGTTTCATTTCAGCGTTTCATCTAGGACTAGGTTATAACTGGAGTGCTTACTAAATAACTATTTGTAGCAATTTTGCTATCGAGATATTGAACTAAATCTAACAGTGAATTTGATATAGGTACAGAAGATGAAGACCTAATTCGCAGAAATAATAAACCTTCTATTGTTTTCGTACAGATTCAAATAAAAAAACTGCAGACTTATGTCGAACTCTACTTCAGCTTTTGGCCATAAGGCACTAAGATATTATATCAGTAGATAGCTAGCCCACTGAAAGCTTGCTATCTTTATCAGCTCTATAAGTTCCTTAGTTACACAAACAGAGATAAATATACAACACTCCAGATAAAACTACAAGCTCCTTGGCGTTTCATATCCAAGAGCGGAGAGCGCCTATCAAATATTTCATGGCAAACGTACCGGGAGACCGTCCTGAAGACATCTGGTACGACAGGCGCACAGAATTCAATTATATAGTAGGATAACACTCCTTGCTTCGCATTAAAACAAACAGCCAGCAATAACGTCTGGCTCATGTTCTTTGCATTTACATTGCATATGGAAATATTTTTCTATTTGGCTAGTGTTTGGTTTGAATTTTGGAAGCGCTTTTCTAGTGGAATTGCGGTTCAGTTTTAAGCTCACCCCTTTGGCTTAACTAGACTCAATTTAGAATATTGACTTAGAGTTTTTTTCCTAAATCTCCACGTTCTGGAGCTAACTTTATAATATTGCTATTAACAAATAGGAATTTCGTAGATGGATAATTTGACTGAACATATTCCATTTCAAGATGAAAAGAGCCATATAGGTACTTAGATGTATTTTTTTTATTGATGAATATGTATAGTATATTATTATGAATAGTATATAACGTCATTCTCGTTATTCTTAAAAGTATCCAGTTACTTTTTACTGTTTTATAAAATAACTTTAATAGTAATGCAATAACTAAGTACATACCGTGTTATAAGTCTCATAAAATAATGCCTCAAGACCGATTTTAATATTCCTTCCTGAATATCAAAGTCTTTGCTCGGTTTATACAGGAGAATATATCTGAATATCTTTGCAAAGAAGAATTATTTCGATCAAAAGGATTTTCCGGACAAGTAGCACGTGTAGTTCACACCTTTGTCTTTGTATGTTCCACATTCTAGTTAAATAAAAAACTAGCTAGATTGTAGTCCATGTTTGTTTTTGTTTTTCTAACTGCGCTGTATAGAGACGGCTAAACTTTATAACAATTGAAGAAAGGTTAATTAAGGGAAGATTTTTCAACGGTCAGATAGTTTATCTAAAGGAAAAATTTGATGTTGTTCTTTTCTAAAAGTTTATCAAGATAGAGACAACATCAATTTTATCCTTCAGATATGCTGCTCATTGAAAAAAGCGGACCTTATAAAGAGAAGATATAAGTTCAGACGACACCGATGAAGTAATTTATTTCTCGAACGAATCGATAAAGATAATTTTTATAATGAGATCTTATTAATATATTAATTACATGTTAAAACATGATGACCTTTTATTTTAATTTTACACAAACATAGGTAAGACTCGCCTATACAGATCTATAGAGATTAGGCAAACCAAATCATTTTTCTATATTTAGAATTTCTGCGAAACTAAACATGATTTATAAATTTTCTTACGGTTTTATATTTATGCGTGTATGATATTGGCATTGACATGAATATCGATACATACATACGAAAGTAAAACAAAAATAAATTGCTACTTGTATTGTGCTAACCTATTTCAAATTCAAAATCTTTATAATTTCGAAAGGTCTGGAAAAAAATATGTTTTGCTTCGAGGTGGTATTTCATCAAGCTCAAGCACTTTCCAACAAATCATGTCTTCAAAACACTGCACCCATTTTTAAATCCCATTATCAAAGACACAGTTCAAAACATTTAAACATACAGATACTGCTGATAAGGACAGGAAGATGATGTGACAGATACAGGATTCCTAGAATATTAACACGTATTGCACTTGTATTGGAACTAATTCCTAACCCCACAACAGCCAACATCACCCCACCAATAAGACGCACCTGCTCCTCCAAGAAGCGATCAAACAAACACTAATAACGTAAACTTCGAAAACTATTTAGCAGACTAATTAGTTTTTCCACATACAGATATTTGCTCGAACTTGGTCCTTTGAAACTCATTGGTGCTATAGAGTCAACACCAAACATCAAAATAAACTACACCCACAAGTCCTTCAAAGTAAAATTCCTCCGTAGCAATTTAAAGTTAGCCCGGCTCTAGTAAGGGGAATAGTCTTCAACTTATCGATGTCGATATATAAGTATCGATGGCAATTTTAAGTCTTCTATTACAATTGTAACTTAACTTCTTCGCTTCAAACTTAAATCTTTGCTTTACATAGATAGTAAATTTTAGTTGTTTTTACATACATACATATAATCACGCCTTTATCCCCTACGGGGTAGGCAGAGTACTAAGAGCCAATAGAACCACATGGTGCCACTTCTGACCAATTTTTAGGGTAAAGCTTTTTTAAATTCAAATTTTAACTTACTTATCTAACAACTTACCTAGGTTTTAACTTCTGAAATTTCTGAAGAAAATAATTAAAGGAATATTTAAATTATTACAAGCAATTCATACTATTTTTAAAGTAGTTATCATGAAATAACATTATCATTTTCTTTCATCGTTACAGACCATACAGTAAATCTAGAAAGTACAATTTATTCGCTGGATCAAGCTTCAATATTTTCGGGTACTCCGTCTATTCCAATAAATTCTATAATATCCGTTATCTTACATTGGCCCATCACTAATCGATTCGTCGAGTCACCTCCTGCGGGGAGCAAAACTTAAATCGATTCGGTTATCGATGGTTCACGAACGATTACCCTTATATTGCCGTTTTATTAGACCATCTAAGGGGATGATGCTACTTCTAATTCGAATAAGTTAAATTTGGCGGACTATTTCAATTTTATGCTGAGTTCTAAAATGTTATTTTCATGCAAATATACCTTCGACGTTTGAATTGAATAATGAAATGGCATTTTCGTTACTAATACGTAGGAAAATTGCTTTTTATAGGTACCATCTAGCTTAAATTTGCTTTTAAAGGATATTATCATCTAGCTTTCTTGCATGAATCGGAATAACAAACACAGTGTCCTAATAAGATCTACTATCCTACTGACATCAGGCAGGAGTCAAATGGTAATTTAACGTGGGTAGCGAATGGATCTGACCAGCATTTCTAGTATTTACTGAAACGATCTGTATCGCACAAAGTGTACGGAAATAGCCGGATAGGGCACTGGAGCAGGAAGGTCCATGAAGGGATAACAACGGAGAGGTGACCAGGGAACGTCTATTCTTAGCTATCTACCTTGTATATAAAAAATAGTATTTGTATAAAAAATAGTAGGTTGTTAGTGTAAAACAGAAACGGAGTTGTGTCTTAGCATGGCCGAATTCGTCTATGGTATCTCCTAATTCCAATTCAAATATACGATAGGGTAGTTCAAACTGAAAGATTACAAGGAAGATTACAGAAGATCGAGTATTATATAGCCACAGTGGGGCTTAGTCAATACCCAGAGTCATGGGGATAATGGAGGTTGTAATTAGACAAACTACCCCCCTGTCAGGTTAGCATGGCGTATCTCCTGTTGTAATTTCGGAAATTCCGGTACTATTATCCTACAATCGATGCACTGCATATCCCATGTCGCTGCCATTCAAATGTAGCCTTGTGGCCTGAGCAAATTTTATAGAGCTTGGATTGATATCCGTCCACAACTACATTAAAAGAACGATTATCCAGGTATGACCTTCCCAGAATTGCCCCATCCACTCCATAACAAGTCGATGGGAAACTCATCCGTATAAATGAGAATCAATAATACTACTCAAATCTTCCACAAAGGATACAGTCGAACGGCCAGGCACAAAACCGTGCTGATGTTCAGTAAGGTACTTCTTAAAAAAACTCTGAAGTGCTGGACAGATTAGAGACTCCAGTAGCTTACCCAACGTAGATAAAAAGGTTAGAGTTGAGACCATAATAATATTTATTTTCTGCTGCATTTAAATAGTGATAACATTAAAGATTCACTGCTATTTCTCGTAGACTGTAAAAAAGAGTTACAATAGACAGAGGAAAAATAATCAGCGAATAGGTTACAAATATCATCTCCGTTTGATAGTGCCGTCCGTCAGTTTTGTAAGTACTGGAACCTCCCCGCTTTTCTTTTAATATGTCCAAAAGTATATTCTTTGTGATATTGCATTCAATATTTGTCACATAATCATTATAACAATTTTTTGCAAGTACATAACGTTTTTTTATTAATCTATACTCATCCATTGTATCTTACGCCGTAACGGATTAGTATATTTCCCGAACAATATAAGTCGAAAATGTGACGTTTTGTGCATGTTAATAGCGATAAAAGTTTAATCTGATACTATTATTCTATAATTTTGCACGAGCACTATTTATGTATAGGTATAACATTAGATACCGCCACCCCCACTCGACATGCTGGGCATTAGTAAAATAAGAAGCTGATAGAACCTTGATTCCAGTCCTTCTTAATTTTGCCAAAAAAATATGGTCAATATCCAGAGTCATGTCGCTCCGGGCGATACTCTGACTTTGTTTAATTGTATCAATTATAATAAAATTTAGTTATTCAAGGTCCAAATATTAAATCATTCTGACTCCGAAAAGTCTACCAAATTAATGTAAAAATAAATTTTCAAGCAGAAATAGTGCAATTTCTAGATACAATCAGTATTTTAGCCTGAAGTGGAATAATGCAGGTAAACCCAACTGCGGTGGGACCGGCCGGTTGTTGCGACAATCAAACAAGTGTTTATCTTTGACTGTCATGTTGTGGTTCTGTTATTCTGAACCGGTAACTGAACTGTTTATTAACTTCGCCAGAATACGCCATAAATTAGATTTAGGAGAGCTGTGGCTGGATGAAATAATAACTATATTTCTAACTTTTCGGCTAAAGAATTGAGGTTTTTTGGAAACAATTCTAAATGCTATTGAATAGCAATGTGTCTCGGAGAGTTTGCTTTGCATTGGCACTTTAAGTTTATGTAACAACGAGCTAGAAACGACGCGGCGGCGTCTAAAATGCTCTTATTTCACTCTATAATTATTAATTTAAGAGTATTATTTTACTAAAAGGACTTCGCTGTAACTTCATACCTTACTTGGTTATCAAGACTTCAACAATCCAATTCTGTTATCTCAACATGGATTTTGATGATTAACCTTAAGTTTGTGAATAATACTTTACTCACAATATTCTTTATATTACCTTGCAAATACAGTCTCGGTGTGCATTTCATAGGTACCCAAAAGTACAATCAGTTTGCTCATCGATTAATAAGGAGTATCTACGAGTTACAAGGCAGGGACGCGCGCCAAAACTCTGCACGGAGTTTCGACGCTGAACTCGTATTGCAAACGGATTTATGCTTGAATCTATAACAAGATACATACGGTTGTTAAGATCTCCTTGTATTTTTATCCTGTAGGATGCTTAGATGAAAACAAAATTTCATCTAAGGTAGGATGAGATCGGCAAACGCAGCGTGGGAAGGCCACCCGCGAGGTGGACGGACGACCTGGCCAAGGTCGCGGGCGTCGGTTGGATGCAGGCTGCTTCCGACCGGTCGGAGTGGAGGTTGTTGGGGGAGGCCTATATCCAACAGTGGACTTCCCAGGGCAGTAAATAACGATGAGATTTAACCTGTTAGGGAGTTTATCTCTTTAGTGAATACTGGAGGATTGTTAATTGATCTTGCTATTCATTACAAACTTACACATATTTAATAAGGATTATCATTTATTAGCTTACCTCATCTGGTGTACTACATTGTTTATTGTAATTCTTTCATCATACGGTTACTTCATAAGTTATCTGTTCTCGGCACAAGTTTTCATGCTGTTTTTTGTATTTATTATTCTTGTCACTCTATCTCAAAGATTATTGACGTACTACTACGTGAATACATCACTGATGATTTTTTAGTCTGTCAATCATAATCACTTTTCTGAGGGGCGAAAACAAACTATCCATCTGTATGTATGCCACAAGTCCACACGTCTAGCAGGCTGGCAGTACGCCACGTGGCTCGTTTATATATCATCGTGTTTTGACGCATCCCTGCTACGGCTGTGTATGCGAGCGGTGGTAATTTAAGGAATCTGCCAAATAAAATTCGACTGGAATTATGTCACGTTTTTTATTATTCTGGTTAAGTAATGCTTCAATTACGCTAGTATCTATTACACTAACAGCAAGCAATAACTTATTGCATATCTCAGATTACTCTTCAATTATGGTCATAAAACACTTTTGGATTTAAAAATCTGAGATTAATCTTTGGCCGTAAGTAAATAAAGGCCTAGTAGTATACCCACGGGATGTGTGTGGGTTAACAATCTGTCATCTGGTTTTCAAAGAAATCTCTGTTGAATTACGTTCTAGTAATTTTACTACAGAAATTTAGAGTATATTAAGCTGAATGACAAATGATTACTACGAAACTTCGCTATTGTCGAGGAGAATAAAAGGTATAAGGGATTTAAGGGTGGTGTGTTTATTTACACTTTAGTACTAAAGTAATAATAAATAAAAAACACAACAATATCTTCTTCTATTTTTGTCCTTTCTTTTTTTATAAAATCTCCTATTAGTGTAATACTCCAATCTGCAATGAAAACATCCAAGAACATCTCTCCACCTTAACCAAGCATGTTTGATGAAATCCCAATGGAACGCCGAACAATGCACCGCGGGGCAACTTATTCAATTTGACTGAAGAGACAACTGTGGGGTTTGAAAGACATTGTGTTCCTTTGGCTCCTTTTTTATTTTATTTCATCTGTGCCTGAACAATACTTTCATTCGTTTCATTCAATCCACCGGTGACATTAGACATGCACGCCACGTTTCGCTCCGACTGGTCTGTGTGTAGTGTTTTAGTGCATAGCTTTTTGAGACAGCGAATTTGGCTAAAGATGTTTTAAATGTTTTCTCTTTAGGTCGCATATAATTATAACTGTCACTATTAAAATTGCTTTCGCTTTTCAGCCTTTTCAGCATTTGTAGATTTTCATTTCTGTAGATGACCAGTAACCACCGTCTTTGCTACCTTCATTCCAAAAAACTCGAAGTAGATGCCTTGTTTTTCAAGTTATCCCGGAACAAGCTCGTTTTAAAGTACGGTCGTGAATTACGAAGCTTTTAGTATAATGACCCTTTATTTATCTGTCACTTTGCCGTTACACGGATAAAAATGGAAAAAAAATATAAGGATATCCAAATTATTTTATGGGGTTTTGATTTAGATTTTTTTTGACTTAGGAGCACTGAAAAAAGATTTGTATTAAAGATTTGTGACAGGTCAATTTAAAATAATTATTGATAATTCTCGTCCATATGACAGAGGGCAATACATAGTTTTTAACATGTCCTCTACCTAACAGTGCACGTGTAAATAAACGGGCTACAAACGACGGTTTTGTTTCCGGCATAGTTGCGACAAATTGACGAAATTACATCTCCTCCTGGAAAAAGCTATTGTGGATGCAATGCAACTACGTACGTGGGACATTGTGCGAACTTTTTGTGTAATATTGTCGTGCACATTTTTTAGGGCTGAAAAGTTTGTTTATTTGGTTGGAATGCGGTTAATACAGGAGAAGGTTCGGATTTTTTTTTTGTAGGATCGTAATTTTATTAGTAAGCTTGCACTAATAGCCTTTTCTCAGAATGTACCAACAGTATTTTTTCACAATATAAGGTGACAGAATGTCAAAGCTTGGATTTTTTATGCTCGGTAACTGGGTAGAACAAGGTAAAAATTAATCATTTTTCATAATTTATTTACATGGCTATTTGTATATTTATATTACTCTCGACAAGTTTAAACATTATTTAAAAAGATTTTTCTTTATTCACGTCACGAATAAATAATATATTATAAAATTATTAATAAAGAAATGGAAAAAATTCCTCACCCGAGAATAATATATGTTTCATGAAATTTTTCTGTGGATATCTTACTTTACTTCCATAATTTTATTTTATCCTGCGAATAAAAATGAAATGCATATTCTCATATTATGTTTATATTTTATATTTTCTTACCTCGCTTACCTCGAAGTAATAAAGGTACAGATTTATATTAAAAACTTGAGGTTGATGACTTTTCTATTAGGATATCATGTTATTCTGTTTAGCATAAGTATCTTTAGGTAATAACGGTAGCTATACTCTAACTCAAATGATTTATTTAAACACTCAGAATGGAGTACGTAAATAACGCTCAGTCAATTATCGGAATTCTGCTTTTTGACTTTGTAATATCGAAACCCATCGAAATATATGTATATTTCAATATTTAATTTCGCACTTTATAAACAGTATGTAAATAAAATAAATTTCCCTTATTATCGGTAACTTGAATTGACTTTGAAAGAAAATTTCTATTTTAATACAAAATGCGAAGGAAAGCGTTATAATGAAATTGTCCCATTACCCACACTTAGGGGAAGCTATCGGGCTGGAGGTGGATTAATCACTGCTGGTTAATTCTATTACCTGTACGAGGAATGCTCTTGTTTATCGTAAAGTGCTACTAGGGAAACTCGAACGTATCTCGAGCTCGTTTGACCGCAAAGCCGCGGCAAAACTTATCGAAAATAAGTTAAGTATTTTACAGTTCAAATGTATCAACTTTTTACTTCCAAATAAGGATTGGCTGCACGTACATTCTGTAAAACAATTTGTCTTTCCAAGTTTCCGATATCTTTTAGCATCGTATTAAGGAAAATTAAGGAAAATACGGAAGTGTGGATGGAAGGGAAGTGGAAGAAGAGGAAGACCTCGCCGGACTTCCACCGATCAAATTGGTGAAATTCTAAAGAAAGGTCAGGTCAAGAGTACCCTAAACCGACGAGCGTGCATGAAGAATATCATGAAAGTAGATGCAGCGAAAGAGGTGTGTCAGGATCGTAGCAAATGGAGATCCGTGATCTCTGCCTACCCCTCCGGGAAAGAGGCGTGATTATTATGTATGTATGTAAGAAAATACGGCCTTCCAGAAATATGTCACAATTCAGCGCAGTCACTTTGCACTTTGAAACCTGTGGGGCAAGCACGAATCTCTTCATAGTCCGTAATGCCATGTCCAATTGTCATAATTATCTCATAGATTTTGCTTGCGAGTATCTAGCATTATGGCGCTTTAAAAGGTTCATGTTTATCCCACCACAAATTAATGTAATAAGTATAATTAGTGTAAAAAGGTTAATGCTTACCCAACTGTGCTCACAATAAAAACGATGGAACGTTTCGGTTTTTACCTTTCTGTACCTTTCTTTGAATGCCCGAAGTATAGTATGAATCCCATAATCAAAACTAACCTGTTAAATCTCATGTAACTATTTCAAGAGTTGATGAATACGAGTATTTTAACTTAACCTAATACAATTAAAAATCTTTCTTTGCCTAATGTCTTAATGTTCTATCTTAAAAAAACCTTTTTCAATTCAACATCGTCGTAGAACATAATGCCTCTACTTTACGTAATCGCAAACGTGATCTTATTAAAATGTAATTGATCACAATTACGAACAAATCCAATTAGCAACTTCGAATTAAGATGTATTTGTTGTGTCTGAATTGCTTTGAAATTCAATTATTACGAAGATACGGGATGGTCCACAAATTACTTGTTCTCTTGTAATGCGACGAATTATTACACCTTCGATTTCCACTTAAGTAACAATCCCGGTTTTACTTGCTTTAAGGATATTTATTTTATTTTATAATTTGTTTCAAGAAGTGTATTGGAAATATAATGTGCTTTATTTTTCTTGAAGGCAATAAAAAAGAGGCAATTAAATAATAACAGTAAATTGTACAAGAAAATAATTTTTGGTTAAATAATTTATCTATTTTGACTTTTTAAAACTGTTATGAGAACTCGTAGTAACTCTTAAATAGGTAGGTAATACGATTAGTCAACTTCATGGCATAACACGCACTGACCAACTACTTCAGGGAATTAAATGTATTACTATTAAATAACTAACACTTGGCGTTACCATGAAACTTCAGTATAAATATGAAGAGCGATAGCATAACTATGGAAATAATCCTGCTCTTGAGAGCACTATTGAATAATGACTTTCATCTTGGGATCGAATAGTAACAACTACTAGTTATCAGGGAACATACATAAAAAAATAAGCAGAGGTCACGGATCTATTTGCTATGACACACTATACTTTAATATCAACATAGAATAAGAAATGAGGCGATCAGAAAGAAGTGTGGTATAAATGAGGACACGAAGATTGAGAAGGGTATGTTGAGGTGGTTTGGGCATGTAAAGAGGATGAGTGAAAGTATACTGACAAAGAATGTGTACAAAGTTGCTTAGTACCCACGACACAAGACCTTAGGGATCTTATTGTGGGACAGGGTTATTTATAGACCTTCACCGAATCCAGTGCCTATAAATAGTGAAGAGTTTTTATTTATACGATATGTCGTTGTGTACGAGTCGATTTTTCCAATAGCCTATCTGAAGGATAAAAATTTGATGGTGTCTTTCTCTAAAACTTGATCAAAATATAGACAGCTTCATCTTTATCCTGTAGATATATTTTTCGGCTACCCGACAATTTGAAAAAAATGGACCTTAAATTAAAAGAGGTAATGGTAAGTGTAATGTAGTATCTACATAATAAATAGTACATATTAATAATTTACGGTACATATATCATTCGTATGATTACAATTTAAAAATTTCAGTTCGAAAATTGTTTATGATTTATAACCATAATTCATTAAATATTTCAAATATGAATATATCCACGCTCGTTTTAGATAAGCATTAGTATTCATCCATTGCTATTTTAAACATCTCTGAATTAATTTAACTGATATTCGAAACTATTAATATTAAATACATAAGTAGGTAGTTAATTACTATAGGTATATTATCTATAATCGAATTGTATAACCCCTTTTTAGTATATCGCAATACAAAGAGCCTCGATGCAGGTGACAATGTCTTGGAGTATATCTTGCTAAGGCATTTACGGTGTCAATAACTGTCAAAAATAGAATAGGGATACGTGGGCTACAGATAAACTGTTTGAGGATACTTGAGTGATAGACAGAGTGTCAAAGTTGGTGATTATTGAGTGATTGTCCCCCAGGGCAGTATAGGCCCAACTCTATTTCTCATCTATTCATTAACATAGATCTATTGCGGCAAAATAATTGCCTTTGCGGACGATAAGCTCTCGTCTTTCGTGCAAGGGATTATAGAACGTATCATTAGGCTTTAATAAAGTAAGTAGATGGCTTAGTACTAATTTACTAAGCCTGAACATAGAGAAAACGTCCCTTGTACGTACCACTCAACCATCATCTAACATACTACAACTAATATCACATCAACAGCCTGTAGTGGTATTCGGTGTTATTCTGCCCTAGCCATAAGATTAGTATCTTGGCGTTGTAATCATAAAAAATAACTTCTAATAATTCAGCTCGTCCATTGCTATTTTAAACATCTCTGAATTTATTTACCCTCACTGATATTCGAAACTATTAATATTAAATTACATAATAGGAGGTAGTTAATTACTATAGGTATATTACAGGAAAATCTATAGGAATTCCTCGAATTGTATAGACCCCTTTTTACGCAAGTTCAACTCGCAATAGGTATATTTTTACCCGACCGCACCAGAAGGAGGGTTATGTTTTTCGAACGTATGTATATATATATATGTTTATTTTGGCATGTTCTGAGCCTAAACAGCTTGTCGAGTGTCATTAGATTTGTCAGTCATGATAGTGACATCGGGTCAAATATACGTAGTCGTGTTTTTCTTTAATAATTATTTCAATCCACAGTTCAAACCAAGGAATGACAATTAAGTGTCGTGGCAGTACAGGCAAGAAGTAAAAGGACATGGGATAAAAAGATGCCCATTAACCAGCCAAGGGGTCACATTGTTCAACCTAGTTCAACCACAAAATTATGCCTACAATGTTTCCCGTTTTGCCCTTTTACCCAATATCTTTATGTTTCCCATTGTGACTCGATGTTTTTTCGCCTTTCTCCCTTATTGCATGAATATTCAAAGCAGTGACTTCCTTATTTGCGGGTATAAAATTTAATTTTGTTGCCTCATTATTGCGAATGTGGAAGAATATTGTGTGGCACATTTTGTTATCTGTGTGATTAATCTTGGTTAAGAGTATTTTGTGTGAAAATATGTTTGGTATATTTTTTTATTTATAAAGGACATTTTGCATTTAAATTGGACATAGAAAATAAATTCTCTCCTTCATCGTATTACGAATAAATGTCAGTGGTATTTTTTTGTATATCTAAGTTACTTACAAATCTTTTTCTTTCTCTGTATTTATTACAGACTCATCGAAAAAATTTGAGATGTCATGATGTAAAATTTTGAAATTAGGGAACTCATGTTTTAGGAGGTATTCTGAGCCTACTATTTCCCTTCCTGTGAAAAACCAAAAACAATAATTAGAATCTAGTTTCATAGTCTAGAGAGGATGGCATTCGCTTGAGGTATTGCAGTAAAAATAAACAAGACGAGTATATTTTTTTTATGTTCAATCCAAGCAAACTCACGTACACCAACTGGCTCCTCTCATAAATTAGAGTGCGTCAAAAGATAAATAGCAATTGGCATAATGTGAACCGCATCACAACAACTTGCTTGTCCGTGGCGGCGCTTAATTAATACTGTGTTTGCTGGATCACGAACTTACAGCGCTAGCTTATGTACGCGGTGGCCAAAAAGAGAACTAAAACTTGAAATATCCTTTCTGTAGGGATAGGACACCTACTTGAGATGAGACGTGGTAAGTGCTGCTTCAGTTTTTGGTGGTAGACTTAAACTTTAATTTTTGTAACATATTCTATGTAAGCTTTAAGGTAAATGTAGTATCGCAACACATTCGCTGCCGGCAGTTTTTCTAAGCATGCCGACATCAGGTCAACTCCTAGTGCGATGACGCAAATAAGCGTCGCCGGCATCTCTTAAAGGCCTTAGATGACGCAAATACGTAGTCGCAGGCACTGAATGTGTTTAACTAAACAGGGAAAAGTGAGAAAGAAAATATTATTAAACTTAGTCGGAATTAACCAAAAATATTATTAATTACATTCATATTACATGGAAAACCATATACTTTTTTTTTTCATACCATTTTTACTATTATAAAATAGGCTTCAAATATTAAAAGTATTTAAATATTAAAAACATCAGGACTTAGCAAATACGAATTGAAAGCTCTAGATAAACTTATTTTATGCCTACAATTTGTATTTGTGTTGTTTTCATGTAAACATACAGGGGCGAACTCGGATTTCTAGTAATCGTTTGATAGTACACTGTAAATTCAAACATCGATATGTTGTCCATTTCCAGTTAAACGATTATCGATTGTAAGGAATTTAAAATTTTTTACTTTTAGCTTTTAAAATCCTAATACCTCACTGGCATTTGAATAAAACCACATACAATTTTGTGAAAATTTTCTTATACTTTAAATTATGTTTATAAATACATACTTACACGATACGCATACAGATCAAATTATAAACATAGTTGTTACCTAGATACACATCGGAGTCTCTTTGCATAATATAAATAAACGTAGAGTAGATGTAATGTAAATTTAGTAATACAATATCTGAGTTTATAAGCAGTTTTTAAATAAGTTCATTACAGTTTACATTATGATTCTAGCTAAAGCCCGCAAATTAATCCGTGTAACTCTAAGTTAGCTTTTATGTTATTCTTAAATATAATCACAAGAGCGCCAAGTTTTATAAAAATTTGTTCAGACTACTGACTACAATTTTACTTAGACACTCATTCTCATAAATTTATAATATTAGAAGGTTTGATAGGATAAACAGAAAGCTTACATACAGCTTTTCAGAATAAAATCTATTATGCGAAATGTATATCGCAAACCTAAAGCCTTACTTTCATAAATATCGCAAGGACAATATTACGTAATGCGTAAATCTCCATGTCGAGCCAAATACTGCAAGCGGTCGCGTGAACGCACACGCACTGTAACTCAAACAGAGCTCGAACTAAGTGGCCATAAAAGTGATAAAATATCTATTTAGCTTTTTCCTTCAGCGTTTTTGCTTCGGCTGAAGAAACGCGCGCTTCCTTCCCAAAAACGTTTGGCGACTCGTAATTGCCGTTTATGTTAACTGAGATAAACGTGATAAGATTTCTTCATGGGATATGTCGCTTTTCCACTGAATAACTGTATTTTTGCACTTTAGTTATTTAGGTTTACCGACTATACACGTACATTGTTACATTAACTTAAATGTAAAAAAAATAACATAGTCTTGACTATAAATTATAGGTAGCAAAACATTCATAAAAAATGTCTGTCTGATCTGATTTAACACTTGCGAAATAAATTACAAATAACTAAAATTGAATAATTTTAATAATGAATAAATTAAAACCTAAAATATTATCCTAAATTGATTTCTTATAAGTAGATATACTGTCTGAAAAAAAAATTATATCGCAGTTATTATGGAAATCGTTGTACAAGGAGCACAATGTTGATAAAGTGGAATCAAAATGACAGCCACATTTCGTTTTCGATAACCTGATGAAGAGGGGTTTATAGTTGTACTTTGATGAGTCCTATGCTGTTGCGAGGCTTCATTGGATGATAATATCGGCTACATCTCACTCCGTGCATGTCGTAATCGATAAGCTAGCAAATTGTCACTGAGCATTTACATCTGTCCTCGCTATGCTAAACGTGACTTTGAGATCTACTTTATGATCATGCAGTTTTTGTTACCCCATTTCGGGGTACACAGCCGTGGTATGGGAATTGTATGTATTTAACGAGTTGTATGCGTTTGGATGTGTAGCGAACGCCTACGACTTCGGCCGCGTAAAGTTTAGAGCTCTCGTTTTTTCCGTTCCCATGGGAATTTCGAATGAAAGTTTTATCATCATCTTCCTGCCCTATTCCCATTTTCTCCCATTCATCCCTATTATCCGTCATCTCATTGCTCACTCCTAGTACACGCATATAGAGGATTTGCCTCACAAAATCCATCCAACATTTCTTTGGTCTACCTCTTCCTTTACATCCATCCACATTCAGGCATTCGAAAGAAAGTTTTTTAGCTTTGAAATTGGCAATTAGAGCCATAAATAATTTAAGGAATACCCTTGAATAATTGAATAAAAACCGGAAACGTTCATGTGCTTAATATGTTGGCAAATGGATTAAATTTTATATAGCAGCAATGAAGTCCAAATGACCGGTGGTGTACCAGAAATTAATGGTTTGTCAGCTCTGTATTTGTTTTGCTATGTGCAAGATGTATTTGTACTAGATAAAGCTTCGTAAACATTAAGGATTATCTTTAATAATAAAAAAACTGGCCAAGTGCGAGTCGGATTCGCGCACCGACGGTTCCGTACAAACCTGTTTTATTATATGATGTAACTAAAAATTTACGGCTTTCGCAATTTTTCCTTTATATTTGCTATATGACATTGCTTCGTACCAAATTTCAAGATTCGAAGTCCACGGGAAGTACCCTGTAGATTTTGATTCTTGCGAAGGTCGAAAATTTGCGGCATAAACGGCTGTATCTTTTGGTTGCGTTGGCTTAGAAGTTAGATTTTTTCGCTGCTCCAAGGGACAGTAGACTTGAGTATTTTCAGCTTGATACCTCTACGCATTCCTGAGAAAAAGGGTCTTGACTACAGACGGACGGACGTACGGAAGGACGGACGGATGGACAACAAAGTGATCCTATAATGGATCCGTTTTTACCTTTCGAGGTACGGAACCCTAAAAAGAGATGTCCACTATTCAATATTTTAGTAGACACATGGGTTTATACACTTTTGAAGATTTTTCAATTAAAACACTTGTGTCATTCTGTCATGTCCAGCACCATAAAATGCTATGCCACCATGAAAACGCCAGGAGTGATCGCAGCATATGGGGCGCCCAGACCGCAGAATTGTGCTTTGATAGACAGTCGCGGCTGGTTGTGGACGTTAATGTCCCTTATTTTTCATTTCAATTTAATCTGTGCTCCAATTTTATTTTTGGTCACGGAAATTGGTATGAAGCGTTTTTCGGTTTAATTTAGGGTAGGTAATATAGTTTGAACGTATTTGCTGATAAAAAAAACTTCATGAATCCTTTTTTTCCTTATAACCTTACCAATATGTAAAGGTTATTTACTTTTTAAAACGACTGTTGTTTAAGAAATACATGCCCCTAAGTAATAAGCAAAGTACCTATGACCTATATGTTGAATTTTAGAGATAAACACGCTTTTGTATTTTTAATTTTGATAAACTTTTTGTTAAAATTTGATGGTGTATAAATAAAAACGAACGTAACGTACCTACAATGCCTGCATTCCAAATTAAATCATAACATTAACAACTAGTTACTGCAGTTAGAAATTCGAGAACTCCAGAAACTTGTCAAAACTTACTGTGAGCGTACTATATGTAATATGTAATTAATATGATTTGCATTCATTTTCTCACTATGAAGTTGGCTGGGCCGAATGGCTGGTATTCATTAGTGTAGCAGCGTGTGAAGAATGTACGGCTCGCCAGTTGAGAGAGAATTAAATTATGCCTATGTAAATTGTAACATCACGAGTACCTACTAACAGTTTATTTTTACCCCGTATAGAGTTAATTGACAATTTTCTCGAACGCTATTCAAAAATCTATATGTCTTCTATTATCTATTACATATAATAAAAATGTAACGGATCGTTGTCTGTAATGGAAGATATATGAGAAAAAATATTATAGGAGACCTTTATCAACGCAATAGTATCCTCAAGAATGATTTTTGGAATTTTCGTTTGTTTGTTGGTTTGTCTGTGCGTTTGCGCACGCTAATCTCAGAAACTACTGAACCGATTTCAATGCAGTTTTCAGGAATATATTGTGACAGATCCCAGTTAACATAATAGGCTACTTTTTTATCCCGGGAAAATGTTTTTGTCCTGGATAATTTCGACATTTTATTTTTTCTGTACACGCGGACGGAGTCGCGAGCGTCCACTAGTCTTTGATAAATTTCACTGGCTGGCTTCAATTTTATGCATCTCCTTTCCCGGGAATTCTCTCAGGCTGAGCTAGAAAATGTTTTTGTCCTGGATAATTTCCATTTTATTTTTTCTGTAGCCTAAACGCGGTATCGGAGTCGCGGGCAAAAATATGTATGCGGTCCACTAGTCTTTGATAAATTTCACAAAAAGATAGGGCGTGGCCTGGCTGGCTTCAATCACTGGAATACGCGAAACTTATAAAGTATAAATAAGCTGCATCTCCTTCCGTACATGTCGTAAGAGTCGACTAAAGAAGTCGGGCATTCTCTCAGGCTGAGCTAGAAACTTGTCACTGATCCTTTACACCTCCGCTACACTAAAGGTGACTGTACCATCTTCTTTTTTCTCCTACAGTTTTGACGGTCTCATTTCGGAAGTACAGCCGTATGTATGTATAGAATATAATTCATTATTCATTTTACAAAAAATTCAAACCTTATTAATAGAGACGTTTTCTTCTATTTCTATGCTGCTCTGGGAATGAAAAAGAAATGCTGCTTCTCTTCCCGGGCATACTGTACAAGTCAGTAGAGGGACAAGAGTGTCTTGATGTTTTGTAGGTTTCGATAGGCTGACCACTTATGATTACTAACCGAACTTGTACATCTCAACTGTACCCTCAAAATTGGTCAGAAGTGGCACGTAGCATGTGGTCCTATCGGCCCTTGGTGTTCTGCCTACCCCGTAAGGGATATAGGCGTGATTATATAATAGAGACGTCTGGTTCGATCTTTCAGACTGATTCGGACGAATCTACCCATACATTTAAAAAAGTAGACATTTGGCCCGCAGACCAGTTTTTTCGTGGGCGAGATGTACCATAACCCCAGTTCGTCAGCCTTCGTCTTTAGACTATTTCTATTTATTAATATTTTCTCCTAAATACTTATTTATAGGTGTAGTTAAGACCCATGCAGTTATTCCGCCTTTTTTGTTCAAATAAGTTAGAACACTAATTAACTAATTCAGATTATAATGGGTCGCAACATTTATATACGAGCAATTTTTACTCCTTTCATTAAAAATATTAACTCCATTCATGCAATATAAAATGTGACAAACTAGTTCATTTGTTTAACTAACCATGTGAACGAGTATAACGGGAAATATTGAAATGAGAACATTGCTTTCTACATAATGGTATCCTGCTTGTACTTGCTTATTATTATTATATTTACTTTGTTATTCCATTAAATAAATATAATAATAAATGTTCACACACTTGACAACACATTGATCTAGTCCCACACTGAGATCCCTAAGGTCTTGTGTCGTGGGTACTAAGCAACAGTATATACTCGTAAATACATAGATAAGTATTCACTATGGGTGCGGGTTGGGTAACTGACTCGGATCTGATAATCTACATATGTTTCGCCAACAACCGTGGCATCCTTAGGATTATAGAAATTAGTAAATTAGTAAACCACTAATTATTATGAACCTCTAAAACCCAACACATAACTTACTGTATAAGTAAGGGTGTAGGGCCCGGTGGTGGGCGCACCCATAGTGAATGTTTGAACTTCCGAATTGTAACGCCTAATACAATTTCATTTATAGATAAGTATAGAAATATCCAGGTATATAAATACAAAGATAGGAATACGAGTAGAAACATCGGAAATAAACATCGATATTCATCATATCAATTATTGCACCTACCGGGAACATGAAGGGCCACTACCAACTACACCAATCGGTCATCAACTAAATATTCCACTAAATATTCCACTAAATAACGTACTTTTTAATGGTTGCAGGATGTTTTTAGAATTATAAGTCGTCCACGTTTTGTGATAAGAAATTTTATATTAACACCTTTACTAACTTTTAAAAGTATTAAGTTATAATTTAAAGCCTTCAACGAAATAAAAAGATTCACCTTATAATTGCTGGTGAAAAAAGCTATTTCTTTCTAACTGTACCTAGATACCTAGTATAAAAATGATGGATAAGCCTCCACAAAAAAGAGCTCTCAAAAGATACATGTTATTTATGATAGTCACACATATCCGTAGCTTCATCAATATCTCTCTTTGTGAGTCCGCTATTGAGATAAATGACCAGCCGAACAGTACAGGTTCGAATCCAATTTGCCTCTTGCAAATTGAAGAGGGAACAGTCTACTCGTACCCCTTGAATGAAAGGCAGAGAGGATGTGGCTTGACATAACCTAACTTTTAATGCGGCCGTTAACGACTTCCTCTGCGTAAACTTTAAACTGCGCGTTTTCTCCCGTTCCCGAGTTTTCGAGAAATTCTCACGCTCCACTACGCTACCCTACACACTTGCATATGTATAGCCTAGCAGCTTCCTATGCTTTGTAGTTTTGGTTGTGCATTATCTTTTAGTCATTCGCTCATTTTGTATTGAAAAAATATTATTATTTAAAGCTAATTGCCCGCGGCTTCGTAATATGTCCTTTTCAGCAGTCCAAACTATAGAGTACATGTATTCCAATATTTTCATTTCACAATTTTACGGATATTGATTCAGTAAATAAAGCGTAAAGGTAACAAACAAAAAAATAAAATTACCTTCATATTTATAATTTGTTGAAATTTATAGTATCTCCATTCTATTCGATTGTATAAACGCTGCATATACATTGGCGGTCGTTGTTTTACATTGAATATCGCATATCCTCTTTATCCGTACTTCATGGTAAACACCTATAAGTATGTCAAAATCTATAGGTTTCCCTTTTTAGATGTTAGCAACAGTTCTTACATCTCTTTCTTTAAAAAGGGTTTAGTCTGTTGAATGAGCAAGATGGACGACTCGCCGACGATCACGTGTAGTGCGTGCTGAGAAATGTTTTTAACACCTTTTAGCTTGGGGATAAGGGTTTTATAAGGTATCGATGTGTAGACGAATTTGTTAAGGATCTATTTTTGTGAGCTTATACTGATGGTTATAACGTGCGCCTTCCAATCGGGGGGCGTAGGTTCCATTCCAGTCACTGTACCACTGAATTTATTTCATGAATTGATTTTAAAATGGTAAAATTGAAACTTAACTTGCATCCCGGAAAGCAAGTAAAATTATATTTTATAGACCGGAGAAAGGTCAGGCGCAGGAAATTGTTCTGCGCCTGATCTCTCTTCGGTCTATAAAATCTCCTACGCAGTTGGCTAATCTCCGTTGAGATTGGCCGCCATGACCGAATTTCGGTCGGAAAAAATATATATGCTTTACTGGTGCCTACATAGAAAAATTGTTATTGTTAACGAACGGAACGCCTTAGTGTATTTCCATGAAGCAGGAGCTCCATATATGTTACGTACTACGCTTCGTATAATATGCTATAACGAGAAAGCGTCGAAGTGGAATAACAACGGAAATAATTGGATGCAATTTCTATCTTTATAAATATAAAGTTCAATAAAACCAAAACATTTTTGCGAAAACCCTTCAAAAGCACGTAAAGCCAAAAGGCTCTGTTTTTGAAAGCGTCCCTAAAAGACCTATTTGTTATTTATTGTACTCAGGTTTACGTAAGGTGAATGTAAATTTATTTGCATGTCCCCCAAAACACAATATGTTTGCGATAGAAAAAAATCTACCCTCTGACATTCGCAGCGCAGTAATATTGTAAAATGTCTCATAAAATATTGTGAGATAGCGTCTTCCGCAAAACACTGGAATTGAATTTTTAGAACCCTTCTGAGACGGCTTCGATAGATCCCCAATACTGTTTCACTTATTCAATAGGGTAAATACAGGTTCATTTATATATGTACCAGTTAGCAGGTAGAGAATGCCACTGAAGGTATTAAGCTCGCCGTTGTATATAAAGATTAAAATTGTATCTACCTATAAAACCTAATACCTATAAAAAAATTAAAAAAACCGTAGTGACATTCCAAAACCTTAAAAATTTTAACGTACACTAGGAATTTTCTTGGAAAAAAGAGTTAGAGCAACAGGCAGAAAATTACTATGCCATAGACTAAATGCCATAAGAGTATCAAGATTTTTTTTGTTATTTGAGTTTTATCTAGTTATATACCTACGTACGTCCATTTAAAAATGCAGCATCATTTGAAGTTTCTTCTATGCTGCTCTGGGAGTGAAAAAAAAACTTATAATACTATAGCTGCTTCTCTTCCCGGGCATACTGTACAAGTCAGTAGAGGGACAAGAGGGTCTTAGTGTTTTATAGGCGATGGGCTGACCACCTGTCACTGCTAACTGAATTTGTACATCTCATCTATACCTTCAAAAATTGGTCAGAAGTGGCACCATGTGGTCCTATCGGCCCTTGGATCTCTGTCTACCCCGTAAGGGATAAAGGCGTAATTATATGTATGTATTATATGTATTTGAAGTTTATTTACAAAATTAAAACATAACTACGAAAGACACTACAATATTAACGAAATACTTAATATTTTCTGAATATAAATGAAAAAAAAAACATAACATAAAGAAGTCGAATAGCAACCGCCATACTCATATTTCATCTCTTTGATTGTATAAATGAAAATATTAAAAAGAGGTACAGAATAACATTCATAAGAGGTGTTATTAGAGGACTCGAGTTGATAAACGGCCGCTTTCACACGGTGTTAACACGATGATATATTACACAATTTTCTTTACGAGCAAAACGGATTTATAACAACGCAGCCCCGGCGTTGGCGCACAATGTTTTAGCAAAATTCATGGAAAACGACGTGCGGGTTAAACAAACATATTATTGGTTTTGAGGATTTTGCGTGGTTTTGGAATAAAAGTCGCTTATTATACGCTTGCTTCTTATATACAAAACGTACTAGGAATTATAAATGACTCTCGAATAAAGAATAGTTATGCTCCCTAATATATATGTACCTACATAAACTGCAAATCCTACTTAATATTTATTATAAACGCGAAAGATTGTGAATATGGATGGATGGATAGATGGATCCATGGATGTTTGTTACTCTTTCACGTAAAAACGACTGAAGAGATTTTAATAAAATATGGTATGCAGTTAGCTGACACCCTGGATTAACACATAGGCTACTTTTTATACCGGGAAAATATTTTTATCCCGGATAATTTCGACATTTTGTTTTTTCTGCAGTCCACGCGGACGAAGTCGAAGGCTTCCACTGGTTCAAAATAATACATCCGGCTTCCTTATTATATATCTCGTAAAAGCAATAATAAGCAGCAGCGCTTCCCATGTTGACAACATAGTCCACTGCGGTCACCAACCCGCCTGCCCAGCGTGGTGACTATGGGCAAATACCCCCCATGGCAGTCTTGTGGCGTGCTCTGGGGGAGGCCTACGTCCAGCAGTGGACTGCAATAGGCTGATGATGATGAACAGTGATCGGCAAGTATTTTGCCATCCTACAAGATACGTAAATTTAAAACGTTCAAAACAAATTAAATTACTGTATTTTATTTTAAGGGATTTTTAGCAAAATTCATACCGAGTATATTATTTACACAGCCCCTACTGGCACGTATTTTTCATCGATAATCCTATTTCACCCCATTACTGATAAATCGAAACACTTTAAAACTAATAGAAAAGGGATACGTAATCGAATCTATTGTGCAGTCTGCATCGAACAAATGAGCTACAGTGTTCAAAACACTTCCATATACCGGCGACATCACGTAGTGCCTTGATGCACCAGGCAATCATAAAATAAAACATCATATGGGAAATAAAAACTGAATAGATACCGTAACGACCGAGGATGGGGTCTTAACAAATCGGCGGCGATCACTCAAGGTATAAGCAACCTGGATTAAGGTGTGTTCATATTTGGGAGTTTCTATGATTTTTACTGAAAGTTGAAAAAACATCCTAATCTAATGTCAGTGGCTGTTCAGGTGATTAATTCGTTAATTTATATGAGCCATGAGAAGAAGAAGAGAACAATATTTATTACGATCGTCCCACGTTGTCGGAGTGGAGTCAATTGGTATTCCATCTATTTTTACATTACATTACATATAAAATCTTCTTCCTACAAATTAAATTGGAAATTGTAAGGATTTTATAAAGTTGGTAAATATTAAGGTACGATTAAACGTATTTGGATTATAATTTAGTATAAGACCACGTATATATATATAGTCGTCTACTAACAGGCAAACTTAGCAAGAAAATCAATTGATTACAGTTCTATATAATGTCCATAAATAATTGCTGTACAAAAACAACTTTCAATTCTATTATATTGTTACAACTTCGTTTCCCAGAAAATTGTGGCAGTAGTACGTGTGCAAACAGCTTTACAGCTGAAGGGAGCTAGGGTCTCTTGGACCTCGCGTTTGGAGATAAGTCGGATTTTCATTGTGTGCAAGAACGATATAGTTTGTTCGATTTATTATAAATTGAGGTCTAGTAAGCCCCAAGTCTTATTAGTGGCAATAATAGATCACGCTGTTTAGATAGTGTATAGGTTTTCGTTCTTATTTTTGCCAATCTATTTTATCATATACTTGTAAAAATAAATACTTATTGGCATGCACAAATAATAAACTAATTATAGCTTACATTTTTTCGATGAATCCCATTTCAACTTAAAATAATGTCTAAATTGGAAAGAAAGATACAAATTAACATACACATAGGTACATAAAAATATTATTTCCAGAAAAATATATAGGTAGGTAGGTAATCAATCAGTGTAAGGATAGAAAACTAAAACTTGAAAAAAAAAAAACTTTAAAACAACGTTTAGGCTGCAGCATTTCGAAGGAAGGCAATCCCTAAACTGCATCGATCTATAAATCAATAGATCTCCGAAGTCGGCATTTAAAATGCCCAGCAGCAACTTGCATCGATCATACATGAGAGTAAATCACTCAATTCAGGCTCCAATAAATTTTCCAGTGCAGTGCCATATAGTGTTAGTAGTAAAAATAAAATTACTTTTAAACTACACGTTAGTACATATTTACGGTCAATGCGCCAAACCAGTAATCGTATATCAGGATTTAAGGCTGATGTTATACAATAAATAAGAACGGGAAATCCAGTGCAATGTTTACAGAGCTTATTTATAATGGTTATGTGTGTGCTTTGTGAATTTATACCGTTTTGAATTTTACTGCGGCCTATTTTTCTCGCCTAAATGCTAGGTGAGTATGAAGGTAGGTACTCCGTATATTTTACCATCTATTTTATGTAGGTATCCCATGTGCCAATTAAGGAATTTATACATACTATTTTGGGGTCATTAACATGTTGACTAGCCACAAAAACTTTTTAAATTAAACTCATTTTGCCATTAAATCCTAATTTTGACTTGGTATACTTTTTAAACGCTTTACCATTGAAGGACTCGATTCAAAGAAAGTATTCTCTTTGATGTAAGACCTGTTTATTGATCGTTAAGTGTGATTGAAATTTGAATCAACCACTAATAATATGGGGCCAAAACTTGCTCAAAAGTACCACAATGTCTCATTGTATTGTTTCTTACCAAAACACCTTATTCCGGCATCACTGGACGTAATAAATTCCGTCTCGCGCCGTAATCTAACAAACTAAGAGAAAGTGCACGTAAAATGGGGCATTTAAAATTTATCGTCGGAAAATATTACCACTTTTGGGACCGGAGCGAAGCCGCTAACTCCGCGAACTAATGTTGCAAGCAAGTTGCCTCTGTATAAAGAAATGGCCGCGTAATATTCCTTGCGGGAATGTAATTTTGTTGCCTCTCTTTTTTACTAAAGTAGCCATAAAAATTTCCAGCCAGAAATAAAAGAATCATATTTAAGGTAATGAAAAATGAAAGTTTTGCTGCGCTTCGGTGTCTGTATACAGGATAACTGATATACAAGCTGTATCAATTTAACTAGACACATGCTACTGAGACGTTAATTACGTAATCTATCAAAATCGAATGAGTAATCCACCTTCTATGGTGCAGCCCAGCAATGTCAAAAACAATTCTTGTCTTTGTCCCGTATTGGGTAAAATACCACCATATTTCTACAAGTCACTGGCACTAGTAAAAAATGAAGAGAAATACAAATTGGAAAGTCAAATCTTCAGACGCGTCTCACGTCCTGTGCCGTCGCTTGGGAGTTCCGCGAGATAACTGAATTGCAAAGTTCATACGTGACCACTAGTACGTAGATAGTTCAGAAATGATGGTTATTTTTTCTATTAAGTATGGTCCTTATCGTAGATGGGATAAGCGGCGATATGGGAAAGGAATACTTTTCACAGTTATGACTCCATGGTTCTATGGGTTTTCAAAAGATTATTAACACTTCTTTTGTCTACGTTACTATAAAGTTGTAAACTAAGTAAGAACTAGAGGTCACCTACGTCCTCTCTTACTTAGTGTATATCGCACTTCACACCCCTAGGAACATTTACGCCAATCTTCAGGTAACTGCGCCGAGTAGTTTGGCTTCTGTTTTTCTAGCTACTAATGACTAAACCTAAACCAAAGCTGCAGTGCAGTCTTTGGTTTTGTTCTGTTACTCAATAACAGAAGAGTTTTATATATCCTACTCATATTATAAACGCGAAAGTTTGTAAGTACGGATGGATGGAGGTTTGTTACTCTTTCACGTAAAAATGGCTGGAGCGATTTTATTCAAAATTGGTATGAAGTTAGCTGATATCCTGGATTAACACATAGGCTACTTTTTATCCTGGAAAAAATATTTTTATCCCGGATAATTTCGACAATTTGCTTTTTCTGTAGTCCACGCGAACTAGTAATTGATAATTTTCCCCAGACATTATATTATTACCAGGTATTTTTAACCCCGCTATGCTAAACATGACCATTGACCACAGGACAGAATTGCAGGATCTCGTTACCTCCTTATTATTTTGCGATTCTGGCTGCCCCTTCTTAGGAACACTGTCGGCTTAGAAATTGGTAAATTAATTAAATAATAGAATTCATTATGGTAAAATTAGTGGACTGTATTTCATTATATTTACATTGCCGAGAATTAAAATTGTAGTAAAAAATAATTTAAATATAGAAAAATAATAAAAAAGAATAAAACAAAGTCAATGTGGCCTGCTATGCCATCAGTTACATTAAACCTTTATGTTAGGTTCTAACAAACACAGCCGTGGATATGTAGATATTTTCGGGAAAGCATTTTCTTTTAGCACCACAATTGTTCTAGGCTAGATCCAGACTTCACGTCCCGTATCCAGTCACGTTCGAGTGATCCGTAGAGAGTTTACGTGCAAATAAAATGTGTTGCCGACGTTATGGTAGTAAAGTACGTCGGTGTGTACACGTGTACCGTCTTCTATAGAGATATTGCGATCAATTGGTGCTTTTACTTGAAGGAATTCAATAGCAAACAGTAAGGTAAGCATGAACCTTTTTACACGCACCGAAACGCTAGCGACTCGCAAGAAAAATTTAGAGGTATGACAGTTGGATGATAGCATTACGGAATATCGAGAGTATTCGAGAGGTTCGTGCTTGGCCCACAGTTCGTGCACAGCATTTGAGGACGTGACAGTGATGTTGCTAATCCGTAATAAAATGATAGCTTATATGCTTATTTCAGCTTTTATTACTTAGCTATTCATAATAATATCATTAATACTAAGAAATTGTTATAAAATTAAGAGGGAAAGTTTTTTAATACGAGTAGTTCTAACTTTTTTATTATTCATTGTGTTTATTGCATGTTTAATGCTAATACTGGTTGCTAATTAATGCTAATGTCAATACTAATACTGGCTGTATAGCCAGCCCAGCGACTGACTGATACGAATAATTCATAAGAAAAATCATTAATTTAAATTCATATATCCAAAATGTATTCCAAAAATTCCAAAAGTATTCTAAAAATCTAAAGGTACTCAATCTTGCAAATTAAAATCTCAAACTTAAAGTTGAAAATTTCAACGCTAAAGTTTCCAGTGTCGCGCAGTTTTGATGTTGATTTGGCAGGTTTGGAATACTCACCGGCAATCTGGAATCGATTAAATCACGAATCATGCGAAGTTAGAAACAAAGTTTGTTCAAACTCTGGAATTGGAACAAATTGGAGCGACGTGGCCCGCGGCTAGGTATTAATGGTGGATTCATGACGCCGTCTCTGACTTGACTTGATTCGTTGAAATCCTGTACCTAGATGTGGCTATGGGCATAGTAATTGTTATTGTACGAGTACAGTAAACTTTGTTAATAAAACACCATACATTAAATCACGCAGACTGCAACGGTGCTTACCATCAGGCGCGTTGTGGTCAAGCGTAAGCCTATTTAATATAAAAAACCGCCTATTTCCCGGAAGGGTAAGCAGGGATCTTCATTTGCTACGGTCTTGATAGATTTTCAAAAAACTGTAACTTGACTACAGATAATATAGCCTATTACCCGCAGCTAATTAATCAATTATCTTCTTAAAACAGATTTTTAATAGGCAGATAGTTCTGAATCATGACTAAATTTGACTTTGTCTTTCTCCAAAATCTAATAAAGATTGAGGAAACATCAACTTTTTCCTTTATATAAGCTATCAATCCATTGGAAAAAGTTGCATAAATTAGCCACTATAGCAGGCGTAAAAACCAATTACATAGACAGCTGAAACAACATTACATATACCCAAAAAATAGATAATTCCAGTGTATACAACATCGTTGAAATATCCAGTAACCGTTACCACTTAGAAACTCAAATGTGGCAAGATATAAAGGTAATAAAGTTCTTAAGATGGCAAGTCGGCAAATATGTGCTCTGAAAACCAGTCATCACTCAAACCAATAACGAAAGTTTTGTTCCAACTCCATAATTATGATTCGTGTGTTTATTGGGATTCGATCGCGAATCACCGGTTACAACATTCCATTGAATATGAAATGTAACATTCTTTAATTGGAGTCATGAGTTAGTTCATAAATCGTGACATTATTATTAAATACTATCACATAAAATCTGATCGATTAATTATGTGTACATTGTGATACAAATCATTTCTTTATTTTAATCTTAACCTTAAAATTTTATTATTTGTGGACCCTCTTAAAGCGATAAGTCATAACAATCGACAGTGGAAACGTAAAAATGCTAAAAGTTATACGATATTTTATTCCGAACTGAATATAACTCATTATCGCCCAAAGTGGTAGGTACTAATACATTTTTAACTTTCCAATATCGTATAACTCTCAATAACATAAGACTGTCAGCAAACCATTTACATTGAAATTATTCGTACATAGACAAAAGATACAATGAAGGGCGCTCATCCTTGTTTCTTTTTTCAACGACATCATTGTGATTCTGCCCGCGTGTGCGATACAAGATCGATAAACGAAACGACCCAGGAACTTTTAAAGTGTGGTAAAGGTAAGTTGTACTTACTCGCTGCTTACATGAATATGTCAGTGAATATAATGTATTTCAAGATGACGATAACTGTTCAAGGTGCTTGGTAACCTCACATCGATTAGCATTGACTTTCGCTTCATACCTCTATTAATATTAATAATGGTATGGTCACCAACCCGCATGCCCTGCGTGGTGACTATGGGCAAATACCCCCCATGGCAGTCTTGTGGCCTGAGGGAGGCCTACGTCCAGCAGTGGACTGCAATAGGCTGAAGAAGAAGATAGTATTATTCCTTGTCTAGAAATAGAGCAAACTTATTTTATAACAATCGTAATTTATTGCATTGTTCAACCAAATATTATTACTTTATCTAATACTATTAATAACCAAATCAATGATATGTCCTCACACCCTGTATTAATTTCTGAACAACCTACAAATAATTTCGAGTACCGTAGAAGGTACAATACTTTATGCCTTCCCGTTAGTTACACGTAAAAAAGTGATACACAACATTACTATTCCGTGTGCGATTCGCTGTCATTGAAAAAGAATACTGCTACCACGCAATCGGATGTGGTAAAAAGGGATAAAATATGATAAGCTTCTAAGTCGTGTAGGTACACACAAACGAACAATACACGGTGCGAATTATTATCGAACGTAAAACATTTGATACGAATATGACCAGGGATACGCACATTAGAATGTTATCACATCAATCCATCGATCATTTATCGACGACATCGATCAACGTCGATCGACTGGTCTGGTCGGTTTAATTGATCGACGGATACTAACCTATCGTTCGACTAACCAATAGATCGATAGCCGGTCGACGGCATCGGTCAACGTTGACGTTGTATAGTAGAAACTATCGATCGACGTCGATGAATCTATTCTACTTTCGATCGATTTATTGCCCAAGAAAAAACGAAAAATCGGCGATACCGACTAATCCATAGCTGGAAATGTTGCGATAACTTTGCGAACATCGCTGTCGCTCGTAAAATTGTACTGTCTTAACACCTCAACTTATCTCAACTATACCCTCAAAATTGGTTAGAAGTGGCACCATGTGGTTTTATCGGCCCTTGGTGCTCTGCCTACCCCGTAAGGGATAAAGGCATGATTATATGTATGTATGTATATTAACCCCTCATTTGATTCGTTCGGATCTATACAAATTATATGAAAGAACTGCCGGTAAGCTTCACTGCAGAGAACAACCTTTTTTAGGTTTTTATAAAATAGAAACTACCATGAAGCCAAATTAACTTTAAAATTAATTATATTTCTAATATATTTAAATTAGTAATCTCTACCATACTGGGTATTATTTATTATCCTGACAGACTAATGAAATAGATTTCTATTACTTACTCAATTAATTAAAAATTAAATAAATCTCAGTACAATATCTAAAATAAATATTACTTGTAAAATAATAATTCCTTTACATACGGTACATGTTGTTATTCTGTGAAGCTTCATTATAATTATATTCTAGATTTTACAGAGACTGGTAATTAATATTATAATAAAATATTTTAATAAATTACATGGGTAACTCTTGTGAATAACTTCATCTATTTCTTGTTAAATATTTAGTACCTATATTACAATACATTCGTGTACTATTGTTCTCGAAAAGAGCTAACAAAATATGAAACAATTTCTGTAGCAACTCTACAGATTGCGCAGTGTTAATTTGTATTTAGCTTGATATTTTAAACAGGTTCTCAATTCCCTATTTCATCATCATCATCATCAGCCTATTGCAGTCCACTGCTGGACGTAGGCCTCCCCCAGGGCACGTCACAATACTGCCATGGAAGGTATTTGCCCATAGTCACCACGCTGGGCAGGCGGGTTGGTGACCGCAGATTGTATTTTGGACTATGTTGTCAACACGGGAGGCGCTGCTGCCCACCTCCCGGAAACCCTTAATCGCTAATTAGACATTTGAAATATTTACAGATTACTTAAGCAACACTAGGTTTATGTCCGCGTTGACTACAGATTTTTTTGTCTGAAAAAGTTTTTGTGGGTTTTCCTTTACCTATATTCTAAATTATATTCAAGGTATACCTACCAATTAAAATAGCCCGTGTAGAGAACCTATTCACATAATTTGAGAATCGAAATCACATTGATTGTAGGAACATTTCTGAGTTGCCTAGGAATTATCTATATCTATACATCGTAGCTTTCATACTATAGGGGCACATCTCGAAAATTTTGTGATTTCGAGTTTCTTTAATATATCGGTACAAAATCAATACGCAATCATCTTAAACGCATTTTCCCAATAACCATTTTTTTTATTTGTGCCCTTATAGTATGAAAGCTGCGACATATATATGAAAGAAAGTCGTGTTAGTTACACTACTTATAACTGAAGAACGGCTACACCGATTTGGCTTAAAATTGGTGGGGAGGTGGCTTAGAACCTGGAGACGGATATAGAATACCATGGATAATTTCTAAGTTTTGTTTTTTCTGCAATCCACGCGGTCGGAGTCGCTGGCGTCCACTAGTATAGTATAGTATAAATAGCATACCCTTATGTTAAACTCTCTTTCTATACATACACTCTATAATCTGTGGTACAATGTCAAAACAAAACAAAACAAGAGCTGACAATAGAACAAGTCGCGCTCACGTGCCAGACTAACTAAGGGAGACTGAATTCGTTAAGCTGTAACCAGATTCCGACTTGAATCCGTTTAGAGTCCGGCAATTAGAGCGGCAGGTACGAACAAATAGAGGTGTTAGGTTTTTACCATGCAATGATAAATATTAAGAGAATTTTGCGGGGCTTCACTAGAATACATCAGCTGCGTGTCGTAAGAGTCGACTAAGGGACTCAAGGGCGTTCTCTCAAGCGATTAGCACCTGGGTTTCGCTATGCTAAACATGGCTGTAGGATCGCGTCAAGGACGACCTGCGGTTCTGGCTACCCCCTATTGGGACCATAGACGAGTATGTATACTGTTAAAACTATAATTGTTTCTCCCTCTTCTAATCGTCTCTTTTCGCCGCAAGCGCCGTCGGCGCTGAGTTTTTTATCTGACAGTTGTCCAATCATCGCGGTACCGAGCTTGCGTCTCGACAAGTGAATTTTCGTGTGTGATAAACTGACCTACCCAAGAAGAGTGCCTGTACCCTAAAAGTGGACTGTGGTGAACTGTGAACCTAAACCCTAAAAGATTCCGCGCAGAAGAAGAAAGAGAGAAAACACCCAAGGTAACTCTCTCTGACAAACCTACCTATTTTTACCTCGCGGTCCTCAGCACCTAAATCCCTAAACATAATTATGTGATCTGTGACGCAATCCGCACTTTGGGATGCTTAAAGTATGTAGTTATATTGCAGTAACAATAATTATTATATTTCCATGTTTATAAAACTTATTGCTTGATTGGGCCTTAGGTAATCGTTATAAAGTGAGGCTAAAATGTAGCTCAATGTACATCAATCGCCTGGTAGGACACCATGCTACTGCGCGAGCGCTGCTTGTAGCACCTACTACGAACTAAGAACCTACTACGAACTACGAACGTACTACGAAAATTGTTTTCATGACATAGACTACCTAGAAACAATTTCGGACCAACTTGTCAATAAACAAATAGAATACTTTTTAGCGTAATATACAAGGTGAACAAAAGAGGTATATATAGAGAACCAAATTTTGGGAATAGGTTCTATTACTGTACATTACATATTTTCATATCATTTCACCTAACAAATTGTATATTTTATATAAGTTATATAAAACGATTTCACCTATTAGCCACTAAATGTGTAATCCGTGGAAGTTAGAGACATTTTGGCAGAAACCTACCCAGTCTTAGCTAAACGAGCACCTTTGGACTACTGCCAGATAAACCTTTTATCTAAACGTAGGTAATATTTAAACAGTCATAAAAAGTTGGCAACACAGAGCTCTACCTGGATTATTACTATTATATGACTAGTGGACGCCCGCGACTCCGTCTGCGTGGACTGCATAAAAAACAAAATGTCGAAATTATCCGGAATGAAAACATTTTCGGTCCAGCCGTTTCTGAGATTAGCGTGCACAAACATCGTTCCGTTACAATTAATAATACAGTTAATATAAATAAAATTACAGTTAATAATACATACAGTATAAAATATAATCGTACTTCCGGCGCAGTCGGGTAATAAAACGAGGAGTGCTGAAATATTACTACACAATACTGTGTTATAATATAAACAAGAATTGTGTTACGCCCGAAAATCGGCGCTAAGCTTAACAAGTGCGACTTATAGGCAAATTGGTGAAAAGTGGTGGTGTATACTTTGGACACTTGTGCCCAACCTGATCTCAGATAATGGCCATGATTCCATCATGTATATGTTGTCCTTCTATATAAAAATTGCGTTTAAGTACACTACTTGAACATTTTCTTATATCTAATAACCTTTTTATTAAAAATTATTAGTGTACAACAAAGAATAAAAACAAGTATAATCTACATTTTGATTCTCTAGTACACAAAAATATATATTTAACTTTGTACAAAAGTAGCATGCACTAGATCTTACGAGTACAACGTGTTTAATATTCAGAATGGTTAGTGTTAACTTGTTGAAACTGCTTTCGGATATTATAGGAAATGAGGCACTAAGTTCGGTTAGAAGGAGATACTCGAGTCGATAATTTCAAGATATAATTTAGGTAACAGCAATTAAAGCTTGAAAGTTTAACTAATAATATAGTTTTATGTGAATTTTCTTTCAGTAAATTTAAGCTACTGAATAAAAACCTTTAAAGACAGCAAAAATAAGCCAAAGAAAGTAAAAAAACGTGTCGAAATTGCTCGACATTCAACAACGCCGCGTGGCCGAAAAAAATAATGAACGCAAAAAAAGATCTTGCAAGGGTATGGAAACGTCTTTCTGAGCTATAAAAGGTAAAGAAAGACCGCGTTTACTGAATGGGCATTCAGGACTGGAATCCAGACCACTGCGGAGTGCTGAGCACTCGCAATGCAACTCTCTTTAGCCCGTTCTCTCGACAATCACACTTTTGGTTGGAAATTTCGTCAGTGTAAGGCTTGAAGGATTTCGCATGGTTTCGTGGAGCCTAAAAGCTTTTAAGATTCTAAAACTTTTGGTGTTTTAGCGTAGAAATTATGACGTAATAACATGATGTTTTTTAAAAAACATTGTCATTTTACGTTGCCTTTATTGAAGAGCAGAATGATTTTTTCCTCTAAAATGAAAGTGATAAATTTCTAGAAAATCTTTTCGCATTTTGCTCTAATACAATTTGCTTTACCGTCGATCTTGCACATCGCCAATACATCGAGGAATGCGCAAATAAGTACTCTCACTAACCTCAAACCAATCCCAATATCCGCTATCAAACTTGAAACACAAAAGTTTCAAGTGTTCCTAACTAAGGAGTTTTAAGATCCTTTCCTGAACGTTACTGCAAAATTTTCAACATCAAAAGCATTTCCAAGTGGTTGGTTGAAATTTCCATTATGCCCCGAAAGGTGAACTCGCATCGTTTTCTGGAATAATTTGCAATTTAACTTCGTTCTTTGAGGTCGCGTCTTGGAGTATATCTATAAGATTTATATTATCTTGACTGATCCTAAATTTAAACGACGACGTCGAATCATGTAAAAAGTCTTACCTATGTATTTTCCGACCGTCCAAATCCATGTAAAGCGAGCATACTAGTTTAAAATAAATATAAAGCTAATAAATACCTACATTTCTAAAGACAATAGGTTAAAAAGTTGGAACTAAACAAGGCAAATTCAAGAAAGGAACTTACTCAGCCAACTTCATAGACTTAGTTAACTTAATTAGAGTTCGTAGACTAGCGTCGAAATGTTCTTAACTAAACTATAATGGAGCTGCATTCGAAATTGTTGAGAGCTTTAAAAAGACTTGGCTTCTATTTAATCGGTCTTTAGCTTAAATTCGAACCAGTTTATTTTGGTTTATTTGCACATCTTTAAACGCTTTAAAAACAAACTAGGAAAACAATAAATAAAAGACAAGCAATCTTAGTTCATACCCGCGTTTTCCTGATCGCGGCTTTAAAAACACACTTTACCGGCTAATAGAGTGATAGGAAGTCACCAAGAAAAGCCTTCACACCACAATACCTCCACCTTGCCGCTTCCTGTATCCGCTTTGCTCCCGACCCTCCACTTTGATTTTGTATTTTTTGTTCGTTTTACGCACTTATAACCCTGCTCGCCTTAGATTCAATGGTGCCCTTAGATAGGATCTAAATTCTGTAGCAATTTCAGATTAAAAGGGTGTCTGGGGGCCGAAGGCGTGTACTTTTAGAATGTTTTAACAAAGTACTGCGAGGTAGACGCGTCAGAAAACGCTTAAAACTGACGATTATATCTATAGACATAAGTTAAATTGTTATAGTACTATAAGTTTGCGTTGTACCCGGGTTTTAGGAATCCTTAAATTCAACGGATATATTTTATTTTATTGGCATAATTACAAATAGAACTTGACGTTTCTCATGTTAGGTACCGGGTGTAATAGAAGAGGTATGTTAAGTAAATATCTGTGAATATAGCACACTATTATTAAGAACCTATCCTCAAAAGAGACTCGAAATCAGGTGTTAATTATTCCAAATAGTATGCAGAATTTCTAAAAAGCTCAGGAATGTTAATGCAATATTTCAAATAAAAACATTATTACAAGTACATATTATCTTGTATATTGGTACTTTAAAGTAGGCTTTTTTAATGGCAATTCGCTGAAAATAAAGTAATTATTCTACGGAACCGCTCATATTATCAACATTTTTTCTATTTTCTTCTGAGTACCCTTATCACTAACACCGCCGTCGTCGTGTCGTGATAATGTGCCTTTTGTTACCATAATATACCGACAAAACATTAAAAGAATAGTATGTTCATCGTATATTGAGGTAGAAATATTTATTATTTATGTAGTCATATTATTTGTTTAAAGCACGTATCAACTATAACTACCAGTTATTTTAATATTTCATTAAAAATACGTGGGAATTACACCTACATATAGCGTATACCTGTATATCTATATAAAAAATAGTAAATTTACGGTCACGCGGACGAAATTGGCCTTGTCAGAAAGTCAGTTCTAAAAAAAGTAACTGAATAGTTCATATTAGGTATATTGTTATTTATATATTTTACATATATATTTTACATATATTAGTAACATATTGAACCTTAATAAAAAAAACTTAAAAAAAAAACATTATGACACAAATTAAACAGCCAGAGTTCGCAACACTGTATTTCTTGTATCCGAGAAAGTTCAGAAAGTGTTGCCGATTCCAGGGACTTGCTTGCAGTTGCACGACCTATTAGTGACAAACACACAACTTGTACGTCTCTGCTGCATTTAGATATCGAGTTTGGGCTACTTTGGACTTGTTGAAATGACTTTAAAGTTCCCAGGATGTTAGTGTAGGACTGAACTTCAAATTTTCAGTATTGGGAGATAGGATCACGAAAATGTAAATACCAATTCCCGGTAAATAGAGACCATTGAATTTGTTTTTATTCTGGTAATACTATTAAGTAAATTCTACCTAAAGTTTAAAGTAAAACACTATTAGGTGTGTAGGTAGGTCTCCTCACCCCGTGGTGTGGTTTGAATTTTTTCACATAAGCCATGAAAATTACTTATTTAAATTATGATAAGTGGCTGATTCCAGCGACTTTGTCCGCGTTGACTAAGGAATGTATTTAATGTCCTTCTCCGTGCTCCTACTTATATTATCTATGCAAAATTTCAATAAGCTCGGATGAGTAAATAAAGCGGTTACTTTCACATTTACATATAATATTAGTTTGGAACTTTGGACAATATTTTATATATTTAAAATAATATTGCTAATGTAATTTTTGTGTATTTTTCCTTAAATAATCCATTATTAACCTAAGCCGAAAAAAACCTATTAAAAATGTCTCAAATAGTAAAGTTGTTTTCTTAAATCAAACGCGATTTGGCCTGCGGCGACTGTACATTGTAGATCATAACAACGCAGTTTAATATATGTATAATATTAAGCATTAATTAAAAAAGTATTTTTTGGGAAAATAGAACAAAAACTGACTATAGATATTTAAAGGTATATTTTAAAAAAATTATAAAAATTAAGATGAGAGTGAGAAACAAGAGGAAAAAAATTGTTTTTCCTAAATAGAACCTACGTAGCGTCAACATCATAAATTTTAGAAATCAAGAACACCACCTATTCATAAAGAAGTATAAATTACACAGCAGTAAATATTTTAGCATATGCCAATGATAGTATTTCAATTTCAGAAACTACCTACGAAAAATGATTATGAACGTTGAACGTTCCCTAACACAATAGAAACGGTATTTAAAGCGATATTTGTTTCACGATTCTCTCAGAATGGACGGAAATGCATTGACTCTTGTTTGTCATTGTCTTTTGAAACGTTTAGAGTATTTCTGGAAAAAAGTGCTGCTAGCCGTTTTTCTATTTGCTTTGAAAATATCGAATCCCACTCGGTCTATATGTCTATAGGCCGAGAAGCAATCGCAATCGCAGTTGCAAAAAAAATGAATATATAATCTGTTAAAAAAATAGCAATTGATATGAACGTTTTTTTTTTGAAGCTATTGAATAACAAAATCCATTGCAATTTTCCTCAAAAAGAGCAAATGTCTTAATAAAATTATATTGATATTTAAGGTGATTTTACTAAAATCATCACAGTATAAAATCTAAATTAAACACTTATGGCTTGTAATGAAAAGGTTTGCACTGAGTGTGCAGGTAGGTCATGTAACACGCTAACCTTATGACATAGCTACTGCAAAGAATAAAAAAGTTTAAAAACTAGCAAATAACTTGGGTTAGTGTTATTATTTCTTTCGCTTATTGCTAACACATCAAGTGTCAATAATGAAACTCGCGACACAATTTCAGCTTTTTAAAACGCTTGTCAGAAGCACCATCGATCATAGGTAGGTACGGCATACGATACCATGAAAAGGTAGGTACGGCATACGATACCATGAAAAGGTAGGTACGGCATACGATACCATGAAAAACCGGCACAATTTATCATGCCAGTAATTGTCTCGGTTCATTTTCGCCATTCGAAAATTTCATTGTTTATTAGAAGGGATTATATTTAAAATGCATTTGTTATATCTATTAAATGTGAAATGTTGTAAGGGAAGTACTGCGAATGTTTATTGTTACTTAGGATACTAGCTGTAGGCCTGGTGCTTAACTTCTATGTAATAAAGTAAGGAAACATGATAGAAATAAGGTTCTATCTAATAAAATGCATAATAAATTATTTAATTATTGATTGATAAAAGAAAATTTTTATAACGGTCAGATAACTTATCCAAAGAATGAATTTGATGTTTTTTTCTCTAAAACATTATCAAAACAATGGCAGCATTAACTTCATCCATCAGATAGGGATTCGGCGGGAAAAGCTGGAAGGGTGCGGGTGCAATTTTCTTGTGAAAATCAAAATTAATTTGTAAATGGCTTGCATATGTCCGTAAAGAGATGTTTTCTGGTAGATAAGTTATATTTTGTTTGCTTGTCATGTGAATGTAGTGCGTATGCATGGTTTTATATGCAGGTAAGCCGGGTAAAACTTTAGTCGGAACACGATCTCTTCATGGGCTCATGTAAGAAATATTATTGCAGAAACACAAATATTTTTCATTTTTACTAATTTTATACTTGTTCTTGAGGATTTTGCCGACGTTTCCATTCATCATCATCATTATCATCCATCATAAATTCAGAAATCATTTACTAAAGACGATAGCTGTATGGGCTTAGTTCCCCTTGCCTTTCTTTCGGAATAAACTTATAAAAAAACCATCAGATAGGCTATCAGACCAGTAGGAAATTAGATCCCTAATCAAATATTCGGATAATGCCGGAATGAACATATAACCAAAACTATATTGTATGTACAATAACACTGTACCTATATACAGTTTACATGAAACTAGCTAAGTAGTGTTTACATTTGTTTTTTCTAAACATGTTTATGTACTTAGATACTAAGATATCCACCGAGATACACATCTGCACTGCGGTGCATTTGTGCATATCTAAGCAGGGAGAATATGAAACGCTTAGAGAATAACAAAGGTAGCTACTTAAATAATTAATATAATGTCGACTCTACCCAAACTGTACGCTGTTGGAGAATGTGCTTCGTGCATTGTGTACATGTGTAAATACTTTTATATGAAATACATAACCACAGGATTTTTATATAAAAACATTTTTTTTTCTTTTTTTGTAGTCGAATTTGGTATAGATTTATTGAAAATGCCCGCAATATTTACTTTATTCATGTTTAGATGGGCAGGTAAGTTTTTTTTATTCAATTAAGATACCTTTTTTTCGTTCAAAAGGCATACCAACTTGTTATTGTGATAATTGACTGATTCTGATACGTACATATACCTACCGCTGAGTCACTAAAATGGTGTAGCCAGACAGAACTGGAAGAGCCACAGCACAGCCACGTTCAGTATAGGGAGGGACAGCTGTAAACGATGAGTGACATGCTGTTAGCTTGTCTATCGCCTGAGAGAATGCCCGAGTGCCTTAGCTGAACTACGCAACGGATTTCGATGCGGTTTTTTTAAATAGATAGAGTGATCCAAGAGGAAGGTTTATATGTATAACTAGAGACACGTTTCGGCATCGCACGGATGCAATGCCTCCTGACGCGCACGAAGACGCGGGCGCCCGCTAGTACCATGCAATCCTACATACAGGTATCTGTCATAGTATCCAATACTTGATACTCAAAACAAGTCTAAATAATGCACCACGTTGCACCTGAACTAATGCAAAAAGTTAAAATTGCACATTAGAATGCGATGTCACATCTGTGGGAAGTTCGTGTTCATTTCTTGTTTTTGTTTAGCGGATATCCTCAATTACACAGAGGAGTAACATTTTAAAATATTGCTATAACTGCGGTTTTTAAGCAGTCGCTTATTGTATATTTGTGCCCGAAAAGTCAACTCACCTAACTTGAGAGACTTGCCTATTTACCGATACAAACTGCATGTGTAATTCACACACCTCCGCTTAACTTGTTTGGGGCATAATGGACATGGTTATAATGTATGTTTAAGATAAGTACTAATAAATAAAATTTAAACGTATTTAAAGGCTGTATAACGTTACACAAGGGTTATTAGTAGCATCTAAAGTAGGTATTTAGAATTGTAATATCGTACAACTAGAGTAAGCGCATTCAATATAAGCAGACAGAGAATAAAATATTTAATGTAAAGCATAATCTTCACTACCTTGATTTAGTGTCAAAACTAGTATTCAAGTTAAGTATAAAATAAAAAACATTTTTAGTGATGGTGTACTTGAGGTCGTACTTTCAGAAAACTGCAGGTTACCTTAAGCCGGCTTTATACCCTCAAATTTATGTGTCCGCCTTAATTAGGCAGATAGCCCTTTCTGCACCTGGTCTATGCTTTAATCAGTGTTAATATATTCAGTGCAAATTAACTAAACATTTAAGTCTAAATAAAAATCAATTGCTAAAGATAGGGTAGTGAGTTGAATAGTACGCTGTTTCAAAATATAGGGTACCTACTCATGAAAATCTGTGGAGATAAAGTGGTGTGTCAGAATCGAGGCAAATGGAAGTCCGTGATCTCTACCTGTCCTCCGGGAAAAAACCAGATACTAAGTATGTACCTATATTATTTAAAATGACAATGAAAGTATTACAAAATTGCCATAAGCTTAACCGGTATCTAAGCAGGTACACAATAATATATGAAAAATTTAAATAAACAATCTTGGTTAAGAAAAGACAGTCTGTTCTTGTTTAAAATGTAGTAGATATAACACAAAAGATTTTACAGGAACACGTGCCCGAAAGAGTTGTGCTTTACACGGTACACAAACCGAGGAATTGATGGGACCTAGTTATTTAATATCACAAAATTAAATGTAAAAACATCTTATCTGTAGGGTTGCCAGGCGTTCGGATAAAGCCGGATAGCGTCAGGTTTTTTGAGTGCTTATCCGGCGAAAATTAACGATGTCCGGCCTTTCGATTATTTTACAAACATATATATGTCATTAGGCACCTACTAAATAAAGTCATGTTGTTGATGTCAGGCTTCAATAGTATACCTCAGCTGCATTTTCTTCCGTGCATATTGTATGAGTCAACTAAGAAACTCGGGCATTCTTTCAGACGATATGCTAGTAATTGCCACTGATATTTGCAGTGCCCGCTATGCTAAATGTGTCTATGGAATTTTCTTTAGATCCTGCTTGATTTCGAGAACATAGCCGTATCTTTATTTATGTATTAAGTAGTAGGGATGAAAAATAACGTTGCCAATATGTAATTTAGAAAAGAGATGGTAAAATTCGTCATCCGAGTAATTGACCCGGTGGCTCAGTAGTGAGAGCACTGACACGCGGAATGCAGAGGTCGTGGGTTCGATTCCCACCCGGGTGAGGAATTTTTTCCATTTCTTTATTAATAATTTTATAATATTAAGTAGTTGTCAAATACTCGTAATCAGCAAACTTTATCTCCATATCGTTTATTGTAATTATTGGCTTGCTCTATACCTCTAAAAATAGAGCAAGCCAATAATTTTGTAACGCATAATCCTCGGTGATTTTCCCACGTTATGAGAAAGGATCCGGCGAGGCTAATGAGAATGAATTGCACGTCTGCAAGCCAGCGTTACTTCGGGATTACTGCATTTTTCACTCCACTTCTTAATATATTCATCTTGCTGACCGGGATTTATAAAGGTGTGATAAAGTTTTTAATTAAGAACTTGGCGAGATTGAATTTATGCGCGTATGTAGATTAGCTATAAGAACGATCAGAGCTTTGCAGTGGTAAGTGAATCTTAGTTCCTTGTGTGTTTCTGTTAAGTTCTTTAACAGCGTTTATGTGCATGATTACAGTACTGTATATAACTAACGAAACAAATTGGCCTTGTTTGATCTCTATATGTACACATATCACTAGCTATTGCAGTCCACTGCTGGACGTAGGCCTACTCCAAAGCTATTAACCATAGGGGGTTTTCCCCCATGGTCAAACGTTTTTTCCTAGATAGTATAGAGAATTCCTAGACAACTCAGTAAAACACAATGACAATCTTGTAAAATAGACAAATTTTTATAGGAGAACCTATAAAAATTTTAGACTTAAAATTACATGTCTATTTTGTAGTGGGCTATTTTTATAGCAATTCGAGCCCCTTTCCCTTTTCCTTCTGTAACACCCTATAGAACAGACATCGGTTCATAGTCTGAATACACAACAAATATTTCCTCATTCAGCATAAATGCGAGGCGACAACCCCCGCATGATGTTTATCCAATTTGGCATAGTCTGGAAAGTTGCGAACACTACGTGTGCCCAAATTAGGGATTCATATTAATTTTAAGCTTATTGTGACAACGTTTTGCGGCAGTTGCTAAGACATGGACAAGTTCTGAGTTTGCAACTGTAAGCGTCTTCTGGCTGCGGTTCTATGTTATTTTGAAGATGATTCTCTGTAGGTACGAACTATTTATGGTGTTATATGGCTGTAGTACAAAATTCTTAAGTTTATAACCTAATATCACATAATCATTTTGAAATATGGTTATCGGTAAAGTAAAATAAAAATGTAAGTATAGCATTACAATTATAGATACTTCTGTAGAATATACAGGATGTAACAAAAAGAGTATGTTAAGCGAAAAGCTACGTAAATAGCCCACTGTAGAGAACCTATAAACAAAATATGAGACTCGAAATCACATGTTTATTCTCCCGATAGTATGGAGAATTTTTAAATATCTCAGGAATTTTCATACAATCTTTAAAAATAAACATGTGATTTCGAGTCTAAAATTTTGTGGATAGGTTCTCTACAGTAGGCTATTTACGTAGCTTTTCGCTTAACATACCCTTTTTGTTACACCCTGTAATATATACCATGTAAAATGGAGATCTTTAACGTACTTAACCTTTTTTTTTAGGTAGGTATAACAATTTTACAATCTTCGATTTTACAATCTGTTTCAATTAAACATTACGCCTAGTGAAAACTGTCGCCAAAAATTATCTCGTTCATTTGTTAGTAGATTTTTAGTCATCCACCCACAGCACCTTAATATTGAAGTTGGATATTTTAATTAATACACCGCGACACACCATTCGTCGAAATTAAGCTCGCTGAGAGATTTTATTAAAATTTACCATGCGTTTGGTAGTCTGACAAAAATTACGTTAGCGGGTTTTGAGATATAAATCCCCTGGATACCGCATCCACTTAAGCTTTTTTTATGATATATGGGTGAATATACGGTATTTGATTTTTTTGTGTCCCTGAAAAAAAAGTAATCTGTTCCATTCAATATTGATAATTTATCATTTGACAATATTTTTAAAATTTGTAATGATGCGGGCCAGAAGATTTTTCCATTTTTTTTAATTTTATAAGCGCCAGAGGAAAATGTGTTACCAGGGGAGTGACACTATTGGCAGAGTAGTGACAAATCAAAGCAGAGAAGTGACAGGTCATTGATTTTTAGCTAAGAAAGGGGACTAATTTAAATAAAACATAAATAAAATTATAGTAGGTATGTATTTGGATAGTTTTTAATACAAAAGATACATTCAGTCTTCAGAGTTTCTAAATGGAACCTCATTTTTAATAATTATATATGTATATTCGGCACTGGTAATATGGTCAAGATCTGTTCCCATTTAACATCAGACATGTCATTCTCATCTATTCTAAAAAGTGTACCATCTTCATTGGAGATCTTTAAAAAAGTAACCCTGACATCTCCTTCTTCTTCATCAAAATCTGACGAACATACGCCAGCATATCTATATTTTTTATTATTAATATATTATTCAACAAGTATAAAATCTCCGTTCTTGACAGTTATAGCAGTGTCTGCATTGTCTTTAGTATTAATCAGATGAGTAGATGATGTGTGTGTTTGGGGTTACAACCCAAAAAGGTCGTAGGCGGCAAAACAGTGTGTAACTTAACTTTATATCTTTTGTTTTTATAAACTTGGTGTGTAGATTTTTCATGGTGTCCTGTAACAATCTCTTCTGTTTTTTTATTTTACCTTTTGTAATACTGTCTTTTTTACCTGGGCATAATCTACTATTGCAATCTTCTTCAAAAAACTCTGCAACTATTTTCTCTAACTTCGAACCTGTTTTATCGCTTCTTGTCTTCCGTGTCATATCTAACAAACTTTTATTTGTATTAGATGACTGCCTTATAGGTTTCATGTTAATTTGATTCAACACTTTATTTTTCTTTACTATTTTGCCGCTTAATACTTTTTTAAATATCTTCCTTTCATTATCATTCGTTGTCAAATTTATATTTTCTTTGAGTTGATTTTGGACCACCTCACTAAATAATATTTTTTTCTTCACCTCTTCTACATTTTCTTTAGTAGTATTCTGTAAAAGATCAGCCACTTTTGAGTTTGGAGTCATTTTCTGTTTTCCCATGCGCCGTATTTTCTTTTGACAGTCACGTACCTTTTGACGTAACTGTTTAATTTCACATTGTTGTTTTTTTATAAGTTTATTTCTTAGTTTCCGCTGAATTACTGATCGCCTTTTAGCAGCAAGAGCGATATTGTTTTCTGGAAGTGGAGGTTGGTCTTCATTATCAGAAGCAGGGGGTGTTATTGGATTGTTTCTGGTAATTTGTAGCTTTACGCGATCTCTGTGCTTTTTAGTCTTTTCTCTCCATATTTTTCTAATGGCTCTTTGTTCCCTTTCAGACATATCTTTTATGCTCTTAATTTGTCCTTTTTCTTTTTTCTTTTTATATTGCTGCTTTTCTTTTTCTTTCAATTGAGCATTTTTAACCGGATCGTTTTTAATTCTTTGGTAGCGTAATTTTTCAGCTTGACGCTTTTTTTCTAATCTCTCTTCTCTTGTTTGCTTCTTTTTAACCTTCATCATGATGTCTGATTATGCTCGAGTATCTAAAACATATGAAAAGAAGCCTTAAAATCCTACTAATATTATAAACGCGAAAGTTTGTGAGTACGTATTTATGTTACGTCTAAACGGCTGGAGCGATTTTAACACAATTTGGTATGGAGTTAGCTGACACCCTGGATTATAACATAATACACGGACGACGACGTCGCGAGCAGAAGCTAGTATCAAATATTAACGAAACAAAATTTCGTCACTTTCCTGGCGATTATGTATTTCCTCTGGCATGAAATATGCCAGAGAAGTGACGCCAGAGAAGTGACAAAATCGCACATAACCTACAAAAAAAGATTACTCGGTTTTCTAACCACAGTTTAACGTAATACATAATACCAACACATAATAATTATTACATTGTGCAAATATACAATATCGTAACGATAAAATACAAAAATATTTGCTTACCAAAGGAAATACTCCAACGACTGGCACAAACACACTCTCCTACAGTGAACCGTAAACTGACGCAATATTATTCGAATTTTGCTCAACGTCTTTAGCTTGCTACTAACTTCACACTGTTGCACACGCGTAGTTCAAGGTCAAAACGTACCTTGGCGGTTTTAATTCAAATTTTACGTCTTTGAGTTTCGCCAGATGAAGTGACATTATTATAACGTGACATGATTGCAAGTTATTTTTTTAATTAAAAAAAAAATATTTTTATGGGTGAATATACGGTATTTGATTTTTTTGTGTCCCTGAAAAAAAAGTAATCTGTTCCATTCAATATTGATAATTTATCATTTGACAATATTTTTAAAATTTGTAATGATGCGGGCCAGAAGATTTTTCCATTTTTTTTAATTTTATAAGCGCCAGAGGAAAATGTGTTACCAGGGGAGTGACACTATTGGCAGAGTAGTGACAAATCAAAGCAGAGAAGTGACAGGTCATTGATTTTTAGCTAAGAAAGGGGACTAATTTAAATAAAACATAAATAAAATTATAGTAGGTATGTATTTGGATAGTTTTTAATACAAAAGATACATTCAGTCTTCAGAGTTTCTAAATGGAACCTCATTTTTAATAATTATATATGTATATTCGGCACTGGTAATATGGTCAAGATCTGTTCCCATTTAACATCAGACATGTCATTCTCATCTATTCTAAAAAGTGTACCATCTTCATTGGAGATCTTTAAAAAAGTAACCCTGACATCTCCTTCTTCTTCATCAAAATCTGACGAACATACGCCAGCATATCTATATTTTTTATTATTAATGTATTATTCAACAAGTATAAAATCTCCGTTCTTGACAGTTATAGCAGTGTCTGCATTGTCTTTAGTATTAATCAGATGAGTAGATGATGTGTGTGTTTGGGGTTACAACCCAAAAAGGTCGTAGGCGGCAAAACAGTGTGTAACTTAACTTTATATCTTTTGTTTTTATAAACTTGGTGTGTAGATTTTTCATGGTGTCCTGTAACAATCTCTTCTGTTTTTTTATTTTACCTTTTGTAATACTGTCTTTTTTACCTGGACATAATCTACTATTGCAATCTTCTTCAAAAAACTCTGCAACTATTTTCTCTAACTTCGAACCTGTTTTATCGCTTCTTGTCTTCCGTGTCATATCTAACAAACTTTTATTTGTATTAGATGACTGCCTTATAGGTTTCATGTTAATTTGATTCAACACTTTATTTTTCTTTACTATTTTGCCGCTTAATACTTTTTTAAATATCTTCCTTTCATTATCATTCGTTGTCAAATTTATATTTTCTTTGAGTTGATTTTGGACCACCTCACTAAATAATATTTTTTTCTTCACCTCTTCTACATTTTCTTTAGTAGTATTCTGTAAAAGATCAGCCACTTTTGAGTTTGGAGTCATTTTCTGTTTTCCCATGCGCCGTATTTTCTTTTGACAGTCACGTACCTTTTGACGTAACTGTTTAATTTCACATTGTTGTTTTTTTATAAGTTTATTTCTTAGTTTCCGCTGAATTACTGATCGCCTTTTAGCAGCAAGAGCGATATTGTTTTCTGGAAGTGGAGGTTGGTCTTCATTATCAGAAGCAGGGGGTGTTATTGGATTGTTTCTGGTAATTTGTAGCTTTACGCGATCTCTGTGCTTTTTAGTCTTTTCTCTCCATATTTTTCTAATGGCTCTTTGTTCCCTTTCAGACATATCTTTTATGCTCTTAATTTGTCCTTTTTCTTTTTTCTTTTTATATTGCTGCTTTTCTTTTTCTTTCAATTGAGCATTTTTAACCGGATCGTTTTTAATTCTTTGGTAGCGTAATTTTTCAGCTTGACGCTTTTTTTCTAATCTCTCTTCTCTTGTTTGCTTCTTTTTAACCTTCATCATGATGTCTGATTATGCTCGAGTATCTAAAACATATGAAAAGAAGCCTTAAAATCCTACTAATATTATAAACGCGAAAGTTTGTAAGTACGTATTTATGTTACGTCTAAACGGCTGGAGCGATTTTAACACAATTTGGTATGGAGTTAGCTGACACCCTGGATTATAACATAATACACGGACGACGACGTCGCGGGCAGAAGCTAGTATCAAATATTAACGAAACAAAATTTCGTCACTTTCCTGGCGATTATGTATTTCCTCTGGCATGAAATATGCCAGAGAAGTGACGCCAGAGAAGTGACAAAATCGCACATAACCTACAAAAAAAGATTACTCGGTTTTCTAACCACAGTTTAACGTAATACATAATACCAACACATAATAATTATTACATTGTGCAAATATACAATATCGTAACGATAAAATACAAAAATATTTGCTTACCAAAGGAAATACTCCAACGACTGGCACAAACACACTCTCCTACAGTGAACCGTAAACTGACGCAATATTATTCGAATTTTGCTCAACGTCTTTAGCTTGCTACTAACTTCACACTGTTGCACACGCGTAGTTCAAGGTCAAAACGTACCTTGGCGGTTTTAATTCAAATTTTACGTCTTTGAGTTTCGCCAGATGAAGTGACATTATTATAACGTGACATGATTGCAAGTTATTTTTTTAATTAAAAAAAAAATATTTTTATAGTGTATTTTGATTAAATATGTTTTGATTTTTATAAAAGCATATGATCATATTAAAACAAACAAAAAATGGCATTCCAATTTAAAGTATTTGGCCATAAAACCATTATGATCTATTAATGGGGAGGCCAGAGGAGTATACATTTATAACTATTTTGAACTATTAATACCTTAAATTAAACAATTGCTGTGAATAGACTATGTGGGCCAAATAAAAGACCATATTCTTTATTGTTTTAGCATACAGAAACAATAATAAAATAAGTTTAACATATTTTTTTTCTATGGACCGTTAGAATTCAAATACCGTATATTCACCCATATAGTAACAGAGTTTACCAAGCAAATAATATAGTACTTATCCTAACGAGATATTTAAGCATTTTTTCGGGCTCTTTGATAAAGGTACGAAACTTATGTTTGTCTAGTTTAGTTCAGTTTCTATATTTCTATTCTATCAGGCGACCGATGTCTGTCAACTTGCTGACGATTTGACGTGATACATAAATAAATTCGCCCTACTTATCAATTGAGAGGAGGGGCTACTGCACTGTGATCTTAATGCACTTTTTAGGTCTAGTCATTTTTCCAGCCATAAACCACAAACCATTAAATAAAAAATGTTACTCTACATATAAATTCCTCATGACACAAATGGAAATTGATACATCTATCTATCGATCTATCATCTATAACCTATGCTGTTTTTATGCCAGAACATTTCAAGAAGGCTTAATCAAACTACAACAATTACATTACACCTACGCTCAAACACCTTGATAAACCTTTGATACTTAAAAGGATTTCCATTCAAACACACTAGAGCCGGCCTGCGTGCCGTATCTTGAATTTTTAGCTGTACCACCATATGGGGGCTCCCCCCAGTAGGCAGTCTCGAGGGCCGTCTGCTGTAAAGTATCGCTTAATGACCTGAAACGAGCATGGTCTCCGCATAGCAGTTGCATGTACACCCAGCCGCAAGTTTAACTACACCAAAACCGCTCCCAGCTTAAGATGAAGTACGTATATGGATACTTTAGCACGACGATATATCGAGGATAGAAAGGATTTGTCAAACGGCTTTTTGCTGAGTCAACGTAGCCATGAAACCGAATTTTTTTCACGTGATATAGTAAATTGCGTTTCCACTGATATATCTCTTTTTAGCTGGAGATAATCGTATATTTTTCGGATGAAGCTGTAAATTCTTTAGAAAAAGGTACAAGGAGAAATTATTTTATCTTCATCTATTGAATCTGACTTAGTTTAATGTAAATCACCAGAAATAGACTTCTAAATGTTCCTATTATCTTCTAAAGTGCTCAACAGCTCGGAAATATGATATTGCTACTAATGAAAAAAACCTTTTTTTTAATGAACGTGTTACTGTTAAATCACCACCAGATCCACTCGCATGGTTATGGTTTAACTGAACCATTATTGTTACGTGCTAGTGGCTCTATGTCTCACCTGTCTCATCATCGCAGTCTAGGTACCTCGATATCGCTTGGTGTTATGTGGTCAATCGTATATTGTGCGGTATGTCTATCAGGCTAAAGATACGTGCAAAGAGAAATTAAATAAAAAACATCATTTTACCGAAATAATTAGTGAATATCTACCGAACGGCCATCAAAGTCATTATACTGTTAAAGGAACGTGCCTCGCACAATCTCATTATCCGGCGCGTACAGTCGGCGCGAGTTTTTCATCAATTTGCATATATAATTAATTAACTTTTTTCGGCAGCGTTTTTTTAGCAGGTGGACTGAGATAAAACAGTTCCCCGTGCGCGGTGCTGAATGCGAAATTGTGTAGTTTAACATTTTTCTTTTTCTCTAGTTGTGGACTGGAAATTTTGTTTTAGCATATTGAATTTTATCAGGCATTTCTATTCGTTGGTTCACCAATTAAGGTTCGCCCGCCTCTGCTAATCTTCGAAACTGACAACTCATGACTATGATCATAGGCAATTACAGAGTCGCCATGAGAAATGAGCTCCTAATGGCCAGGAACAAGTCTGCATGTAGTAAGCAGACGGCAGAACTCCAGTAATAGAGTGACACTATAAGAATAAGATGGGAAACTTGTTTCGATCATTTAGCATACAAAAATATGTAGGTACATAACGATATGTAAATTTACATATATTTGCCCAACACCTGTGGCATCCACAGGATTTGACAGGATTAGAATTAGAAATTATATGAAAATACCAATCTAATTAACCAATCTAATTAAAACAAAATAATATGGCTATTTTACTTTATTTTTCTGTCTTGTTTGACAAACAACTTATTTATAGCAGCTTATTTGAGTAAGCATCTAAATAATCAGATATAAAAGGTAGCGAATTAACTTTTCTGTATTTTGCTAAACAACACGAAAATAGCTTTTCCATCATTCTGCAGCCACTTTAGGTATAGCGGGGCCAGATGTAAAAAATCAATAAGAAGTTTCTAGCTCATCGCCTAAGTGAAACTGCAAACATATTAGAATAATAACCCTGCTAATTATTTAGATTCCACTACAGGCCACCACATACTTCAATATTGAAGCTTAAGGGCCACCGCAGCTCTCCGGGTCCTTAATATTGTACAAATAGGTGCAGGGTTCTGACCACACTCCCTTTTAGCAACGAAAGCCTTAAGACGCTCCCAATCGTAGTCCATTGGGAAAAGGTTTTTAGTTTACACTCCCGTTGATGATATGGGATTCGGTATCATTAGTTTTTGCCTTAGAAAATAATAATTACAAGAAGGTACACTGCAACCTTTTTTTATTACTTCTTTTGCAAATCCTTGTAATTAAATTAGATTTAGACCAAATCTTTTATTTTTGAATTTAATTTTAAATAACGTCTATCACACCAACTACAGTCTTTATTTATGTCAGAAAAGTAAAACGGCGGCGTTTATACTGATTTTTACTGATTCGTGGATAGAATGAAATCTAGGATTATGCATTTTTTGCATGGATAAATAATTAATAAATACTTATTCCACTTTCCATTAACATAGACTATGTATCCTTTTTATCTAGTGTGTGACATCAACATTAAGTCACAAATATTTATAAAGATCCATTTTAAAATTATCTGTAAATGCGAATTTGACAACTATTTTTAAATACCTACAATCTCTACGTATCTCTATCGTTCCAGTAAAATAATTTAATACTTCTGCATTAGGTTGGACTGCAGAGACATAAATACGAGTTCTCATGCTGGGCATGTAGGATGCGGTGCCTGGGCAAAATTACATCAAATCATCTGAATTATTGAAGAGTTCAGACCAGTGTTTACTTAGTGTACATGTTCTTGTGGTCTCAAAGTTCCCGAGAAAGTAACTTAGAGGATACTTGTGGCATAGTCGGCTACATAGTACATTAGCTGAGGTTAGTGTTACTTTCTGTGTAAAATTATATATTCTATTCTTTTTTGTACACAGACATTTTATATGGAAAAACATTTTACATTGACAATGTACAAAGGCGTGCTTATCCCTATAAGAGATTTCTTCCAGCAAACCACTTGTGATAGCGAAAGTTGGGTGAAAAAGGTAGATTGTATGTGTACACAATACCAAATAAATATACTTACATAAACCTACATAATATCAATATACCTACATAATAATACATATCTACATATAACAAACCTAACCTACATTACATTATATATTATGTTATACATATCTTACTTCCTTCCTTGCTTATAATAGTCACCTAAATGGATCATTTTGTAGACTATTCAGAATTGCTAGAACATCGATGATATAAAAGGGAATTACATATGTAATTGCAGGGTAATTGGCTCCACATATCGATTGATACATGAAAAATTAAAGAGTAATAACATCAATATACCGTGATATATATTTTACGAGAGCTTTTAGAACAAATGCTGTAAAATTCTCTTTGTTTATTTAATCATTTTCAATATTGCAATACCTGGTAATAACGGAAATTAAAACGAATCAGAAAATTCTTTCAACTCGTTATCATTCTAGATCCTTTTAAGCGATTTACAGATTTTTAAGAGATTTTTAATTAACAGTTAACAGTTAGATTCTCATAGTTTTATTACGACAGGAATTAGTACTTTATCTGGAGCTAACAGATATAACATTCCCCTAAAACATTGAGTTCCCTCGAACTTAATTACATAGTTTTCGTCACTTTCAATTAATTCACTTCATACCTAAGCTGGGAAAGGTCTACTAATTCACGTTGGACATTTGTATACCTAAAGGTAGGCCGTAATTAATTTGGAGGGATTACGTTACAAATACTTAGGATAAAGAACGGACCCTTGCTTCCTCGCGATGTTAAATTAAGCGACGTAAATAAAGTTAGGTAACAAGGAATGCAGTTGTAAATTACGTTTAAAACCAGATGTGTTTAGTCCGAATAGTGCTCGGTTAAAATCCTACTTTAATTCCGTAAATAGCATTAAGTAGGTATCTGTTCTTCACTATAAATATGTATAGGGTCAAATCTTACATCGTGCACACGTGCAAAGGTGGATTAGAATTCATAAGTTGTAGCATTCCAAGGTAAAAGTGCAATTAGTGCTCGGATAGCCTAAGTAAGCTTGGAATGAGACCAATTATTATTACACAAAGCTTACTCTGAAATATTTTACAGCTGATTCCAAACAATATAGAGCTAAATAGAACGTTTCAGATACAAATCTTTTCCTATTATAGTCATCGATACAAAGCGAAACTAAACCTACCGATATATCCGCGTCAATATAAGGCAAGTGAATAAAGAACACAATCCAGCCAAGCTCAATATGGAGCAAAGCAACCATTTGCCAACCACGCCACTACATTCAATTCAAACAAATCCGTAGAGGCGACACACGCTAGTCTTCGACGTGAAGCTTCCACCTATCCGCTATACAAACAAGAACGCCCACAAAAAACGTTTCTATGCAAATACGGGCAAATAAACCGGGTGCGTGTCACGACTTAGGTGTACTAGATATGACTTGAAAGTTCTTTCATTCGTATATGGAGCTTCACATCTTCACATTAGCGCGTAGCTAATGTTGAAATGAAAAAATAATTAACTTAAACAAATCTTAGGTTTAATTTGCGTCTCGGAGCTAAGTAAATTGATGTAGAATTTTCACATTTCAAAAATTTCACAATATTGCTTTAGTTTGATATTCTGGCTATAATTATTTTCATTATAATATTATTAAAGAAGTAGCTTCAGAATTAACTCATATTATTAGCAGTAAATAACAAACAAATCTCCTTTTGATTTTGCAAACAAGTAAAAACAAATTCACATTGCATAACGTATTACATGGCATTTGGCATACACCAGCAAATGGCCGCCAACGTAATATAATAACAAAAGACATTCAGATATTACAATAGGACAAAGTTAATACTAAAGATTGCAATAAAATTGAGTGTCTCTCGAAGAAACTTGCCAATACCGTCTATATCCTTACAATGTCTGTTTAATAGCTGTAAAATATTACCGGCTAGAATTCTATTATATACTTGGATACTGCACCACCAAATACCTAGTTGAAGCTAATTCCTATCTCAATATTGGACATATCTAATCTATCTAACCTTTTTACCTTAACTTAACAAAGCCAACTGGCTCAATATCGGTATAGGTATTGATTACCAGAATGCTGTCAAATGTACATATGTCATGATAGTCTAAAGTGGCAGTTGGACAGAGTACGTAGCTCGAAGAACCAATAGACGATGAGGCTGAAAAGTTCTATGTACCTACGTACCGGCAAACTCAGCGTGGGAAGGCCATCCGCGAATTGGACGAATATCCTAGTCAGGATCACGGGTATCTGCTGGATGGAAGCCGCTTCCAATCGTTCACAGTTAGAGGCCATCAAGGATGGCTTATATTCAGCAGTGGACTTCCTACGTCTGAAATTATAACGAGTCTAGTAAGTCGGTGTTCTTTGTCTTTGTTCCCCGGAGATGGTATTTTCGGTAGCGTTTTATACGCGACGCATGCTTGATTCCCACTATACATATTTATGATGCCTGGTTTGGTTACGTAGAAAGGAAGAAATTTTATGCGCTCTTAGATAGGTGACCGAGCCGAAGTCCCGCTTTATGCTATATATGCATGACTAGGTTGAGTTTTATGTTCATTGCTGTACAATAGCAATGAAACAAAGGTCTCCTGAGGAACGGTAATAAATTCATCATGTAGGTATGTAGGTACTCTTATAACATAGATAACTACATACCACTAGATGCCTATATTCCCGGAATAGGGTAACAAGAACTGCGAATTCATGAAGGGCAGCAGGGAAAGAAGTTTCTGCTATCGCCTGAGAGAATGCCCGAGTTCCTTAGTCGGCTCTTACGACATACACGGAAGGAGATGCTATCATGCTAGATAAAGCCACGTATGAGCATAGCAACACACTTACAAACATAAATACATGTACATACGGCTGTGTAGTCAGCAAGTTCACGAAGGATACGGCCACGTAGGTATATATTGGGGCCAGATGAAAAATAAATAAAATGTTGCTAGCTCATCGCTTGTGAGTACTCCCTTGAGTTATTTAGTCTATTCTAGTGAACCCCAACATCATTGCAGGACTCCACCTCTAATTATATAGATACCTCTCACACAAATGTAAAAAATTCAGTCACATGACCTTACATACAATATCCAATAAAATTTGCTCTTGCCAGTGACCCAGTAAGGTTTAATTTTTAAACGGAAACAGAACCGGGATCCACTCTGTAGGTACAATAAAAACAAATGGCCATCGCAAAATACGTTCAGCAACGACCTTGTGTAATGCGGGCTGTTCGAGAACGAATCTTTTTGGAGTTGAAAGTTTACAATTTTTCGAATAATAATGTGATAAAATTGTTAATAATGACATCTAAAATATTCTAGTTGTTCTGCCTACTTACTAATATTATAATTATGAAAGTTTGTAAAAATATGAAGGTGTTTCGCTGTTTATTACCCTTTCACGTAAATATTACTACAGATTCTAGTGAAACTTGTCAGTTACATAATTTATACATCGGGATAATACATAAACTAATTTACGATCACGCAAACGAAACTGTCTTCTTCACTGTACCTACTCGTAGTTATAAAGACGGGATATGAAGTAAATAAATTACGTTACTTGGCTTTGGTACAAGGTTTACTGCCAATTGCAATAACCAATCTCCATAGATTATTTGTATAAATCAAATTTAATTAATTATTTTAATATAAAACTTCAAATTAGGACAAAATACGTCTGGTTAGATGACATAAATTTGATATCTCACGAGTACAGTTTTTATGCAATGTCCCATTCCTACGTTCTCTTTAAAATAGCTCCACATTTAAATCTCCTTTTTAAAATGAGTTAAATTTTTTCATCACCGGCACACTAGACCGCTTCAAGGAAGCAGTAATGGTCCATTTGGTTAAATCGTAACCGCTTTATTCGCGCCCATTCACCGTTAAAAACAACAAAGGGTTTAAGATAAAACAAATAAATTGTTTTCTTGGACAACTCGAGTATAAGTACTACCAATTAAACCGCGAGCTGGGTAAACGCTTGATAAAGGAAAGCTTGAAGGAAAGTTGACTTTCAGATTCACAGAGTGTTACGAAAGGGGTTATGCAAATAGCACACTGTATAGAGAACCAATCTATTTACAGAGATTTAAAATGTTTGTTAGGAATATGTCCAATGTCCATACCATCTAGAAAAAATAACATATTTTGTTTTAGAATTCAGAATTTTGTGGGAAAGTTCCTCGTATTAGTAATGAATGTTTAGTAATGAGTTCCATTAGGGGCGTTGCTCGCTCACCCATGCAAATTGTTGGTACATTTTTCGTCTGCACCTAACTTAAAGGTAATTTTCAAATACGTACCTACCTAACTATGTTGTCGGCAAAATATGCATGGCTACAATAGCCTCCCTGGTAAGCAACCTTGGAAAGCAGAATCCGAGCGAATTTTATATCAAAATACATAAACATACGCGCACTACGAAAGAACAATAAATAAAATAATAGGCTTGCTGAAAGAAAACGTCCGTTTCTTAAGATGCGTACGATCCGCATAAATATTGTATGAACGGACTTACTGTATAGCCATTTTGATACCAGTGAAACACTTTAAACAACTCTCGGAAGCAGACACAAGGGTCGCCACTTTCTTCACACTTTATGATAAACCAATAGAATTTCTTGAGGTTTCAAATGTATCCACCGCTTAGTTATATTTGCGAAACCCTTACCATCGTTGTAATGGATAATATTTTTATTGTTTTATCTTTCAAAATCCCGATAGATTTTTATTTATTCCCTTTGCGAGGTTATTTACTATGCTGAAAGAAAGATTTATGTAGTGTCCGCCGTAAAGCCGTTTATTGACTGAAAATAACAACTGTACTTTAGCTGCTTTTTATTGCGAACATATTGTGAAATATGTGCTGTGAATTTATATGCTGTTATTTTGATGGAAAAGTTAGTATTTAGTGTGTTAAATTAAGAATTCAATAGCTAGGTAATTATGCCTAAGATTTATTTAAAAAAACATGTTACTCCGAACATATTTCTGAATTGTGATTTATTTACTTAGACTTAGATATCTTATCTTATTTAGATTATTTTATACCTTAAAGTAATTTAATCTCTACTCCATTAAATATAGTATTATAAAATCACTGAGCAATTTGTCACTGATGTTTTACATCTGACCCCGCATTGCTAAACGTGACTATAGGATGTCATTTGTGATCTTACAGTTCTGTCTACCCCAATTTTGGGGGTGATACGCAGCCGTGTATATTGTATAATATCCTCTATATATGGCATGATAACCACGAACAAGTTATGGGATAAAACTATAAAAGCTTCAGTTTACAAAACTTTTTTTTTTTATTAAGCTTTTATTATTTGTTAATATAATGACCTGATGACAAACGAGCCCAAAGTCGATAGGGTTGCGTCGTTTAATTACGGAGTTTCTATAGCCACCTTCCAGCTCTCTCATCAGATCAGCTCTATGTCATAATAATATTGCATTGTCATCCGATTTATAGATGCATGCAAAATTTCGGCCTAATCAGAAACCGGGAAGTGGATAAAATTTAACTTGCAAGATTTGGTTACAGACAACGGGGCAGGTGAAACTAAATAAAATTATATATATATATATATATATATATATATATATATATATATGTCGTGGCCATATTGTTAAATTGATCATTTCATGAAATGGTCGAGCATTTCATGAAGTGGTCGCATTTCATGAAGTGGCCAATTCAATTTGACCAGATCGTTAAATCGTCTACATTTCACGATTTTGTCATCCACGTTTGGCCAAATCGTATTAACAGGGTGTCCATAAAATCCGAATGTGGTAAGAGCTTATATAAATAACATATACCGTACACCATATATAAGTATACCATAAGGTATGATGGTATGATTTTTTTTGCTATTATTTATGTGATATTTTCACAATATAATATTTAAAAACATAAAAGACTTTACAAAAGCGATTCGCATCTGGCACATCGCCGGACGCTGCCTGGGCACGCTCGCTCCGCTCGCTCGGCTCGTGCGTCATTTGTCATAGTCTAACCTAACCTAACCTATCGTAATCTAAGGTTTTTGTTTAACAATATTATTATAAACCACCATTAAGTCTAATATACATTATACAATATAACACACTATCCGTGAACTTCTTCTGCATAGTCACCCTACTCTCTTTAATTTGTTTTATAACCTAAAAAGAAAAATCCGCCATCTTCACACATAAATAAAACGCGCGCAGCGCCTCTACCGGTGATTCATGTAACTATTTTACGATATGATCAATAATCTTGACCACTTCATGAAATGATCGGGCGTTTAGTTTCCCATATCGAGAAACGATTTTTAATCATCGATCTGCCCAAACCATATCATGATGTGGCCAATAGACAGTTGAACTTTTCATGAAATGCGACCATTTCATGAAATGCTCGACCATTTCATGAAATGATCAATTCTACGATATGGCCACGACATATATATAATAAAAGAATTCAAACAGAATGCATATTTTGTCAGGCAGATTCGTGCATGTGACAGAGAGAGGTAAATGACTATTACTTTCATGCACAATTTTCAGCAATATTGCCCATTCGGCTGTTATTATAACTTTTATTAGACCTTGTTGGCAAGAATTTATTGCTGTTTCATTTTTTATCACGTAAAAACACTAAAAGTGAATTTCTTCAATAAATGCATTAGGTACATTTTCTCTTCAGATTTTAATAGATATTGTAAATAAAGTAAAATTATAATAGTTTTTTTTTTAACATTTTACCTAAATTGCACCGAAGCTAAATAATTATATTTTCGCTGTGCTAATGCAGGTTCTTTCTTGAATAGGTACATCAGAAGATTTCCTTCCATGCATGTCATAAGAGCAGACTATGGAACTCGGGGATTCTCTCAGGCGATAATCCAACAGCTATGCTAAATATGGCTATGGGATATTCTTTATAATCCTGGCCAAGTAGCATGACCAGCGAAACACGATATGATAAACCGATTTATCGACATTTAGCCTGTCAAAATACGATAAATATAGCCGCCATGTTGAATTTTGTATAGAGTGGATACGATATCGTACGATACGATATCCACGATGTGTGGTCACTGGAGGGGCTGGAGTTTAGGCTACCCCTTTACGGGAACACAACCGTGGTTATATTTTTTTGACATACGTTAAAAGAGACGTCGGTACGTACCTGTGTATACCTATGATATAGGCTTCGCCCCAACAGCATAAGAATAAAGCTAGGTATTAGATCTTTATTCAAGTGGGGCTTATAAAAGTGAAATAAGAAATAGTCAAGTAACACCTATACATAAAATGGAGATAACAAAAACAAGGCCCACCTGTGCCATTTCGGTACGTTAGTGCGAACCACGAAGGAAGAACAATACAGAGTTTCAATAATGGCTCAGCGTAATATAGGTACCTAAACTAATTACTAGCTTCATTCCAGTTGCAGGCGTACCTAGCAGGTTATAGGTGATAGTGACAATCTCATAACTTAACGTCAACCAAAGCAGATCCACTTAATTCATTTCGCGTCTAATACGAGTCATTGTAATTTCTAGAGCTTACAGAACAATATAATTTAGTCCAACTCAAGCGTTCTCGACACATCAAAATTTTATTTTAAAACGTGTTTTACACCCGTACGCACGCGTATATACGCGTATATACGCACTTGGTCTAGTTAATACTTGGTTTGTGGATTTAACGTTTTCATGTGAGATTTTGGTACTCTTAGCCTTCTCATGCTACGCCTGCTGCGTAGTCTACCATTCCGCTATATCGCCAATTCAACAGCGATACTGTGATATATGTCGCTCTCCATTTCTGTGAATGGCTGACATAGAAAAGGTAGAACAAATAACTTTATATTTCAGTGTGACAGAGAAACTATCACACTATCCGATGAACAAAAGTTGTCAGACCTCCTCTCAGTCCTGTATCCATGGTGCGAATCTTTCAGAAAGGCCTCAGGGGCCGAGATTGATGACCCCGATGCCCCTAGGTGATCCTCGAATAAATTGTTACACGACGTGTTGGTTTTTGCTTTATGACACCTAGTTTTCTAAGCTGCATTCCTTTGAAAATATAAAAATGTTTCGTTTGAGAAAATAACTATTTTCAGTATTGTAAACATGTATTTTCCCTCTAGCGCAGCGGTTATAACTTTTTAAAGATGTCTTGTATAAACTGTAAAATATAATTTAAAAAAATAACTAAAAGCTCCTCTTTAGTTTTTAAAGGTAACTTCTTCGGCATTGATAAATTAGGTAATATAAATAAATAAAGCTAATCATATTACCAAACAAGATACTGAACAAGATCTAAGAAGAGTAGGCAAAGTTGCGTCTGCCAGCGATTTTTATACGAAATACTCGTATATGGAGTAAATAGCGGAGCTCGTTAAAATTGTTAAAATACCGTGTAATATCCCAGTCCAGTGCAGGCCTCGAGGATTTTAACGATCAGTACTCTAATACTTTCCTAATACTTAAGGGATTCACGTTGGATGTCTGTATGCTTCAACGGTTAGTATCTGCGGCCCGGAAAAGTTAAATGAGAATAATAATTTATAAGAATCTCTAAGGTAGATTTCACGTGAGTCGTGTCACAGGCCTTTTAGTAAATACAGGTGTAGAGGGCGAGCTAAATTACTCTTAACTGTAGCTTTAATATACGAGTAATAGTAGATTGATTAAAATTCTTTATTGTACTACAAAAACATTATGTACAAGGGCGAGCTTAATGCCTTGCAAGGCATTCTCTACCAGCTAACCAGGTTAGCAACTTTGCTTTTTGTGATTTCTCAGTAGCACTAACAGATTACAATACGCGTTTGTCGTAATATATTTTTCTTTACATTTTTGATCATTCAAATAGATTGCAAATGAATGAGCAAGTTCCAAAGATTTATTTATTTACTCGTATACAGGTAGTTTCAAAAAGATTAATTATAAATATCATTAAACTGTATTACTTGTAAATCGTGAACATTTTCATTTAACCGATTAACCATATATATGGCATAAATACGAGTCCAATGTATTTTAAATTTATACATGCAAAGTTGAACATTGTATGAAAGAAGGATACCTACCTAACAAAATACGGACGTGAACAGAATTCACGTCGGGAAGTTTTACAATTTGTTACATCGCTTAAATTGTAATAAAGCGCTGGAGAAACACATTCATTTACATAGGAATTCCAACCTATCTCCCATCACTATCCGTTTAAAATTCTGCTTTAATTTCGCGACTCAAGGTCTATGCTTCATAATTTTTTTTTCTGAACAAACGACGTTATTTTTTATCAGAGTCCAGTGTAAGGTTTATAAAGAGAGGTGTACAGTGAATCTCGGATGGATACGTATTCTATTTACCCTAACAGATGACGTCATTACTCCTTAAGCAAATCTTACCTGAAGGAGGCAAATTGTCGAAGTCAGTGATACGACTTTACCTTTTATCCTTCCTGAAAATGTCACCGTTAGGAATGATAAAAGGGTTACTTTATTCTTCACGTGGATTTAAGTGTTAATACGTGTTTTATTTAAGTATTTTATACCTGTAAAATGGTATGTAAATACATTTGATAATACTTGTTTACCAATTATACCATATATCTAAGAAGACTCTGAAACTGTTATTAGAAATATGATCATTATGATATTTGACTTACACCTGTTTCATCACGCAATAGTATTTTAAGATAAAAACTGATATTTTAAGATTGAAGAAAGTTGGCTGAAAATAACGGGGCTTAGGTAGGGATCAAATATACCTCATTATATGTTATATACCCAGTACGTCCGCTTACTAGAATACAGCAGCTGCATCTCCTGCGTGCATGTCGTAAGAGTCGACTAAGGAACTCGCATATTATCGAACTAGCAACTTATCACTTTTACATCTGTCCCCGTTAGGATCTCTTTTATGATCTTGCAGTTCCGGCTAGACCATTTCGGGGACACAGCCGTGTCTATTCCGCAGTAAAAATAATCCTGCTTTTACTATTCAAGTATTATATCAGACGCTAGGCACATAGGGTCTAATAATAATAAATTTTAGCCTTCATAACATTGTATATTACAACGGCTTGCAGCTTAGCAATTAATTTTAGAAGGAAATAAACGTTAGGAAAACGTCTGTGCTTTATAGTCGAGATCTTTTTAATTGCCCGAACTAAGCAACGTTTTAGTGCCAGTAAAACAGACCATTTTGAATCCAGTATTAATGAAATACTGGGGTCGTCCGGTGGTCGAAATTCAACCGCTATATGTATTTACTTTACTGTAAATAAATGTATTTACTTTAATGTAAATAAATGTATTTACTTTAATGTAAATAAATGTATTTACTTTACTGTAAATATATGTATTTACTTTACTGTAAATATATGTATTTACTTTACTGTAAATAGTAAACTACATAATGTAGGTTTTACGTATTAACATAATTTACGTATACACACGGCTAGGTTTTCGAAATGGGGTAGCCAGAACTGCAAAATTGTAAAGGAGATCTTAGAGGTACTAAGGACTAAGGAACTCAGAGCCATTCTGTCAGGCGATGCGCTCGCAACTTGCTACTGGTCTGACACCTAGACCCATTCTGTCAGGCGATGCGCTCGCAACTTGCTACTGGTCTGACACCTAGACCCATTCTGTCAGGCGATGCGCTCGCAACTTGCTACTGGTCTGACACCTGGACTCTATGCTAAATGTGGCTATTGAAATCACCTTTGTGATCCTGCAGTTTTGGGAGTGAAAAAAAAAACCTACGTATAATACTAAAACTGTTTCTCTTCCCGGGCATACTGTACAAGTCAGTAGAGGGACAGGAGGGTCTTGGTGTTTTGTAGGCGATGGGCTGACCACCTGTAACTACTAACCGAAATTATACATCTCAACTATACCCTCAAAATTGGTCAGAAGTGGCACCATGTGGTCCTATCGGCCCTTGGTGCTCTGCCTACCCCGTAAGGGATAAAGGCGTGATTATATTATTATTATGTTTATAGGCGCACGCACTAAAGACGATTTAGAGTTTGACAAAAATCGTAAAGCAAAAAGTCTGCGAAAGATATAAGCACTGTCTATCTCGGCGGAGGAAGGAAAGGCGACTGATAAAAAAGCCTTTTCAGACACAAAACTTATTCAGCTGTTTTAATAAAGTGAAGAAATACGTTACGAAGAAAATCCAAATAAAGTTGGGGACGCAATTTATCAGAATAACGAGTTCTTTCGAACCTCCTCGGCGTGACGCCTGGTTCATTTATATTTTTTCCTATCCGCTGTAGACCGATCACATGTATCCTACGAGACACCGTGGAAAAGCACGCATTGTGAATCTTATGCCTTTTCCATAGGATTAGAAGTTGATCGCGCATCACGCACTTAAAAGTAATAGCACAGTTTAGGGTTATTACTCTTGCGTTCTTTTAAACCATTATCGCTGGGCTGTCTTGGAGGAGAAAAACTATTTGTCACTGAATGTAATTGGCGAAAAAATCCTTTGTGAAAAGAACTCCAAGTCAATCCATGATACTCGTATAAAGCATTACGTAGTTATTCCAAAAGCGCGAAACAGCAAAATATATGGAATATCTGTCAAATTGAGGCAATATCAGGCAATTCTTAAATTCTTTTTTTAAATCAAACACTTGTATCTTACTACATATATACTAGAAGACACCCACGACTTCGTCCGCAAAAAACAATCCCTGTTTACGTGGGAATTTCAGAAAATCCTTTCTAATCGGATACCTAGGTCATACAAATAATACATACACTCCATTCCGTGGTTTAAGCCGCGCTGAACCGTCAATCAGGACATTCAAGATAAAACATTTTATATTGTATCGATGTATACATTGGTGGATACTATTATTATAACTGGTATCGTGCCATCAAAATATTAATATCATTGTTTTTATTTATCGCCATATAAATAATATTTGCGTTTTCATCACGCACAGTACCATTTCCTTCAACTCCCAAGCCTCTTACGCCAAAGACATTTCGCTCAATCATACTTAAACATTTATTCATACAAGTTTCAAGACCGCAACTTTGTCTGAAAGGCTTCGAGCTGAAATTATAATAATCTCTCAAAAGACGGACGAATTGAAAGTATGGATCAGGCGGCATTAGCATTTATATTCAGATTTCGAGGTAGAAGTTACTTATCATTCTTTGGACTCACTTTGGACTAGTCCTTAGCAGATTTCGCGATAATTGTATTCACTGATTAATATTAATATGAGTTTATGAAATCTCTTTTTAAGGTACTTCCTAATAGGACACCATGGTTAAGCTGCACCCGTTAGCGTAACTAACGTTAACCAGTATTTTTTACTGTAGGATCTGACCTTAAAATTATTGGACTTGTTAAAACAATTTGCCAAATTCTGTTTTCTACAAATTACAATTTGATTTTTTTAAACTGAAACAAATAAAGATCGATAGCTTAAATTATCTGGGGTAATAAAATACGTAAGGGGAACTATACTACGTATAATGAAACCAAGCTAAACATAATATTATACTATACATTACGTTTTGGACAGGAATAGTTTATTCGAATGACTGAAGATCTGGATGAAATCAAGCTTATGGTCAACTAAAAATAAATATATCCTATTATTATGAGCAACTTCTATTATCTTATCATGCTTTAAAGACAAAATATGGCATCTCAATAACATTGAATAAAATCATTTCAAGTTCTTAAACAATATCTAAATTATTTTTCATTGTAACTCCGCTTACATCGGAGGGTCCATCTCGAATTTTCTCCGACAATTAAACGTAAGCATTAATTGTGTTGACCCCTCCCTCATTCCCTCTTGCTTATTCAGCGAGTAATCGAAGGATAGCATTATGCTGGATGTGGCTTAAATTATTGCCTTGTCTATTTATCCATTGAACAGTTAGGCTTATACTAAGAATAATAATAGTTGGGCAATTTTATTATTGTGACAGACAAATGTTAAGACAATAGTACATTGAAAAGAAAATGTACAAAGGCGCACATTAAGTGGGCTTATTGCTTATGTTTTGTTTTTGTAAGCATTAAAATCCTCTATTTTAAAATTCTATTATACTGGGTACAGCTTGTTTATTATTACAATGAATTCTTTAAGTTCATTTAGTATTTTAGAAAAATAAAGAATTTGTCGACTACTCATGAAATTGATCTTACAACTTAATTGCGAATTGAACTAAGGAACTTTTAGAGATTACTCGTTTAGTATTTACTCTCGAAATAAATTCGTTAATATTGTTCGTGCGTTGTTATTTTAACAGTTGCAAGTTAACCTAGCCTAATTAATGAAATTAGCTAAGACCTAAAATCTAAAATACATCCTATAAAATTTAAAATATTTAAAACCCATACAGCATGGTAACATAATATCAGACAATACAGTTTGCCTGCGGCTATATATCCATTTGCTTAAAATGTAGATAGCTCGATTATCATGCCTAAAATAACAGAAATCTATCTTATGTCATGAGCAAAAACCTAAATACATAAATAAATAAACCAAATCATACATGTAGAAATAAGATACCAAGTCCCATGATGAATTCTGCCTATTTCAGGCGCCATATTGTCGGTTCTAGATACCGTAGAGTAAAGGCATTGTTGCGATTTTATTGTAGGCAATTTACGGTGCTATATACGGGCCCCTTAACACCAACCCTCGTATAATTTGGATTGTGGGTCTAATAAGAATGAAACAACGGTAGTGAAATAATGCGTATTAATTAAGTAGCAATTTTAATTACAATTAGCTATATCTGTTATCTCTATCATATATTTTTAATGTGTTTTTAATCAAACCTTTGAGATATAATATCGGTAGATTAACAGTTTCATACTAATTATAGTGATTAAAAAAATTATTTAAATTTTTGAAGATTTTTTTATACTCGTAAAATTGCGTAGTTTTAAATATCAAAGCATACCTACATAGCGATAGACTGACAGCGGGAAGCAACTTTGCTTTTATAATATGTACCTTGTTTCGGCAAAATAAAAAATGCGCTTTCAATGTTCATCCATTACAATATTTTGGAGTGTAATCCGCAGCTAATTGTGACGTTATTTATAGGACTAAAAGGTAATATTTTGTCTTGTTTGTCCGCCATTATCCCTACGCGTTTACACTCTGTTTATTTTATGAAATACACCAGAACGTAATCCCGAAATTATTTTTCGTAATTATTTGAATTTGAAATAAGCAAGGTGTGTTTTGCATGATTTAGATTATTTTGGCTAAGTAGGTAACATATAGCTGCAATTTTAATATTGCCAGTCAGGATAATGAGACGATACAGCTATTTAATACCTATAGATGAATGGCGATCTATAGCTACTCGTGAACTTATGTAAAAGGTCCAGGAATTACCCTTCCAGGATTACCAGGCTTCTGCAGCCTCTGTACATAATATTTATAAGTGTATATTATGGTTTTCGCTGCACTTTTACTGCACACGACCTTCTCTTCCTGACTATTTTAATAATGTGTTGACTGTTTTAATATTGAGTTAGGACCTGGACCTAAGCTTTAACCTTGAGTTTGCATGGCGTAATAGGTATAGTGACTTGAGCGAAATGCTATGAAAATAGCCCACTATAGGATAATTTGTCCACAAAAATTCGAAATCATTACCTATAAAAAGTTCATTTTTCCAGATACCACATACCTAATGTAGAGATTCCTAAACAACTCAGGAAAACTCTTGAAAACTTTATTTTGTTAGTTTAAGCTCCACTATACTCCTAATGTATATATAATGAATGATTAATGAATTCAGATAGCGTGTGGATAATTCCTTAACAACTCAGGAATATTTATACACTTTAATATATAAACATATCATTTTAGATGTAATATTTTGTGGTCAGGTTTTCTATAGTAGGCATTTTGCGTAACATATCCTTTTTGTTATACCTGTGAATAGCCAAAGTCTCGGCCACTGTACCTATACATTTAAATTTAACCACTTAATTGAGGAAGTATTCCACCCTTATTAATATCGTTACTGAAGATGGTAGCGGTGTCTTCAACCGTGATATTGGTATCAAATTTAATTTCGTCTACGAATTGGTTGATTAGAGGAAAATTTCATAAATTAAATTAACATAGTCGTACTGAAAAAGTTAAGATATGAGGTACTTTTATTGCTTGAATTTTAGTAACCTAGGTGAATTCCTATCTTACCTTAACATAAAAATAATTAATAAAATAAAATCACGAATTACCTAGTCATGAGTGACTATACACGATGTAATAATTACGGGGTATGTTAATTTTATTTTATTTATTTTATTTATTAAATTGGAAAGCCAACATAAAACATAACAGTTCCGTTAAGATACATTAAGCGAAATTCCATGAAAATAGCCAGAAATAACTATACAGGATGCCTGTGACAGCCAGGCAAATATTGATATGGTGACTTCAGACCATGGTTCTGAGTCGAAAACAACTGAAAATTTTCGCAGGAAAATTCCAAAATTTCAGAAAAGAAATTGTGTGGTTCGTGTAGGCCTTAGATAATGACTATAAATCAAAATTTAACCTATGGATGATTTAAAAAAAAAAGTTGCCCCCATAAAAGTTCTATTAACTGATCAACGTCAAAGGAAAGACACCCACAAGTGATCGAAAAACGCCAATGTATCACATAATCTTACTAATATTATAAACGCGAAAGTTTGTGAGTATGTATGGATGATACTGTTTCACATAAAAACGGCTGGAACGATTTTAATAAAATTTGGTATGTACTACATAGGCTACTTTATATCCTGGGAAAATATTATCATCCCGGATAATTTCGACATTTTGTTTTTTCTGCAGTACACGCGGACACGCGGACTAGTCACAGGAGTCATTGCAGGGCGAGAAATCTGTCACTACTTGTATTGCCTGTCTGTCACACACACCCTGTAATAAGCCTACGAACATGGAACATGAACACTCCTAGGTCATCCATGATCGAATCACCTGAACCTTATTTTTATACAATTCGACTGTAGATAGACACGGATCACTGCAAAGCGATCTTTGCGCGGATAATTGTCATGAAACTTTGACTAAAATCCTCCCATTTAGAATATGCTGAGAATATACTTTATAAAATACTTAACCTACCTGCTCGTGCCTAACCTCAAAACTAATTAGAGTGTACTAATGGTTCAATATTAGCATTTTCAATTAACTTATGTAGAACCGTAGTCTGTTTACCGAGCATCTTGATGCAGCCCTGTATAGGGTGGTTATCAAAAGAGTGAGCAAGCACACTACGAGTAGGATATAAATGCTCAATGTTTAGTTAAACATTTATGTCAATGATTAGCTATGTCGATAGCAGTAAGGAACAGCATAAACCTGAGCTTTGGGCTGCCCTTCTGAACACTGCCTTGCTAAGTTAAAGGAATTTTTTCTGATTTTCTATGGTGGATACATAATAATTAATAAGTAAAGATTAGTTTTCTATACCCAATGGAAACCTAACATAAAATTTATACATTACACATTTACTCTTAGCCAAATGATCCGACCTTACGAGTACACATTTCGTCACTATTGTACCTAGTTTTAATAGTGAGATTAAAGTTTAAATTAGCACGATAAAGTAATGAACGACAAATGTTTTGTGCTCTATTGCCAGTAATTGATCCTTAAAACGATACTTTGCGTTGATTGTTTTCATTATGAGTTTAATTCAGTAAATGTTGTCACATGAAACTATGTGACTAAGAACTGGTAACTCCTGCCTAAAACGCCTAGGCATATTTGGAACTTACGATGAATAAAAATCCGAACAATTTCATAATTTAATCAATAAATTTAGTTTTTCAAACAAATCGACTTGACATGATTTAATACCTAACCTGTACAAATGCTATCAGAATGTATTTTATCCTTCATATAAATCATATTTATGGTACTTACTACTGTTATCCCAAATTAATTTAAGCTTGGAATCCACTTACAAAGTACCTACTTACATTAAAAACATGATGCCTACTGACAAATTAATAAATAATTTAATTTCTCGTATTTAGTTCAAGACAACTTACGAATTTCTGCCGTTTTCTTTTTAAAAAGTACAAATTCCATTGTTGTTTTGTCGATCTTTTTACTAGTAACACCATGGCTATTGGAATCAGTCTAGAAAACCTCGCAATATGTAATATAACATTAAACAATTTAGTCATATCGTACAAATCAATACATTTTTCTAAGAGCAAATATACAAAAAGAATCATATCATTAATAATTCCTAACACTATAATACCCAAAATATGTCTATAAGTCCTTTTAGACACAGTTTTTCTACAACAAGACATCACCGATATAATGATGCATATAAATAAATACATGTTAACAAGAAGCATTAGCTGTACATTTATAAGTGAGTAAATAATTGTTAGATATATACCAAACGATTTTTCAATATAGTCACTCAAAAACATCACGAAGTTACCGTATAGAGCCAATGCTGAAACGGCGACTGAAACAACTGTTTTTCCGTTACTGATATCTCCATTATATATTAAAACAAGCTTGAGATATGCTACGCAGGTCCCAGCTAAGGTATTGCCAATTAACATGTAAAATATAAACACAGCCACATACCAATAAAGTGTTTGGCCAATATCTAATAACGCAGCAGCGTTAGACACAGAAATTAGATTTAATAAACCCCAAAATATCTGATTGATAGCAATATAGTGATTCAGATTCCTCCATTTTGGCAGGAAACACCACGTTGTAATTAATAAAATAAATAATATAAACGTTGCGACACAAATTATGCACTCTAAAACGTATAACCACATTTTAAATTCTAATATTTATGTAACATTTTAATGTTGTACCTATTTATATAGGCACATGTGTAATTATACCAACCTAAACTGTTATTACTAAAAATTGAGTTTGTCGGGTTGTAAAATCATTTTCAGTGCAACATTTTATTTCTTATTTAGACACTTGACAGCTTAATGATATTATAATTTTGCATAATAAATTTGCCTAAGATTTTATAATAATTATGGGAATCCCAGAAAATATAAATATTATTCTAAAAACAATTACGAGCATTTCCACAGGATTGTTTAGTTTCCACAAATCTAATTAAAACTTATCAATCCTATAAATACGTTACCTAATTATGTAAATATAACCAATTTATGCTTTTGACTTACCTAATAAATAATACCTATTATGTAAACATTAAAGGCTAAGTGACGAAAAAAAGCCTTCGTGGATTTCACGTACCTATGATGTTTTATCTATATGTTTGTGACTACTCAGATAGTTTAGTGTAAGTTTTTAATTCGAACTCGCTCGTGTTAACGTCAACTATTCAATCAATCACGCAGTGCCCTTGTTCTAACTTTTAACACATCACGTCAGCAGGCAATAACATGATTGGTTGGCTGGTCTTAACACAAACGAGTTCGAATTGCAAGCTTGAGTGCTGCTGCTGAATTCAATAAACAGACAGAAAATAATCAAGAAATTAGCATGTATCTATCAAAATAATCCCACTCTATCTGAGAGCCAAAGACAAAGTATAAGTTTTTGTTTCACAAATCCAATTACAGTAGTTACTTCGGCAACACTCATTTTTATCGCGTAGACCCTTCGTTCGGGACGGTTCCCTTAATCATAGGGGATTTCAGTTCAGCACTTCTTTCTTATCAAACAAAAGGCTCAACAAAATCTTTTCTCTTCAGGTAAAAGTATTACTTTAAGGTTCAGCTAAACGAGCTATCTTTTATCGGAAATTTTGTGGCCGATAATGGTCCGCAGTCTTGCAACTTTTACATTGTGGCATTTAAAGGAAGAAGAAGTTGTTCAATTCTCTCGCATCTCGGTCTCAAACATCATGTTCGAAATTGTAATATGGGTTATATATACTAAAATGGCTTTTTTAAAGGTTTTAGTACCTATATAGCTATAGTTCGATTGAAATATCATATCCCAAAGCAATAACTTAGAGCACAGGCTGACTACACGATAAAACTTTCTGTCACAGAAGATACTGAAGGTATATGACTGTAGTAAGGCCAGAACAGAAAATATTTTGTGTATATAATGTGCGAAGTACATTATAATGGTCTGTGATAATATGCAGCGTAATTCGCCAGACATAACTAGCAATATTAAATATGCGTATTTCGGCTACATACCATAATCATATTGCCAAAAGATATTGCTCGTTTAGGACCATATTAAGACTAAACTTAGACTAACACGCGTGAGAGCCAAACTGGACGAGGATTCGCACTAAGTATATGGTAGATACGTACATTGTATATTTATGTTTTAACAGATAAAGCATAAAAGACCACCGTGTGAGTTTTGTTTAAAGTATTAAGATCTCCGCTTTGTAAAAGAAAGATTGTACTACGTTATATAGGTAATAACCAACTCGTCAGTGTAGCATGTGATCCTCTGTCTCAGACCTGGTACCCGAATGATGCAGGACCCCATATAGCTTATATATTTTCCAACATATACACACGGCTGTGTCCCCAAAATGTCGTAGTTAAAACTGTGGGGTTATGAATGAGATCCTATAGACACGTTTAGCGTAGCAGTTAAGTTGCCAGCTTACCTCCTGATTGCCTCTGAGTTCCTTAATCGACTCTTACGACATTCACACAGAAGGATATATACAGGGTGTCCCGGAAGTCGATGTCAAGCCGAAAACGGGAGATAGGCCAAGTCATAATAGTTATCACAAAAATAAAAAAATCTAAGTTATGTACTTTATAAATTATAGGACTTAAAAATAAACGAGAAAATCTACACCCTGTGATAGTTTTTTAACTCCTGTTGCTACAAATCTTCACTTTTTGTCAATTTCTTTTTTATTCTGTAATCCTGAAAAGTGCTTCTGTAAACTTGTTGCCTAAAATTCAAAGCCAACTGCTCCAGTTTGGAAGAAAATGTCACGTTTTGCCCAACCAACTATTTAAAATTAATACTTCGCCCAACCTTAACTGGCTGTACTGAAAAACAAATGTACATAACTTAGATTGTTTTTAAAATTTTCTGATAACTATTAGATAGACTTGGTCTATCTCCCGTTTCCGGCTTGACGTCGACTTCCGGGATACCCTGTATATGCAACTGATGTATCTAGTAAAGCTCCGCAACTGCACATGACATACCTAATATTGAAATTTGGTGATAATTTGTACAGGCTTTTATGTGGAACTTTCCTAACACCAAAAGGGATAACTAAAAAAAACACAAAAAAAATATATCAAAGTGGGTGTAGATTACAAAGTCCCAAAAAGGTCGCTCCGTATTGTCCATTACAGAAAGGTCTATATTATTCATGCATTATATTTTTAGGACAACGGAAGGGTATCAGCTTCGAATTGGAACCTTATCAATTATGTGTTAACTGTACTGGGGATGACCCAGTGACATAATATCCACTTGCAACTTGAAACCGGTTTCTACCTTTTATTTTGATTCTACCTTTTAGGTATACTTTTATAGGGATAGTTATACAAACGGTTATATACCCGAAACTGGCTAGAACTGGTTTTTAATGGTCATTAAGGAGATCCCCATACATGTTTGGCATACTGGGACCAGTCAGCACCTTGTTGTCGGCTCATCGCCTAAGAGAAAGTCCCTGAGTTCCTTAGACGACTCTTTCAATACCTAATTAAATGAAGAGAAATATTATACCTACAAAGACAGGTATAGTACATATTATTATACAAGGTGATTTTTGGTCGTCAACGTTCCCGAAAACTACGGAATCTCCTCCTCCATTATCACGATCATTTTTCTCCATGGAAGCCTACCTGGGAAGTGTCTTGTTCCCAAGATATTAGGGTCCAAAGTTGAGTAAATAGATTGCGTTTTTCTGCATCACATAGACGCGCGTTGCATGATTTTTTTACGAGAAATAATTAATATCTGTCTATGATAAAACTAGCATAAACACTGGACACTATAAATTTTGCCGATCAAGAATTTAAAAAAATACAAGGTTTCCCAGGATTTTTTTTGGCATAAACTTACTTTATTTGATGTATATAGAGTACCCTTCGTTAATGCTGCAAGGTCTACAAGTATTTGCGTCAAATCAGCATACTCTGAATAATCTATTTGCTATGCTGACAGCAAATATGAACGAATACTTATTTTTTGAGTAAAGTATTAAACATATATCAGGGCATTCTTACGACGCAAATGTACGATCCTAAGAAAACATAGGAGGGTCAAACGTATCCCCAATTTTTTTTTCGTCTGCAATTTCCACTAAATAAAGTCTAAATGGAATTCATTACTTGTACTCAGTGTTACGTGATTATAGGTAGACGCGAGTTCTAATAGTGAATCTAGTAATCATTTCATTTAAGGTTTTACTTCATATTTTATAAAGTTTATAACAACTTAAAGTGATACGGTTCTATGGATCTTATATAGGTAGTAGACGTTGGTGATAAAGTCTGATTGGGGATTGGGATTAGGATTGTTTTGACGTGCGCCCTTCAATGCTTGACGGGCTTGACAATATTATGACATGTACGGAAGAAGATCGTATCAGTACAGCAGATTATATAGCACCTGATTTCAACTTCCAACATAGAAACAACACTTACTTACATTGTTAAAACCGCTTCTACGACCATTACTTATGCATTGTGACCACGTTCGGCTTGAATACATTTCACGCTTTAAAATGGAGTGATTTTAGTTAGAACGTAAAGGAACAATGTTGGTGCAGTGTGCCCACGATTCGATCGTTAATTCTGGACATAAAATGGCGTCACTGCAGAGCTCAGGACTTTACAGTTCCCTGTAAGAAGACATTAGCGCAAATGTATTGACAAACCTTATTCATTGAACTTTTACACTGTTGGTGAAGCTATTTTAAAAGTTATCTTTCTTCGATTTGGAGTAAAAACTGGATCTTTGTGGAAACGTGATTACAATTTGTTAATTCAAGTAAAATTAGTAAGCATTATTTGCTCATCGCCATGTGGTGTCGGCAGACACAAATAGTACCACCCTATGTCGGCCCGTGAGTATCGGTGGTTATGGTATATTGTTACTGACTGGATGCCACAGAACAGACACCCCGACATAGGGATCAGGAAAAGACGGGATGACCTCGATTCGTTTCTGCCTTGTGGATGGACGTAGCCCGGTATGGGGATATGTAGATACAGTATAGGGAGGCCTTTGCTCAACAGTGGGACGGCGACATAAAAATACCAAGTGAATGAAACTTGACTGACATTATTCCATTAACAAAAGTTTCTCCCATGACTGGTCCAAAAGGAAGACTGGATTAGCGTGTAATCTATCCACAATTGGATAATATTGAGGAGAAACGTCGAGAATGCGAAACGATATAACACTGTTTTGACTATTTTTATTCAACCTCTAGTTAGTTAGCCGCCTCCCCAAACCTATAGTTACTGTTATTTTCAATAGCCACATAGTGTTATGTTCGATACCACGAGTATGGCCCAATTTTCCTTCAATATTCCAAGCAATTGATTCGAAAGTTTTCTATCGTAACCGTGGTTATGACACCCCGTCGCTATTCCGGTAGTTCTTAGTTTTTATGACGCCAATTTCAGGAGACTGGCCATAAACTTAATTAACTACGACGGAAAACACCTCTCGAAATGAAACGGATTATATGTTGTTAGCGCCTCACATTTATTACAGTTTGATTGGCTATAAAAGCGCTATAATCCGGCCAGTTTAGATAGGCGTTGGGAGTCAAACACTACAGTTTTAACAGTGTTTGTTCATTACCTTTAGCGCTTGGGACACAATGTACGTACAGTTTACTTACATTATTGATATCGTTTGCTTTGACAGGTGAATTTCGCTTCATTTTGTTCGTTGTTATTTTCATTTCAAATGGAATTGTAATAGTAGTGAACTAGTGGACGCCCGCGACTCCGTCTGCATGGACTGCAGAAAAAACAAAATGTCGAAATTATTTTTACAATCTTTACTAATATTATAAAGAGGTAAACTTTGATTGTTTGTTTGTTTGTTTTTTGCAGCGAATAGGCTCCGAAACTACAAAAATTCTTTCACCGTTAGAATCCTTATTGGACCCGGATGAACATAGGCTATAGGGTTAATTTTTTTACCATTTGACGCATGGAGGTATAAGTTTGACATACACCATAGAATAACAAGTCCACAGAAGGAATCATCAATGACATATGTATTCCGGGTATTGAAGCAAAAATGAGTCAAAAATCTCGCATCTTCCGCTCATATTACCCGCCGATTGTTGCCAAATCGATAAATATTATCAGTATCATCATCAATATCAGTTTTTAGATACAGTAAATAGGTTGTAAAAATTTGACATACTAAAAAGTTGCTTCAGTGTGTGCGTGATCACGGGTTCTGGGAATTTATTATTCTGTGACGTACAGATGACATGACACAACATGACAGATGAAATTTGTTTTTTTTTTGTTTGGTATATCCCGAAGAAAGAGCATGAGGAATACAGCATCCATACAGCCATTGTTTTAGTACTGATGATTTCTGAATTTATGATGGATGATAACGATGATAAATGGAAACGACTGAAAAATCCTCAAAAACGAGTGTAAAATTAGTCAAAATCAAAAAGAATTGCGAAAACAACATACCTACATGACTCCACGAAGAAACGGACACATACAAATAAATTTTAAATTTCACAAGTAAATTACACCCACTCCCTTTTGGTGTTTATGTGCGTTAGGGGGTGTAAGAGAGTACGGGCGGATTTCGCAAAAATCCCATGGGAACGGGGCAGACAGGGCAGAATTCAAAATTTTTACCAATATTTCCACTGTACCGGAACAAAGGCTTATTCAATAAGTACAAAAATAAACCGTTTGACGTACACAGATGAAATTTGGTGTGTATCTTTGTTAGGGGGTGTAAAAGACCATTAAGAACAGGTTTCCCGAAATTCCCATAGGAATGGCACAAACAGGAATTTCAAGTTTTTAGGAAAATCACAGGACATATAGAGAAGTATGACAGGTATATACGGTAGGGAGTATAAGAAAGAACTGAGCACATGTTTCCCGAAATTCCCACCAGAACGGAACAAACTGCAATACAATTTTTTTAAGAAAACCTATAGAACCTATAAAAGTTGAAATCGAAGATGTATGTTCATTAGGGACTGCTAGGGAGCACAAAGAACGGATTTCCCGTAATTCCCATGGGAACTGGACAAACGGGAATTCCCAATTTTAACGAAAACCATTTGACACAATATAATGATGAAATTTGGTAGAGAGTGTGAGGAGGAACTGAGAACGTATTTCTCGAAAATTTCTACCTGAACGGACCAAACAGAAAATTCCATTTTTTACGGAAACCTCTATAAATATAAAGCAGAAATCGGGCATGTATATTCGTTAGGGATTGCGAGGAAGCACTAAGAACGGATTTCCCGAAATTCTTCTATTTTATTTTTAATTTAATTAGACCTAGTTAACTTGCCTGCTGTTTTTTCATGCATTTCTAAAGCATTGTAATATTGATTGGTATGGAGGAGGGGAGTTTCCTGGCACAAGCTATCTTTTACTTAATAGGAAATTCTATAAACTGTATTATGTGCGATGCTTGTGTTAAAGAATAAAACAATTTTTCATTTTTCCACGGAAATGGGACAAACGGGAATCCCCAATTTTTACGCAAACCACTTGACACATGATGATGAAATATGACAGGTACCTATATTCGGTAGGGGGTGTAAGGAAGCACTGAGGACATATTTTCCGAAATTCCCACGGGAACGGGACAAACGGAAATTCCAAATTGTAGAGGATATGTACCGAAGCGAAGTGAGGGCGGGTCAATAGTCCGGGATAAAAACATTTTACATACATACATACATATAATCACGCCTTTATCCCTTATGAAGTAGGCAGAGCACCAAGGGCCGCCAGAACCACATGGTGCCACTTCTGACCAATTTTGAGGGTATAGTTGAGATGTACAAGTTCGATTAGTAGTGACAGGTGGTCAGCCCATCGCCTACAAAAGACCCTCTTGTCCCTCTACTGACTTGTACAGTATTCCCGGGAAGAGAAGCAGCTGTAGTATTGTACTTTTTTTTTCTCTCCCAGAGCAGCATAGAAGAGATGAAAACATTTTCCCGGGATAAAAAGTAGCCTATATGTTAAGTGGGACCCGTCATAATATATTATTCCTGAAAACTGCATCGAAATTGGTCCAGCCATTTCTGAGATTATTATATGTATACGTACATTACAATTTTATTATATGTATAGATAGATAGATATAGATTAGGTACTGTGCTTCATTACAAAATAGAGATGTAAAAGTAACGAATAAAAGCGTACCCGTGTGTATTCGTTACTTTGACCATGAGTACTCGTTGCCAAACTCGTTACTTCTGATAACGTATATGATATAGTAACTATAATATGGTAATGAGTCGAATCGACGTGAACTGTCGACGTAATGTACCAAATTTGTAATGGATTTGCTATTTAGAAAATTTTAACCACAAACTTAAATTATATTACAAAGAATAGTACAAAACAGTAAACTTTAATCACCGTTCTTTGAAATAAGCGATTTAAATGAACCGCATTAGTAGAACATACGATCAAAAACAAACGTATCAATACACCACTTGCAATCCGAAACAGTGTTATACGAAAAATACCCATGATATGAAACATGCGAGTAACGAGACGAATTTCTGGGTAACGTTTTGTTACTCGGTACTTGATGCAGTACCCGTTACTCAGTAACGAATACATACGGTTTGTTACAGCTTTATTACAAAATATGAACTGCATTTCCATCGGTGCATGCCGACTGGGACAGTAAACTAAGGAACTCAAGGGCGTCCTCTCAAGCGAGGCGATGAGCAAGCAATTTGTCACTGATTGTTTACATCTAGCCCCGCTACTCAAAACGTGGCTATACGATCTAGTTTACGATCCATTTTGATAGCACGGCACATATGTAATACTAAATACGGGAATGGGCTGATTGATATTAATTAAAGTAGAAATTATGATATTAGTATACATGATTACTGATTCTACTTTTTAAAAAACTTTTGTAAAAATAGATGAATGGATAAAAACTATTCCACCAAGTATAATTTTCAATTTACAAAGTTCATGGCTGAAGTTTCCACAAACAAAGTACACAGTTTAAATGTAAACTGTTCGCTGTAACGTCTTACCTCAACAAGTATAAGTCTCATAACAAGTTTGGAGACCAAATAGACCATGAGCCGCTTATGTTTTCTAGCAACTCTTATAACAAAAATAATGCATCTTTTAAATTTCATATGTATTGTGTGTGAAGACAGGAAAATGGTAGAGATTGATGTCCATAGAAATGCATAATTGATACAATTTTGTAATAGGAGTTATTTATTAGAGTTTTCTTTTTACATTACCATGAACATCTGACAAGCACCAAAATTCTGTATTGGATTAAATATAGGTTACTTTAATGCATTTATAATTGTCTAATTTAGATTGTATTTAGAAATACTGATAGCTAAATGTATGTTCTGTGTTGATGCGGGACTTCACTAGAATATATCAGCTGCATCTCTTTGCATGTCATTTCCTTACAAGCTAGCAACTTGGATCTTTCACATCTGTTGCGCTACGCTAAACGTGACTCATGGACCTCCTTCGTGATCCTGCCTAACCTAACTAACCCATTTTGGGAAACAGTCGTGTGTATATCTATGTATGTTTGGTTCATGTACTCTATAACGTTTGGTACTTGGTCTACATCAAAGACTGGACTAAATGACATTGTCTGAAAAAGTATTTTAATTCGATGAAAGAGGGAAGCTCAGACGGCAATACGTCGGGAACGATTTGCATTTTTATGAAAAAGTTGTCCCCTGCCCGTTTTCTTTGGGTATCTTTTTGAAAAGTTTGCCCGTAGTTTTCTTAACTGACCAACAGTTCGGAAAAACGTTATAAATGTAAAAGATATTTTAATGCTTAAAATTTGACTTAAATCTTTTTAATGCGGTATAAGTTGTCACTGACGTGGCTACCTACTACTACAATAAGTGAAGCCGGAAATAGTTACACTAAAAATAGGTAGAATGCATGCTAATTAACGCGATTTTCCAGTGTCAAAATTAAATTCTTATGTTATTATTTTAATACCACGATCTTATATTTTTAAGTTTTCATAATATTAATATAGTATCTAAATTGTGCTACAAATATCCCACCGCCTTTTTAACCGACTTTAACACAGAGGTTCTCAATTCGGTTGTATTTTTTTATACAAAGACAAAGCAACCGCATAGAAGGATATACGGCACACTGAGCACAAGTCAGACCCACTCCACGAATTTATAAAAAGACTTAGTTGAAATATCGACTCGTTCTCAATATGTTCAGCGATTTGCATTTTTATGAAAATGCTGAACTACATTGATATGGGTTTAGATCTGGTTTAGATTTTCGGTGCTGTGAGTTTATAGACGTACTAGGAAAGCGATTTAGAAGTGAAAATGCGGAAATGTGATTCGAAAGTTTTGATGTGCCTTTCGTGATATGGAAACATCTATGCGAGATATAAGAACCTTACAAAGTACCTTTAAGGTACGAGTATACTTGAGAATTAAACGAACTTACCTTGTGAAGTTCGATTCTAATTATACGAGTACCACGAACGAAGATGATTACCAGTTTACATGCAGCAGTACGTAGTATGGTGCCGTCCTTGTCACACTCTTTAAAGCTACTTAAGAAAAAAAAAACTATATCTGTCTCACTTCCCCTTTTCCCGCTCCGGTATAGTCGGCCGGCAACACTAGACGCCATTAATTTTAGAGTCAACTGAAATCAATTTTTTTACAAACATTTACAGGGTTAAGCGAACGTGACCGGGTTGGGAGGGAGTAGGTAATCATCTTCGTTCGTGGTACTCGTATAATTAGAATCGAACTTCACAAGGTAAGTTCGTTTAATTCTCAATTATACTTCGTACCCCTTCCGAAGATGATTACCAGTTTACATGCAGATGTTTAGAGCTTAAAAAATTGATAAGGTAAATAAAGAAAAAATAAAAATTAAGGTTCTTAATTCTTATTGTATTATCTCATTTTCATGAAGAAAATATAAACAGATAACAGAAAGTATTAAGTAACTATGTATGTACAAAATTAGATTATCAAACATAACATAAATAATCATTATTGGCCAAATAAAGAATTAGCAAATTCATTATCAGTATTAGATGTACTTGCATCTCTGTTATAATATTTAAGGAAAACATTGGAGGAATCACTCCAACCTGCAGCCCTACGCACCGCCTGTAGGCTGACCCCAGCACGGCGCGCAGCTGACGTGGCTGCGTGCCGTGTGCTGTGAGCACTAAATATATCTGTATTTATACCACTTTTTTGCAATGTATTCTTTACCCAATGTGCTAATGTCTGTGATCCTACTTTATTGTGGGGTTTTCTGAAGCTAATAAACAAATTCCTTGTTGAACCATTTCGAATATTTGACGTTTTATTTATATAAGACTGTAGGGCTAAACCAGGGCATATTTTAGGATTTTCTAATATGAAGGGTAGCCTAATAAGGGGTTGGTAGGCTCCAGGTCGGGAAGTTTTTACTAAGTCGATTATTTTTATTACTATGCAATTGCTTTCAATAACAATATTTTCAACTTTGATTACACTTAACGTCTGCATTCGCTGAGCAGAAGCGATAGCAAGAAGAGTTATAGTTTTAAATGACAAATCACGTAGGCTAATATTATCATCATAAGGGTAGAAATCACTTAAATAATTAAGAACAATAATTGGATCCCACGTTACATCGTATTTCGGTGTAGGTGGTTTAAGTTTAAATACACCCTTTAGGAGTCTAGTAATCAAAACATGTGAGGTTACTGACGAATCTAACAACAATGTCAAAGCTGATCTCATTGTATTTAGTGTACTATAACTAGCGCCCATATTGAAAATTTCTGTAAAAAAAGTAATCAACTGTGGAACGTTAACATCATAATAAATGTAATTATTATTTTCACAAAAGTACCACCATTTCTTTAGGCATGAATTATATTGATTTAATGTATTTCCAGCGAAAGAAGCCATTAATAAATCTAATGAAGTTGATGGGGCGCCACGTCTCATCATACTCTGCCGGATAATTTCGCCGCCACCAGGGAAAGGTCTGCATAGAGAGGATGAGCTTCCCTGAAAGGAGAGTGAAGTAATGACTTATTTGGCTGGAATATAATCTCATGAGAAATTATCATTTTCTTAAATACTGGGAACCTCGGCTGGGATGGCCAGTATGGTACGACAACAATTCCTTCCGCTCCCTCTGATTTAATTTTCTGGACAACTTTTGTAATAAGGCAAAATGGAGGAAACGCATAAAAATCTAAATTTTTCCAACTGAAGGTAAACGCATCAATTACTTCGGACTGGGGATCGAGTTTCCATGAAGCATATCTTACACATTTATGATTTTGTATACTCGCAAATAAATCAAACTTTGGATTTCCAAAAGATTTTTCTATTTTGGCAAATGCATAGTCAGCGAGTTCCCATTCGGTGTCAATCTTCAATTGTCTAGACGCCCAGTCGGCTTCGGTATTATCTGCTGATTTTATATAAGACGCAAAGATATGTAAGTCGCGGCATTCACACCATTGCCAAATATCACGGGATAAGCTATTAAGATGTGTAAATCTTATACCACCCATACGATTGATGTAAGCTAAGGCTGTACTGTTGTCAATACGAAGAAGTATGTTAGAATTACGTAAATTTTTTGCAAAGGTTTTCAAAGCATAAAAAGCGGCCTTCAACTCTAAATAATTGATATGATTATTTGACTCTGATAGATTCCAGTTACCTCCAGCAGTCGTACCATTACAGGCTGCACCCCACCCAGTAGTAGATGCATCACTGTATATGATTACATCGTAATTGTCTTTTCTAATTGGATTATAGCTCTTTTCAATATTAGATATCCACCATTCAAGATCTAGATTTAAATTATTTTTGATGTAAATAATCTTATTATAATTGTCGGAATTGCCCAATGCTAAATATTTCTCTCTTTCTAATAATTTTGTGTAAAGCCACCCGTAACGAACAGCTGGACACGCTGAAGTTAAAAGTCCAAGAAACTCGGCAAATTGTCTTATTGTGCATTTGCTTAATTTGAGAAATATATTTGCCTTTTCTTTTATACGCAATTTCTTGTCATGTGGTAATGACAGGGTCATTTCACGCGTATCAAATATGAAACCCAAAAATTTTGTAGTCCTACTAGGACTAATATTACTTTTATTATAATTTATAATGAAGCCTAGCGATTCTAAAACAGATATGGTGGCGTTGATATTATCAACACATTCTTCAAAAGTTGAACCAATACAACAAAAATCATCCAAATAGTTTACCGACATATATCCAGCAGAACGAAGTTTATATAAAATTGGTTTTAAAAGTTTAGTAAAAACGAATGGCGCTGTGCAGAGGCCAAAAGGAAGGGTATTAAATTCGAACATAGTCGATCTCCATCTGAACCTTAACTTTTTACGATCCTCAATATCAATATTAACTAAAAGATAAGCATCTTGGATGTCTATTGTAGCTAAGTAATCATTACATTCAATGAGTTTCAAAACCGTACGGTAATCTTCCATTTTGAAGTGCTGGACTTTTATATATTTATTTAATCCCTTTAGGTTTAATATGAACCTATGTTTACCATTCGGTTTTGGAACCGTAAAAATTGGTGAAATATATTGGCCATCACAAGGATTACAAGGCGAAATGCATTGAGACTGTAATAAATCTGAAACACAGCCATCAATAATTTTAGCTTCATATTCGGAACAACACTTATTCTGAGGTAGCTCGATTTGTACTGGAATATCAGTGAAGGGAATTTTATATCCCTTGACCCATGATAAAATCATACGGTCGTTGGTGATGTCAGTCCATTGTCTATAGAAATATTGCAATCTACCAGCTACAGGAAATAATACCTCTGGAAATAGCTCTGCGTGCGAAGTCAAGTCCTCCTCCCCCGATAACGCTGCGTAGTCTTCGTGCTGTAACTGCGTTTGTCGTGCACCGGAGCCGCTGGTTTCTTCCGTGGTATGGGGTTCGCTCGTGGCTCGGCGACTGATGCGTGCGGCGCCCCCCTCGAGTTTAAAGTTCCACGACGGAATGCAGATGATGGACCGGTAATGAATGGCTTAGGCTTCGGTCGATTATCTGTAGATGTCGGTCTTAGTTCCATACCAGACTTAGAAATCGCCTTAGAAGATTTTAAATGTTCCGCAAGATTCGAACCAAATAAAAAATCATCAATCTTTGTATTTTTTATGGTGTCCCTTGTTTCTTTATTTAATGTATTGATAACAGCATAACGCCTCGATTGGGATTCTTTAAAGTGATAGTCACATACTAATCGACCAGCATCACTCAGTGATTTAAGTAAATCTTGAAAGATATCATGTTTGTCTTTTGTTAAAATTAAATTTAATGATTTGCCCAAAGCTGATAAACAACTAGTTAATTGATTTTGTTTTGCCTGATGATAAATATCTTTTTTATTATTTATTTCTGTAAGAGCAGCCTTCATTTCAAGGTTCAATTTAGGAGCCCTCATATTTGGACAATTCTCAGATGGCAAATATAATTTTAACAATTTGGTTCTCTTTTCCTTTGATAATCCATTCAATAAAATGTGCTGCCATCTAGACGCAACGTCTTTATGTAAATTCTCACCAAAAGGCTTTTCTGAGGCAGTATCGTCACCTAATATGCTTAAAACATCAGGATTTAATTCTGAACATTCCTCAACTGTGTCAGCACATTCTGAATATGGCATTTGATCTACTTGAATTTCATCTGAAAATATGGGTAGATTTATTTTATATATATATATATATATATATATATATATATATATATATATATATATATATATATATATATATATATTATTTTTTTTTATTTTTTTTTTATCGAGAATGATAAAAGTACTAGGATTATACTATAGTAACGCTCAATACGCGATATACGCGGAGCTAAATTTATGTCAAATATCGCGTTATTATTTCATCAACTCAACACGATATACGTGGAGTAAAATAAATGTAATATATCCATATAGGATACACATGAATGCTCAGTACGCGATATACGCGGAGCTAAGGGTACAAAAAAGTACCTAGGTATTACAACTCAACACAATATACGTGGAGTTTAAAAAATGCTAATCGCCACCTGATTTACAGAGAGTATAGATAGAAGCCCAAATAGGTGACAGCGTAAGTTGAATTAAAAGCATTAAATATCATAACTAGAAGGCGCATGGCAACAAAAGGCTTAGGCGACATGGCATTGGCGCCTGTCTGGCGCACGCGCCACTACTAGCATAAAAGAATTAGAACATAGCTAGATATAATATCGTACTTTTAGCACTATAACTCACCGTTATACATTTCCAAGTCGTTCTCTGATGAGGCTAAACTAGGCGAATTCTGATTTACAGAATCGCTTTCGGAACTTGTGGAAATTTTACGTCGGCGTGATTTCTTTTTTAATTGTTTTTCAATTCTTCGCATTTTCTTCCTTATTTCATCATAATCGTCATCACGTGATCTTTTTTTACCTCCCATTATTACTGTTGAATATTACCTATGACACACCTGTGACTCGGACGACACTAAAACACGTAATGGCGTCTAGTGTTGCCGGCCGACTATACCGGAGCGGGAAAAGGGGAAGTGAGACAGATATAGTTTTTTTTTTCTTAAGTAGCTTTAAAGAGTGTGACAAGGACGGCACCATACTACGTACTGCTGCATGTAAACTGGTAATCATCTTCGGAAGGGGTACGAAGTATAATGCCCTAAATCACAAACAATAAAATATATACAGCTACTCTTATATGCCACACGATTTTATAAGCTCAGAAATTATTTTTGGTATTGAAAAAAATACAACATATTTTAGACAGTCGCATTTGATGTTATTGTATCTCATAAATACGCTTCAATTAGCGATAAACCATCGGCCATTTTTCCGAGAAGAAACTCCGAGCTCGGTATCTGAAAATTATGAACAGGGAAGTTCAAAACAAGTTTTAAGAAATTTTTACTTTAATAGTAGTCCGCCACTTAGACTGAAGAGCAGGAGATCTCTGAACTTAAGCAATTAGTAAGTTCCAGTCAGACAGCAATTAAGGAGAAATGCTATTTGAACGAAGAAAAGGTAGAAATAATTCAGCCAATAACAGAACGAGTTCACTCGTTAGCTAAATTTTATTCATTAACAACTAATGACCGAAATATATCAAGGACGCTTTGCGCTTACAGTAGTGGTTTTGTTTAAATTAAGTGCTGGGGATTAACTTGTTGCGCTTTAATGTCAATGTTTATAGAAGAGATGGTTAATCATTTTATTGAATGAATTTGTATAAATATTTTTCTGTTGTAAAGAGATATTAATAATTTTTAATTATTAGGAAGAGAAGAGTGAATGTTTTTTTTTTGTTTTTAACAAAGATTAAGGATGCACTGCCTTTGTTAATAGGCATTTTGGTTGTACAAAATGAAGTTAATCATGTCTCTATTTAGAGACATATACTTTTTAATTAATTAATTTAGGAAATGCAGAGAAACACCTACTGAATCATTTCGTAACATAAAATTGGTTCCATTACAAGTTAATCATGCTTGATACTGTACTCGTACCTACGCTTCGCTTTATTTGTAATCAAACAGAAAATACTGCATAAACTGAAATGTGCCTATCTAGTAATAATCTTAAGACAAAAAAACTGTACATAATACGAATTCTATAAACTAGATAACCGTGAAAATGGTTGACAAACTAAATAAAACGTTCGACAGTTCTAGAACAAGCGACTGCCAATAGAGACATAGGTAGGATATTTACATTTTTATTGGTCCATTTATAGAGCAATTGTACTGTCTAGGGAGTTTTTGACCGATATCTTAGTAGTTTTTTGTTGTTTCTAATTCTAAACTAGTTTAGAGCTTAGTTTCTTAGATTCTCTGATAATAAGTAAATCATGTATGGGAAGTAAATCATGTATAATCTAAGTTTTAACAGTCAGCAGTTTGTCATTTATATTAGGGACACATCACATTACTAAAACTCTCTGTAAAGGGTTGAAGATTCTTGAATGATTCATATTAAGTCCTCTAACATGACAATTTCATTGGGTCGCCAAAACTTCAGTATTTAAAAAACCCATAAATTATTCACATAATAATTTCAATCAGCAGATACCCGAAAAAAAACACAAATTGCAACCATCGCGCATACATCCCATAATTTCCCATGTGACGACTATTCGCGCACGAAATACGTGGTTTTTTTTACCGTTCAGTGTCGAATGTCGATTCTATATTTTTTTTTGCTTTCACGAAATATTGGAATACTTGCACAAACCGAATTGTTACCGAGCCGGAGTTTATTGGATACGGTCAACTCATGACCTCGATCGTTATCGATGGAAAAGTTTATTGAATTTTCGCTTTATGACGTTTCTAAAAATACATTGTCACGCCAATCAACCCCACAGAGACTGGGCTGTGTATAATATACCCACATACCCACTTTATACCAAATTAGCGACCTACCCTGGCTGCTCAGGAGTGCTATCACTATCTATTTAATAAAACCGCATTGAAATGTATTGCGTAATTTATTAGATCGAAGCATGCATGGGGATAGACAGACAGCGGGAAGAAACTTTGCTTTATTGATATTATCTGTGCACACGTGAACCTGTTACTGCTTTTCAAATAGTATACTCTCTTAAACTTACAATATACAGGGGGTAACAAAAGGGGTATGTTAAGCGAAAAGCTATGTAAATCAACTTAATGTAGTCAACTAAAAGGACTACCCACAAAATTTCAGACTCGAAATCACATGTTTATTTTTCCAGTTAGTATGAAGAATTTCTAAACAACTCAAGCATATTTATACAATGTTAAAGAATAAACATGTGATTTCGAGTCCCAAATTTTGGAAATATGTTCTCTATAGTGGGCTTTCTGTTTTTTTTACCCTTTCTGTTTCTTTTTATTAGCTAGGCAAACATTTGACCGCCATCGTGCCTGATGTTAAGCAAAATGCAACCTAGGGTGGTACATATTTGCCTAGAAAGTGCCTATTCACTCTAGCTTTGAAGTGACCAATGTTGTAGTGCTCAGTAGTAGTGTTACACCCTGTATATGCATATGCACATGGTTGTGCTCCCTAAATAGAGTTAACAGAACTGTGGTATCACGAGTAGGACTACTTTGATAATGTGTAAAAACTACAACAAAAGTCACTGAATAAAACTATCATAGACTAAAAGATAAACTTGATGCTCGACAACATAATAAAATTATTAAACAAATAGTCCTCTACCTCGCAAGTCGACAAACTAAAACACGATAAATATTAATTCTACCAAAGGCCAAGTATCTTTAAGTCAATACAGTTCGCTTTAACAAGTTTTCTATATCTATCAACAAGTTTAAAGAAAATAGTTTCAGCAGTAGGGCTGATTCAACATAAAACAGAAATCTTATTTAATATTGGATTTCTCTAAACGGAACGTTTTAAGCTCCGACTCTATATTGTGGAATGAACCTTTTTATAATTATTTAAGCGGTTACTTGTGACTTTTGCGTAAACTTTAGACTTCCCGTTTTTCCCTTTCGTGAAGAATTTGAGAAATCCATTCGTATCGAATGTCTAAGTCGCGTTACATCTATAAAGAACACAACTTTTAAATTCAGCTGTTAAGTCTGTTCCTTGTTCGTCATACTATGCTTTGTCCTGTAAGACCTATGTCTTGCCTAATTCAAGACAAAGCATTTTAAAAAGCAGATGCATAACCAATTAAACTTGACCTCTTGTAGAGCGACATTAGAAATTACAATTAATGGGTAACTATTTCTATAGTTTCCGTTATAGAAGCAGTTATGCTATTAGGTATAAACTTACTTTAACCCACTTTCAGCAAAAACATAAATCCAGATTTAAGAAAATCGATAATTAGCATACACGGCGGCTCTTGCTAGATTTAGCTATTTCTACAAATGAATTTATTTTCTAGATTGTATACACGTTTCTCAGTAGTTTACATATCTTTCGGTTAAAATATAATTTTGTAGCTCGTTTGTTTTTACAGTGTAAAAAAATCATAGTTACTTACATAAACACACCGCTGTGTACCCGAAATGGGGTAGCCAGAAACTGCAGGTGGGAAAATTCATTACAAACAAAATTCCTTTTCCATACTAACCTACCCAGAAGTCAAACCAGAAGGATTGAAAGTATATAAGAAGGAGCTCATGGCATGTTGCGGTCAAAGAGGGAGTAGTTTGGACCTATAAAGCTCACGACTAACTGTCAAATTATGAGATTGCTTCAATTGATCACTTGCGATGTTATTAATATTACTTCGTGTAAAGCCACAATTACATTTGATATTTGGTATTTATAGATATATTATGTCAAATTTAAAAAAATATTAAGCTAGTTTTGCTTTTTTTAATAGCGCGTAGGTATAGGTATGTTACGGTAGGTGTACGCAACATACGTAAATAGATTTTTAAAAAATAACATACAAATACTATATAGATATATAACATAAATATATAAATAACTATATAGGTATTTTAAAATAAAATGACTCAATCTTCTAAATAATCCTATGTATAGTAATATGTCCGTTAAGTATAAAATTCAAGCGATGTAAATAACATACAAGCCTAGAATACCTATACTTGTGCTTCGCAGCTATAAGTTAACTAGTCCAAGAGAAGAGTAAACCGGATCAAATTAAATTGAAACTAAACGGAAACCGCAGCAAAGTGACCGTCCCAATAATAAAGCCGGAGTATTATTTCGATATTCGATAGATTATATAGCTCAAGAATAAACGGAAGACATAAAAGAAATTCGATAACCAATGTATAGTATACAACGTAGTAAATAGGTACTACCTGCGCATAAACACATAGCTGTGTTCCCAAAAAACTGTAGCCAGAACTGAATGATCGGGAAGGAGATCCGATAGCTACGTTTATCATAGCGGGGCCAGATGTAAATGATCAGTGACAAGTTTCTAGCTCATCGCCTGAAAGTACGCAGTGTACCAGGAGTGCCAACGTGAGTCAAATTGTGATATCATAATGAGCTAATATGGAAATAGTTTTAAAGTTTATAGCAATAAAGCTTTGGTTCTGTTTTCGAACATTTTCTCCATATTTCTACTCATCATCTTGGTAATCTATCACAATTCAGAAATCATCATGTTCGGCCACATTTTTATTTTATACTTTCGGGATAAATAAAAAAGAGTTGTTAGTTTTTATCTTTTTATTCTTCCTGGTTCCAACAATAAAGTATTATTTCGATAGATGCTATGGATAAGGTTTCTATTTAGTTACCTCACATTTTTAAGCATTGATCAGACTTTATATTTCTGTATTTGCAAAACTGAAAAATGCAGCGTCAGTGCTGAACTTTGTAAGGAATAATATATGTTTAGAAGTTAGGTAGTATATTTTCCTATTTAGGTCCCAACTAACTGCTGTACCATGGCTTTGAATTCGTGGAATACGAGTATTAAAAAAATTATCTCTTTCAGGGACATAAAGTAGCCAGTATTCCAGCCCAAATTATTCCAATTTCATTCCAAATATAAAATAATAACATGATACGTAAAGAGAAAATATAATATTAAAACAAGCAAATATAAAAACAACAAAGACGAGCTGATTGATGCCTGAAATTATCTGAAATATATTACCAATTATACAGGATGTAACAGAAAGGGCATGTTAATCGAAAAGCTATGTGAATAGCCCACTATAGAGACACTATTTTCAAAATTTCATACTCGAAATCACATGTTTATTTTTCAAGATTGTATTAACATTCCTGAGTTGTTTTGGAATTTTCCATACTATTTGAAAAAATAAACATGTGATTTCTAGTCTGAAATTTTGTGGGTAGGTTCCTTTTAGTATGCTATTTACATAGCTGTTCGCTTAACATACCCCTTTTGTTACACTCTGTATATTAATGATTTTTTGGACCTCAATTCGACCGTATATATATTTTTCATGAACGTATAAAGAATACCGGACAGAGTGCTGTGACTACACAGACTGAAGCATTCATTCATAGTAAGCTCGGCAACGATATTCTATGGAGAAGGGATGTGTATTGACGCGTTATCCACCCACACATACAAACCATAGTAGGCTCGGCGCCTACTGGAAAATACGCATACATGCCTAACGCGCCGCCATTTCGCTGCTTCAATTTGTGCAGTGACAGCATTACGTCCGTTGTTCTTTATACGTTCATGAATTTTTTTTATAATAAGAGTTTTAAAAATCTTAGAAAACTCGTAGCGTACCAGGTAAAAATATATCCCACGCCATCCAAAAACCGTACTCATTTCACTAGTGTTCTATTTCTGATAAAATTAAATAAACGAACAAGTTGGGGCTTTGTAATGAATATAAATGGGCGAAACTCTTGGAATCAGGCTTGACACGGGCCGGGAACTCGGAGCTGCTCCGTATAAATCACTCTTAGCTCAGCGTCTAAGCGCCTCTCTGTTTCCCTCTTGCTTCTTTACTAGGCACGAAGCTGGGAGGATGAGTGGAGTTGTGATGTTTTTGGGTAGCTAGGACTCGCACCAATGTATGCTAATATATTTTTCTAGCAACTACGTCCTCGTGACCTAAAAAAATTAACCAAACCAAAACTTAACTATTAACCATTCAGCTATTGTAACAATAACATAGCCAGATAACGCGCGTAATAGGTACATAAAAATCATTGACCATTGCCAAGTAAAATTTAATATCTAAATCAAAGTTTTGAAGGTTTAAAAGAACAAGAAACCACATTGAGACTGATAGCTTTAATTGGCTTGTGTTGACGCTATCATGCCTCCAGATGTTGAAGCTTGAAGCTGTAAAATAGTTGCATAAATCACATACCTACACACATAATCATATTTATTTCTTAATGAAACTTCGGGTGCGTTTCTCGACTCCAAGTTATTTCGTTTTTGTGAAAAACTGACAAGAAATTCGGTTGAATTCAATTTATAATTTAGAACACAAAGTCAATCTTATGTTGCTTCCTCGAATTATCTAACGTTACAAGCTGATTTAGAAAGTAGTGTTTCGGCTTCGATCTGTATTTTTTCTTTTACAAATGAAAAATATGGAAATTTCAAATTATATGAACTGTCTAGCTAGATCAAAAACAAATTTTTCTTCGATACAAAGCATTTTGGCAACAAATAGCATATGAGACGCGAAAACAATGCCCGCCGACAGCAACTGTACTCAACTGCTGCAATAATACAGTCTAGAGTTAGCGTAGACACTCCTCTAGTCCCAAAAATGATTGTATACGCTTGACAATCAGAAAAAGAGTGTATCTTACTACGTTGCCTAGTGTACATGTTAAGTATCATAGTCTACCCTCTTTTCGGATACGGTGCAATCCTTCAAAGGCGGCTCTCATCTTAATATCCCTGTTTTAGTCTTATTTTACGTGACATTAGCGGGTTCTGGTGGAACAAAGAATAGGATTATTCAGTGGAAACTTTAATGTTTAATAAATCATTTTTACCATCTATCTTTTATAAAATTATTAATAAAGAAATGAAAAAAATTCCTCACCGAGTGGGAAACGAACCCACGACCTCTGCATACCGTGCTAGCGCTCTAACCACTGAGCTACCGGGTCAATTACTCGGATGACGAATTTTACCATCTCTTTTCTAAATTACATATTGGCAACGTTATTTTTCATCTATATTTTGCTTACAAAATTCAACGGGGAATTAAAAGCCATGGTTTACCTGATAGGTTTTATAAATATTAATGAGAAAATGAAAAAAAAAAATCACCCGACTGAGATTTGAACTCACGACCTCTCGCATTCCGTGCATCGCTCTAACTAACTGAGCTATCGGGTCACTTAACTCGTATGACGAATTTTACTATCTCTTTTAATTTACGTTTTTGACAACGTTATTTTTTCATCCCAATAGCTATATACTAGCCAAACCTCCGTAAACAAAGGTGAATCCCTCAGCACAATGTTACACAATGATATAGGTTTTGTTTTATTAGTCGCCAATAAAATAAATACGATAAATAACACAAAGCGAAATTCTACTTCAAATCTGTTAATTTGCAAGTAATAGATCATCTAGCTCAACTATACTCGTACGTAATCGTTAACCGTTATGAACACAGACTATTAGATATTATGTACTTCGTAAAGGTTGTCATTGCCTATTCATGAGTTAGCCTGAACATATTGGCTATAAGAATAATAATATACTTTACTTCCTCTAGATAGTTCATCTACAGGTAGTTATAAAACATGAGCTTTTTTATTTTCAAAACCAGAAGTGACGATTCCTATCAGCTAACTCACCCCGCAAGTCGCAACAATGCTCGTTTCAAAATTAAATTCGATTGCTTGCTTCACGGAATAACCCTACGGAATTAGGATGAGCGCACACGAACATAAGCACTCTTTTTAGCCTTACATGATACGATATGCTTTGTACATCTGTCGACAGCAACTACGAACTCCGAACACCGGAGGATTTCAGTTTAAAAGAAATGCTTTTCGGAATTTATATTGTCACCTCAGATACCTTTTGTATACGTTATATATAACAAGTAGGTAAGGAACTACATTCTTTTTACATCTTTTGAAGTAAAACTGTAGAATTCCCGTTTTTCCCGTTTTTGTGATTTCGCGAAATATTTTCCTGGTGCTCCCCTACTCCCCTATAGGTACTCTTCGACACATTCAAAAACTGAAGATTTTTATATTCGTAAATATTTATTGATACGTTATGTATCTCCCTATATACTTACAAAGCTACAATTCCAGTCACTTCAGTAAACTGAGTACTATTATAGTAAATAGTAGCACTTTCATGGTAACAGCCATGTAAACTTATTTTCTAATTAAGCTTTGATTTAAAGAAAAACTCGACTACGTAAAAATTTTCGCCCAGTGTCAATCTTAGGACTAAGAAATGCGACAAGCCGATTAGGCTCTAGCTAAAGCGTGCCAATGAAACAGAAACCTCCTTCAGGAGCAATAAGGTAAAACCGGTAAAACTCTTGATTTACGGTGTTGCCAATTAGCTGTTGTACTCAAGTTGACATTTACTCTGAACATTCAAACTAACTGTCAATTTAAATATTTACCTTTCAGATTAGCGCATAATAGATTAGAAATTAGAACAAACAACTGCATTATTAATATGGTAAACACAATCTCGGTGGGTCGGTTAACTGGCAAATTGCTAAACCAAATATAATTTAAACAGTTCTGGATTATTTGGTAGGTATGTTTAATTGTTTAGTGCTATTTTGGGTAAGAAATTGTTATGTTAGCAATATAGAGAATATAAATGTTTATAGATGTCTAGTAATTATTCTGTCGTGCTGCGACAAACAATAATTATACAATAGCCTATTGCAAACCACTGCTGGACGTAGGCACGCCACAGGGCGTCTGCTATAGGGCGGTGTTAGACTATAGCCAGCACGCTGGGCAGGCAGGTTGATGACCGCAGTATGATTTTCGGACTATACGGGAGGCGCTGCTGCCCTAGAAACCCTAGAAACTCTTAATATTTTACAATACCCACGGGCAGACATGGGGTGATGTTATTCTACTCTGCCCACACCACACGGTAAACGTTTACAAGCTTTTCCATGGCACGATGAAACTAAACTCTCATAGTAAAATATCGACAACCGTATCTACTACGGCCAATTAAGATTTTGACATCGGAATAACGTGTGTGAACAAGAGGTAATACATGTTTTGCTTCAAACTGTCAAACATGGTACAGTTATTCGTATATAACATGGATCTTGCCGCAAATATAACAGAAGCGATTTGGAAACGGAGGCAATACTTGATGCCTCCTCCGGAGGAAGTACCACCAATTTGGCTCCAACTCATACTATCTTGCGTAAAGCTGTGCCAATAGTCTAGGAGCCGGATGATATTTTGACTATTTTATTCATACTGATTTCTTCTATGCTGCTCTGGGAGTGAAAAAAAACAACGTATAATACGACAGCTGCTTCTCTTCCCGGGCATACTGTACAAGTCAGTAGAGGGACAAGACGGTTTTGGTGTTTTATAGGCGATGGGCTGACCACCTATCACTACTAACCGAACTTGTACATCTCAAACTATACCCTCAAATTTGGTCAGAAGTGGAACCAATGGTTCTATCGGCCCTTGGTACTCTGCCAACCCCGTAAGGGATAAAGGCGTGATTATATATATGTATGTATACATATACAAGAAGTTCTGCCTATCCCGTTTTTAAGAACACAACCGTATATATGTACATAATAATAACTACGATAGAACATTGTGTTATTTTCGAATAAATTAATAATAAGCAGCGGTTACTGTTTTGGAAGCGTCCACAGCTCCTGGTCTATCACCGAAGTCTATTCCAGCACTCTGCCTACCATTTAGGATCGCGGCTCTCCGTAATTACTACATTATGCTAATAATGTGTTTCTATTTGCACAAATGTTTGTTCCGGGAACGCCTGTATTGAGAATTTCCTGTTTTTTCACATTATGAGTTTATTGATAAATATTATGTAATGCTGCTTACATTTTTAATACAATACATACTAGACACAGCTATGTTCCCAAAATGGGGTGTTCAGAACTGCGGGATCTCAATAGAGATCCTACAGACACGTTTAGCATAGCGGTTTAGTATAACATTGTGTTTGATACAAAGGAAAACTTATTATGTAGGTAAGTATATTTCTCTGGTCTGCTGGAAGAAATCTTTTACAGAGATAAGCACGTTCTTGTATATATTCACTACAATCTACTAATTTTCTTTATATGACGTATTTGTGTACAATAAAAAATAAGTTTTTATCTAGGTGTTACTTTTCGAAGCTTAGTTTGTAGGGCATTATTATTTTTACTATATTTCACAGTTTGTTCGTTCAGCAGTTTCAAGAATGGTACAGTTTATCTACTTGCATTTATGAAAGGAAAACAGCTATAAAAGTAAAAATAAACTACGTGTGATTTGTCCTTATACACCGTACACGTAAGTAAACATACCTTTGGTTAGCCCAAAGCAATCTGATTGACGAGAATTATGTTTTTCGGGAACTAAGATTATTAATGTAATTGAGCGTAGTCAGCGTCTCGGGAACCCTTTTCTCTTACGTTTCGAGACTAAAAGCCTTATACTGTAGTACAAGTTGTGAGATGTTGCGTAGAAAAAGAAAATCTTGAAAAGATAAAAAGGACATTATAACAAATATGTATAGGTACATTCCATTATGTAATTGCACCTGTTTTTAGTTACAGTAAATATTTTCAAGAAAATGTGTACAAATCTCCTTGTATAATGGCCTAGACTATTATATAAAGCGTGTAATTATTTCCAGATTTTTACAAACTAGGATTTATTACTCTATTTCTTAAGAATCTGCGCACGTAAAGGTCCATCTTTCCATTAGTCAGATATCTCTATCTTGATCAAGTTTTATGGAAAGACAGCATCAACTTTATCCGTCAAATAGGATATCTGACTGTTCTTCTCTCTGTTTGGTATATATGACTGAGCTGTCCATTTCAGCAGATATTTTTGATTTCTGTTTGCTTGTAATATGTTGTGTAATATGCTGAATAGATATTTAACTAGCATTGAAAACATCAACCGCTAATCTCTACCAACTCGCTCCACCATCTTGAGGTACGTTCAAAAGGTGGAGGCGTACGTAAATTTCATTTACCGCTGGAAAGTGCCGAGCGAGCCCCAACGCAAACTCCACTTAATTACGCACATAAATTGAAGTGCTCTTTCCTATACGATGAGTGTGCCCGCATTTTAACTCATAAAATATCGCCTCTTATACATTAGATCGGAGTAATTTGTAATGATAACGTATCACGGCCTTAAACTTTGCGGCTCTGTTTAAGCTGTTTGCACACCTTATTCGTAAATGCTTTGATTTATTGGCAGGTTGTGGAAATAAATCCTTTTGGGGATTTTTTGTGTAGATTTTCCCCTTGAACATTATTTAGACAACGACTTAAGATAAATACCATTTTTTTTTCCCAGTTTTTTATTTTATTGAATAGATTAAGCTTTAAATGGCTTTCACATAAAGTAAAGTAGACTACTAAAATAAACGTTTTCTTTATATTGATTCAGCAGTCCAAGTTTCCCACTAAAACTTTTTCTTTCAATTGGAGAAGGCAATAAAAGTGGATAAATCGACTTACACAAGCACATAAATAGACTATCAATATCGTATGCCAGTTTTCGGTAATAAAACTGTAAAGTTAGAAAATGCTTATAAGGCGATTTTGTATACTTACCTACATGTCTGTATCAACCCATAAGTAAAAAAAATTGAGACAAACTGTATTATAGTTAGAAGTCGGGCTATTTCTTTTACCTAAGGCACACTTAACAATAATTTTACTAATACGTAGGTGCTTGTTTGTTAAAATATTGATTGATTATGATTGACAGCTTTATTTGAGACAAAAAGATTATAAAGTTCGGCCCTATCTCAGCTTAGCTTACTATAACTAACCAGCCCTGGACTTCGTTACAGTGACTACAAGTCAACTCTTATATGACAACAAGCGACCCCCTCCGGCTTCGCATGGGTGCAATACTGATACTTTAGATATAAAACTTACTCTTGAATCATTCTATCTTTTAAAAAAACGGCATCTAATTCCGTTGTGTCAAAAGATCTAAGCATACATAGAGACAGACAGACAGCGGAAAGTAACTTTGTTTTATACTATGCTATGATAATGATACAACTAGTTATTATGTAAAGCAGCGATCTACAATCTAACTTTGACATAACTGTACCAATTTCTACAGATACCCCACGGAAATGGTCTAGATTCGGACCTTGTAAGCTCTTGGGAGCCCAAAGCCGAAGTGACCTTACTAATCCTATTACAGTATGCAGTAGATAGGTATATAGGTATTTCGAGCATGACGCTGTATTGTACTAACTTAGTAACAATAACAATAATTGTATTGGAGACTAGTGGGCGCCCGCGACTTCGTCCGCGTGGACTGCAGAAAAAACAAAATGTCGAAATTGTCCGGGATGAAAATATTTTCCCGTATTAAAAAGTAGCCTATGTGTTAATCCAGGGTGTCAGCTAACCACATACCAAATTTTATTAAAATCGCTCCAGCCGTTTTTCGTGAAAGAGTAACAAACATCCATCCATCCATACTTACAAACTTTCGCGTTTATGATATTATAGTAGGATAGGATCACGGTAAAAGCTTTTTCTGCTCTGTTATATGCTCTGTCTGATATACATATCCCTAAAAATGGCGTAGCCAGAACTGCAGGATTACGAAGGAGGTCCCACAGTCGTATTTAAAATAGCGAGGTCAGTATCAGTGACAAGTTGCTAGCTAATAGCTTGGGAGATAGCCTCTAAATTCCTAAATAGACATCATTACAATAATTACTACTAACTTTCACTAAGTTTTTAGTTATTAACATATTATTACAATGAAAAAAAAGCAAAGAGCAAATACAAAGCATCTTACAACTTCGTTTCAAATCCAGTAGGTTCCAGCGAATACGTGATTATTGAAAGTTCAGTGCCTCCTCTCGCATAGTAATGAGCTACAATCGTACAGGAGTCTCTTTAGGGACGTCATCGCTTTTAATATTGCATAAGAAACAAGACTGTTATAATGAAGTAAAATATTCATCAGACTACGTCTGGAGACCCGGCTTCCTCATGGAACGTGGGGACGCCTATTCTGGGAATGTATGTAACTAATCTATTCGAATCGCAGTTGCACTTGAACAACGATGTGTAAATTAAAACTGAATATGATTTTTTATCACAGGATATGTGTACCAAAGTCCTAACATCATTTTTAGGGTTCCGTACCTCGATAGGTAAAAACAAAACCCTTATATGATCACTTGGTTGTCCGTCTGTCTGTCAAGACCCTTTTTCTCAGGATCGCGTGGATGTATCAGGCTGAATTTTATATCATATCAAATACTCAGGTCTACTATTCCTTGGAGCTGTGAAAAAACTAAACTTCTAAGCCAACGCAATCAAAAGATACAGCCGTTTATGCCGTAAATTTCCGAAAATGATCGACTTATATTTTTACATTAAACACATTTTCGCTTGGTTGTACTATTAGGATTGAACAATAGCTTTTTTTTTAGTTTTATGAGTAGAACGAGTCACCGGAAGAAAAATATATAAGATATTAGATCCGGCAACTGGGTCCGCGGAACGAGTTAATTGCGGACCGAGTCGCCGGAAACCTCGCCTTTTTTAAGATACAAAAATATCTTAATGTTTACCTACTCTATTAGTAAATCTACCTATATATTATTATTTTCTATAACCTATTTAACCGAGTTACAACATTAATAAGAAAACTTTTACGGACTAATTTACATTTTTACTTCGGCCGTAACCTCGTAAAATCGTTAATTTGCAGGCTGTTAGCGAAATTACCCAGAATAAGGCGCAGACAGGCGCGCGTCGTCGTTGAATTTTTGAGGGCCCATGTGAGGTGCACACTTCGAAATTCGAATGAAAAACCGGCTGCGGTGTCGAGAAAAAAAAAGAAATCTCATTTACCCGCCAAATTTTTAATATCCTTATGTTCGCGAGCGTCGCCGAACGAGCCGGGTTGTTGATCTAAGTGGATTGTTCTACTTTTTTATTTCTTGTTTGTTCAGCAGCATGCATTAAGATGATAAGGTGAGTCGACGCCGCGCTTATTTTGACTTTCGAATATATTTCCGCGCGTTCTAGTTTTAAATTTAACGTGCACTAGTGTAAATTGGAGTGCCTAAAATAAGAATAAACTGGCTGGAATTAATTAAAAATTCAGATTATACTCGCCGTGTGTTACGGTTTAGCTGGGTTTTAACTTATTTAAACACGACTAGCGTACTCGTACCTGTATCGTGGTACGAATCGTTAATTATACTTACTACTTAAATTATATGTAAGAAATCGTTTTAAAATTTTCCTGTACAAAATCCAAAGTTTTCACAGAAAATGGAAATTATCTGACTATAGATAACAGTCATCCAAACCGTGGCTGTATGTACTAAAATTTGTATTTTACCTTAGCACAAGCACATAACATCCCCATATCAGAACGTCTACATAAAATCATACAGCCAACTCATAATATTTAACAACGCCATAAAATTTAAAAATTCTCTAATCTTAACAATATCTAACCAAACACGGCATCCTAAGGGCTCCTCCAGGATTACTTATTAAGTAGATTACCGTAAGAAAAAAAGAGGGCGGTTTAGACCATACCTACATTTTTCCACTAGACGACAACGACACGACCACGTCATTTCGTGATCTAATATGTTGGTCCATGTCGTCTAATGGAAAAATGAGCTGTACTACCTAATACGTGTAGCAATAACAAGTCCCCAGAAGGAGTCATCAAGGATAAATGCATGGAACTTCTTATTCTGTGCTTATACATTTTTGCTTCCAAAAATGTCGTGGTCGTGTCGTGATCATGTCGTGGCCGTGTCGTCTACGTCCAAACCTATTCACGACGTGGACGGGCGATGAATTTTTGAGAGGTCTTGACTGCGCCGTGTGTGATGAAAGAACATGTTTTTTTGAAAAAGGAATCGTTGGATAATGACGAGCTTGTCTGCAATGGCCGCCGCTAATGCGAGAAACGAGACGACGATTTTGCGGTTTGTTCCTTTTTTACTGCAAATGCTTGTGTTTGCACCTAGCTTTTCGATGTAGTTTGATGATGTGCTATGGATTTTGCTTCGTAATTTGTAAGCTATGTTGTGTTTAGTTAATAAAATGTAACTTACAAATCCAAAAGTTTAGTTTGATAGGTTGGCTCTAAAAAATGGCGGAAGAATATACTCGACTAACCGACTAACCGAACTTGTACATCTCAACTATACCTTCAAAATTGGTCAGAAGTGGCACTATGTGGTTCTATTGGCCTTTGGTGCTCTACCTACCCTGTAAGGGATAAAGGCGTGATTATATGTCGTATACATCGTAGATATCGTACGATACGATATCTACGATGTGTGGTCATGCTAGGTGGGCTGGTGTAAAATTGTATTGTTATCGATAAAGGCGGCGTAGAAAATAATATTTACTATTACATTAGATTATAATACTAATAAGAATTCCATTAATAAAATTGTTAATAAATAAGATATCAGTATGTACTCATTTCAACTGTATATCAAAGAAACATTAACAACCGCACGAGAAAACAAACCAATAAATTCACATGAAATTTTAATATCCGAACGATAGAATACTCGGCAAACACCGTGCTCTCATTATAAACCGTGTTTGTGTTTATACGTGAAATTAATTACTTGGGTACCCAAAAGGCGTAATTAACTGAAATATGAATAATAACAAGACCTCATCGCGACCCTTGTCCTACGCCCTTGCTCGCGTTTATCTTGCAATAAAACGGTTTTCATATTTTGCTACGTCTAATCTTGCTGAGTTGGTTTGAAATCAGGTAAGGTTTAATTAAAATTTAACAGAAAGTACATAGTATTGTGCTAGGTCAAAATAGAGTAGGTACATGTTACAAGCTCATGAGAGCTATCACCCTTTGTTGAACCACGTGGTAAAAGTGGTCTACCGCCGCTTTACGGACATAAATACAACAATGGTCAGAAATGGCACCATGTGGTTCTATCGGCCCTTGGTGCTCTGCCTACCCCGTAAGGGATAAAGGCGTGATTATATGTATGTATGTATGTATGTAAATACAACAATCTAGTGAACGACGAAGAGAAAATTTAATAGGAAATATATACAGGGTGTATGTGAAAGCCCGGCAAAAATTGATTCCATGACTTCAGACCTTGATTCTGAGGTGGAAAACACAGAAAATTTTCGCAGGAAATTTCCAAAATTTTCCGACATTTTTTCATATTTTCAGAAAAAAAATGTTTAGTTCGTTTAATTAGGCCTTAGATAATAACTTAAAATACAATTTTAACCAAAGAGATGATTTTTTAAAAAAAGTTTCCCCACAAATAAGTTCAAATAACTGATCAACCCTAATGGAGAGTCACAAGTGATACAAAAAACAGTAATATGTCACACAATAACCAATAAGCCTATTTAATTAGTCACAGGATCGCCCGATACAATTGGCGCGGAGAGCAAAGATTAATGATAAACAAATCAAAAATACATTTCCTGCGAGTAACAACACTGACGTATAACTCAACACAATGGTACTCCTTCAGCATTTCAGTATTTGCCTGGCTGTCACCCACACCCTGTATAGAAGACATAAGCTAGCAACAAACTGATCATTAACATCTATCCCAACTATGCTAAACGTGGCGGTAAGATCTTCTTCATGACCCTGCAGTTCTCGCTAGCCCATTCCGGAAAAACATATACACACCACTGTTTTTGTATGCATATTAAAAAAAGCATAACGAACTTGTTAATCCCACCCAAAACACTACATAAAACACCGAAGCTCCATTTATCAGAACCAAACCCACAATCGACGTCACATAAAAACAATAAGCTGGCCCTTAACACCAATCATCGAGGGCTGAGCCGATAACGATGAATCCCGATGACTACAAGGGCCTGTCAGATGCAAAAACACCCTTTGTCACGCTTACCTTTATTTTGGAGAATAAATGTTTATAAAAATATTTAGTTATACTAAACATTGAGCTAAACTAGTCTATGCATTCTGCTGTCTAATGTCATCTCAGCTGCTACTGACGCGGTTGTATATAATAATACAATCTTCATACAAACATTATCGTCGTAGAACCGATGGACGGTGGAGTAAACGGGTTCTCGAAAGGAGACCGCGCCTCGGCAAGCGTAGCGTTGGGCGCCCTCCGGCCAGATGGACCGATGACTTAAAGAGGACGGCTGGTAGTGACTGGATGGTAAAAACGGGAGATCGAGCCATGTGGCGTACACTGGGGGAGGCCTACGTCCAGCAGTGGACTGCAATAGGCTGACCACGACGACGACGACATTATACATATGAACGAACGTTCTTGTGTTGTTAAGGAATTCTCCACACTACATTATGTGTATAGAAAAAAAGATAAATACGCGATTAAGGCTCTGAAATTTTGGGAATCGGTTCTATATGAATAGTATCAATAGGGATAGGTATAGTGAGCTATTTTCACAACTATTCGCTAGACATAACCCTTTTCATACACCCCGTATAAATGAAATTATAGTGTTTTAGTTTTGTGTTATCGTTATTTGAAAATTTTTTAAAGTTGTAATTATTCATATTTAACTATTTTTAATTTTTGATATTACTTACTATATTTTATAATGAACACATATTACGTATTCCTATACCGGCAAGGGTACAAGTTGATAGTAAAGTTAATTTAACATTTTAAGAGCCCATCTTAGGCACAAACTTAATTAGGATACACTGAGGAAAGTAATTAAGTCCTTACTTATGGAGTGCGATCGCCCAAGAGCCTGACAAAGCTTCCTGGCTAAAAGAGAACGGGAAAATTTTATGCAATTCCTTCGTTTTTAATTTTATACGAAAAGCATAGCTTACCTAGCCACAAAGGAAGAATAAAAATACCACAATTTTAATTGAAAATAAATAAAATATTTTTATTTATATTAATATAATAATAACTTTGGATTAACGAAACGACACACTATGGCGTAAGTGAGAACAGCGGCACCTTGTGATTGGTTGGCTGCTTTGCGATAACGCGAACGAATTCGAAGTGGAAACTCACACTAACCACATAAACAGTAACAAAGTGATCATGAAGATTGGAAGAAAAATCGCCGAATATAGCGATATGACTGGACAACGGTCTACTATAGGTATGTATAGAAATATTAAGTCTATTATTTATTAGTTTGATCATTGAAGTCAATGTATTAAATATTGACTTTCCAAATTTAACGACGTTAAACTTACACATTGTATGTATCTTCAAATATAAGCTGTATTTGATACTGATACCGGAAGCGGTCTCCCAAACACGCTCGAAACTTCGGCCCTTTGTCGGTTTCGTAAGTGATTTCGAGTACTCACTGTTACGCGGTTCCGATTTTGTGACAGGACCGGAAATGTCATCTAAAATATTACCCGACTGAATACGCTTGGGTTTACTAGCGGTGACCCCGGTGGCTTTTAACACCTTTGCTTTGTACATCGACAATAGACAAGGATGTAAACCCGCCGTACAAAGCACTAACGGTGTCATCACAAAACCCTGTTAAAATCACGTTTGACAGCAAGATGTATAGAACATCTGTCAAATTAAGCCAATGTTTACATTAAACAGTGTTTAAATCCTTTTATAAAAATACGATTTTTTATACGTCTTCTAATGAAATGAATTAAAAAAATTACTTTTGAACGAATAGAATTATAACCTATAGAATGTGTGTTCCAACCAAACGCAAGGCGAAAAAATAGGCATAAAATATCGACTTGACGTATGCATGACATAAAATTAATGTTGCCTTAAAAATGTTTTTTCCCTAGATGTGGGGAAATAGTCGATAAAATTATTATTGATGCTGAGAAGTATACTGATTTGCACACTCTTGTAGAATTATCGTGAAATTTAAATATATTAAAAGGAGATGATCGGACTTTTCCACATCATTGGTCCAAAAGTGTGACAAAAGAATACAATATTCTGTTAAAAATTGTCCCTCTGAATAATTTGTCATTATGTCAACAAAGCTGTGAGGCCATTCTCCGTGGTTTTATTTCATTCAATAAAGGAAAGGACGATGCCCATTTTAAAGATCTAATTTCAATTAAACTTAATATTATAGTAACAATACAGGATGATTTTTGGTCGTCAACGTTCCCGAAAACTACGGAATCTCCTCATCATCACGATCATTTTTCTCCATGGAAGCATACCTGGGAAGTGTCTGGTTTCCAAAATATTAGGGTCCAAAGTTGAGTAAATAGACTGCGTTTTTCTGCATAAATGCACATAGACGCGCGTAGCAGGATTTTTTCACGAAAAATAATTAATATCTGTCTATAAAAAAACTAACATAAACACTAGACACTATAATTTCGCACGATCAAGGAATTTAAAATTAAAAAAAAAAGAAAATTCCCAGCATTGCAGGTAATTCCACAATCAATCAAAGACAAAGTAGATCCAACTACTTTTACCTACAATCTGCATGTTTAAAAATAGGGTAAAATTTCACACTTTTGGCAACATTTTGTTTTCAATGACAGATAAAAAAATATGAAAATTTGATTGTGTATTTATTGTTTTATCAATGAAATTACGTAAAAACATCAAATATTTACCGGTGAAATGTGATGTTATTTATTTTCTTATGTTTTTGAGCATAGTTTTGGCAGGATCTCAGTGCACATTTCGTCATGGTAAGTCCTTTAGGTTGACATACACACGTAGCCACTGACCGCTGAGCACTGAATGACAGAGCCGCGATTGGTACAAATTTGCACCCATAAAAATTCCTAAAATCGGCCTTCGGACTATACTTCTATAGGTTATAATTCTATTTTTGAACGTTTCAACATAATCATGTTTCGTTCTGCAAGGTTAATCGGTCTCAATTGTCAACCATACATACATACATATACATACACGGTTGTGTTTCCGAATTGGGGTAGAATTGCAGGATTACAAAGGAGATCCCACAGCCACGTTTTACATATCGGAAGCAGTGATGGGTTGCTAGCTGATCGCCTGAGAGAATGCCCGAGCTCCTTAGTCGACTTTTACGACAGGCACGTAAGAAAATGCTGCCGATGTATTCTAATGAAGCCCTACTTAGTACAGGACCTTCTAAATTCTTAATCATCGCAAACTACTCGCCGGCTGTCACTATGATATTACTAACAAAAGAGTTTGCATTACCTGCGGTATGAAGTTATATGCCAGGTGAAAACATGGAGTTACGAAGCTATACTTTTTGTTTAACTGATTGGCAGGGCTATTTTTTTTTAGATGTACCTATTGTGTTGTCCTCATATTTACTCCATAGAATGAAAAAAATCGAATTTTAAATATGCCCATGAACATTTTATTTAAATGTTTTATGCAAAATATCCCGGTAGACTAATTACGTAACTTGCAAAAGAAACCCAAATGCAATGTTATCGCGAAAATTATGACATTATGCGTGGTATCAACCCAAGGATAATAATTACTATTGGTACTTATATGACACATTTACGTAAAGATTATCCTCACTGGTGGGAATTTTATAATGGTGGGTAGACCATCATTGATCCGATTTACCCGATTCGGGTGCAATGCGCAAATGCTCAAAGCCCTGTTTGTAATGTTCGTATATCCGCGTGACACTGAGTGCTTTGTGGCATAAGTTGTACCCAACTTGCATTACCTCAGTCCGATCTAGTTAGCGAATGACTTAATTCATGTTAATGAACATACTAATACCAAAGATAATCAATTTATACAGGATGTAACATAAGGGGTATGTCAAGTAGTATATATAGGCATCTTATTCCTCTATGGTATAGGTATGTAGGTAGTCTTCTCGTACGCTTAGAATCTAAGCCTTAGATCAATTGACAACAGGAGAAACATAAGTTATGCGAACTATGCAATGTTTTCATCCAGCGACCAAAATGAACTTACTTTATTAATTAGGCATGCTTAATTTTAAGCTTGTTGCTTTTAATCGTTATTAAAAATAATGCAAATAAATATTTTGATTCTTATAAATGGAGAAGCACCAATGCAAAGTGTTTAATATTGATGATAGTATTGCAAGTCGAGATACGCCGTAAAACTTATAAATCGAAAAGTGAGAATTGTAATGGTAACAATGTTATCTTTTTATATTAAATGCGACTCCAATAAACTCGTCATATTCCACTGGGAAATATCCTAGTAAAATTAATTGTGTAAACACAGGGATGTCTCGATGATAATTAAATTTCTTTAGATTGCCATTCCGTCCGTGGGAGTGCCGTGGAATTTGTGTTACGGAAAATTGAGGGATATTGACCAATTTAGGAAATGGACGCAATCATTCTATGAAAGGCACCTTGAATGTACTGAATTTTAATTAGGAGACCCAAGTTGTTTTATTGACAGCCAGCTTATATTTATTAGCCGGCTGCGCCAAACGGAAGGTTGTGTTTTTGTTTCCGTTCGAGTGTATGGCACTCACTACAGCCTAATACCTAAAGCTTGAGAGGTATCATTAGATTCATTTTAGTCGTAGAGTGACACTGGGTCAATAATTTACGCAGTCTGGTTATTTCTTTTAACCAAATTATGTTTGCCATGCCGTATAGGCACACTTCGGGTAAGGACTTAGTTATAAATAATTAATGTATCAATAATGTGGCGTCAGTAGTTACCTGTTGTGCTTGTCAATAAAAAAAAGAAAAAAAGTATAACATTACGTTACTTACTTTTCTATAGTGACCGCATAGGTATGGTTGCAGTTACCCCGCAAACATGGGTCGTGGGTAGATATGATGAATATTGATGTTTTTTTCCGAGTCTTGTGTTTTTATAAATCCATTTATTTTTTATACTGTCACTACTGTACTTGCACCTACAACCATGTAGGGATCTAGTGTGGGACTAAGACTGATTGTTGTTAAGTCTGTGACACCACCAACTTTACAACATGGATTATGTATTTCTTAAATATGAGATAGGGATAGTAAGGGATAAAGGCGTGATTATATTACATATTATATTAAATATGAGTCAAGGATAATAACGAACATTTTCATCACTGTTATAAACGTTTATAGACATCTGCAATACATATTTCTCCAAAATCGAATTGTTGGCACAATTAACAGCTAAATTGGCATTTACCGGATTCGCATGTTGGCAGCAAGCAGCATAACTAATTTAACAACAAATAGCGTTGTTTGTAAATCGATCGACTAAATTTTCAGCCTCTAGTGGTCGTACAAACGAGCAACTTGGTGGTTTTAGCCGGTCGTTGTCGTCTTTATATCCCTGCTATACAACACATCAGTCAGTGGTTGACATATAGCTTAACAATTTTACCCCTTCTTGAAATTTTTTAAATAGTGCTTGCCTTTCTCCCTCCATTGACTATTGAATCTGACAATCACGATTACAGTCGCGATGAGAAATCCAATCTTAAATCTTAATCCCCAATGGTAGCACGTGGATGAATTTAATTGTAATATCTCACAAAAGCAATAAGAAAATTAGTAGTAACAATTATTGCTGAGTGCTTAAAATTGTTTTCTTACATAATAGCAATCACAGAGTAATTTACCGTTGCTAATCGAGAATTGTAAAATTTTGACTATCGCATTATACCTAAAAATAACAAGCAAACAAAAAACAGATTATTATTTATGTATGTGACTAAAAGTCTTTAAATAATGTGACATATTCTTGTGTTCGACAAATCGACATGTATAGGAAAAATTCTGATACGCAATAGAATTCTCTTTGAAAAGGTTTCGTCGAAAAATATAAATATATAACTAAGCTACATCATGTCGGTCGTATAGTCGGGCTTTGAAATTCTTTGCTAGAGCATTATTTATAAGTCTCGACAGTTTCAAGAATCTTATGAATATCTTACTAAAATACTACATTAATATAAACCTAAAAACTAATTTGCCCTACACGAAATTACAAAGTTACTGGCGAACATATATCGGAATTATATTGCTATAACAAGTGCCTAGATTTCGGATATTATGATATTCCTGCTAAGCATATATGCCATCTCAACCAAAATAGCTGTTATATCTTCAGATATCATATAGACCGACATAATAAATAATTTAATCCTGTAAAAATTAGGATGGTCAACCGACCTCCTATAGATACGCCATAGCCCTAAGTGTTTTAAGTTAGCCATAGATTTTCTAAATTTTCTATGATCTGGTTGATAAAAAAATACATATACATACATACTTCATTAAAATAATCTTTAGCTCGGTAAAATCACCCCATACGATAACCTAAAATTACAAATTAAAAATCAAGATTCAGAGCGAGGAAAAAGATTTTTCCCCGAATACTCCTAATAAAGTGAGGTCACGTACATTATCTACCTTCCTATCATCCCTATCTAGCTAGCTATCAACTAGGTACTCTTCAGGCAAGTCACGATCTTAGAATATAACTCATACTGGCCATGGTTTATTATCCTCTTAATTTTTCTCGGCAAAAATCCTGCTTGTAACAAATTTGTATTAATCTTCATCATAGAAATCTCATCAGACAGTTAGGAAAATGAGACCATGGAGTAACAAATGTATCTATAATTTTTGCAAACTTCGCAACTTTTAAAACCTATGTACCTACTTATTATGTCCATGAATTATAACTTCACTCCTTATTTTATTCCTTGCATTAAAGTATTCAAATATTTTAATGCAAACGATGTGAACTGCGTAGCATTAACACACAAACCTGGTTGGTTTTATTTAGTGCTATTGTACCTAATTGTAATTTAAGTTTTTGTAAAACCATTGATTAGTTAAAATAAAAATACTCTATCTTGGTTACATTATCATTGCTAGATTTTTCTTTGTTAACCCCCGATACAAAAAGAGGGGTGTTATAAGTGTGTATATCATTAACTCCTTTAAATGTCTCAATGTGTTCACTGAATCATCATTATCAACCAACCAAACAGAAACGAAACATACATAGTAAGTCCATTGTAACAAAACTTTACCTTACCATACAAAGTTACTCCAGATCATGAATTCATGACCAAGGACCGCCTGCACTCATTTTGAATTATATAAAGGCCAACTCAGTCGTAGTGGTAAAAACATTTCAGACAAATTTCACAGCCACGATAAACCTATTATTCCTTCCAGAAAACCTCCTAGTTATTCGGTCAGGGATACCAAACGCAGGTACCTACCACAAAACCAGGTCATCTAATAAAATACGGAAAGACAATATCGAATGACTATCCACTTGCACCCTCGAGCCACAGTCTAGAAACAACATCAGAAACTCCCGGAAAATATAACAGTAGATAAGAAAATCGTTGAAGTATTAATCTGTCTGTGGTAAGATAGATATGGTTGAGAACACAAGGGGGAAAGATTGCGGTGGGTGACGTCTCTAATATTACCATTTAAACAACTTTTATGTAAATCACCATGAGCCCCGCAGAAGCGTATTTCGGACAGAATTTCGCGTTTTTCTCTCCGAGTAAATTTAAAGGCGGAAAGTTAAAAAAATCTGATACCGTCTTAATAGGATTGGATCTTGTTTTTAAGAAAAAAAACGCCTTCATTAAATAAGTTGATTTTGCAAATTCTTGGGCTAATTGTTTTAAGAGATTTTTAATTGATTTTTTGCTGTTGCGCTCTGTTTGATGGGAAAAGTTTTTTATGTTTCCTAAAGACTCCATTGATAGACTTGAGTCGCCTAATTTATACTTACTTACCTACTTGTGGCGTACTAACCATAAATCAGTTCACAGCCAATTTAAATAACAGATCGCGAGAATTTTTTTGCATGTTTCAGATTAAATGTTCAATTTTTTCACACAAAATTTCAAATTTCGAATAAAAAATCCGAGATTCTTTATGATCTTCAGTATTGAATTTTGGCCGTCAGTCTTGTGTTATTTTTATTTTCGGATATGTAAGTTATTAGGAAATGCTTTTATTTCCGAAGCCTGTACCGAGGGTTTAGTGTAAGTTTTCACTTCGAACTCGTTCGCGTTAACGTAAAGCAGCTAACCAATAATATTATGGCGTTTTAATGTGATGTCATAAAAGTGATAACAACGGCGCTACGTGATTGATTAAACTGTTTACGTTGACGCAATCGAGTTCGAAGTCAAAACTCGCACTAAGCCCTCTGGCCTATCAACAGCATAATAAACTTTTGGTAGTTTGTTCACTAAATCTTTGCAGCATAAGCGAGAAAATATCTTTAATTTTTCTTCTCCTTTTTAATAAACGCAAAAAAAAATGTGAACAACATTGTATATATATCCAAATAACAGGTGTAGATAATTGACTACTCGTACGCTTTCTCACTAAAGGACAAGTTGGAACATATTGTAATAGTGTATCAAAATGTATGTATTCTAGTGGCGCCATCTATGTTCCATATGTAAACTTTAAAAAGAAATAAATGAAAGTCTGTTGCGAACTCCCGACGCGTTTTATTACAATAGGTTATGGGCATTTACTTATCGGTTATTTTATGTATTGTGTACGTAAAATAGATAAAATTGTATCACGTCGTTTCGCGGAAATATGGCTACAAACTACATCGCTAGTGTCCCAAAGTTAAAGGGCAGAGAAAACTACGATGAGTGGTGTTTTGCGGCTGAGAATTTGCTAGTGCTAGAAGGGATTGAGAAGTACATCAAACCAATGGCGGATAGTGAAATAAAACCAGCAGAAGACGCAAAAACGAAGGCAAAGTTAATATTAACTATAGACTCATCATTGTATGTACATATTAAGAATACCAAGAGCTCAGCAGAATTATGGACTACGTTGAAAACCATGTTTGATGACTCTGGGTTCGCCAGAAAAATAACCTTGCTTCGACATTTAATATCTATTAGACTTGAAAATTGTGATTCAATGGCCACATATGTCACGCAAATAGTCGAAACAGCTCAATGGTTAAATGGTACAGGTTTTACCATAACAGATGAATGGATTGGGTCTTTATTATTAGCTGGATTGTCTGAACATTATTCCCCTATGATAATGGCGATCGAGCACTCAGGGATTTCGATCACCGCGGATATTATCAAAACTAAATTACTTGATATGGAAGTAACGGGAGATTCTGAAGGAAGTGGCGCCGCATTTGCAGTGAAAAATAAAAATACTAAGTCAAAAAGAAATGGCGGCAATGGCGTCGGCGCGTCTTCGTCAAATAAAAAAATATCTATGGAAAATAATTCTGCAAAAATAATAACTTGTTACAAGTGTAAAGAAGAAGGACATTATCGAAATCAGTGCCCTATGTTGAAGAAAAACACAAATAAATGTGTTTTCAGTGTTGTCTTCTTGAACGGAAAATATAATAAGTGTGATTGGTACGTTGACTCCGGTGCAAGTGCTCACATGACTGCGAACAAAAATTGGCTAGAAAACATGAACTCGACACCATGTTTGCCAGAAATTATTGTCGCGAATGAATCCAAAGTGCCAGTTGTTGGATCCGGAGACGTAAACATTGTTTCAGAATTAAGATGCCACATTACTGTTAAGGATGTGCTATGTGTGCCTAGCCTTACTACCAACTTATTGTCAGTGAGTGAACTCATCAAGAATGGAAATAATGTTATATTCCAAGAAAAGCAGTGCCAAATTAAAGACAAGAACAATGTCTTGGTAGCGACTGCAGATCTCATTGGTGGTGTGTATAAGCTGAGGTTACAATCACAAAGTTGTATGTTGACTACTCCAGCTCTTAGTGGATATCTGTGGCACAGAAGACTAGCACATATAAACAGTCAAGATATGCATAAGATGAAAAATGGTATTGTGAATGGCTTAATGTATAACAGCAAGTTTGATATAAACAAAGCTCAATGCACAACTTGTTGTGAAGCCAAACAAACAAGATTACCTTTTTCTCATGTGGGTGAACGAAGTACAGAAACATTGCACAGAATTCATACTGATATTTGTGGCCCAATGGAAACTTGTTCGTTAAGTGGTGCTAGATATTTCCTGTTATTTGTAGATGATTATAGTCGAATGACCTTCATTTATTTTCTGAAGAAGAAAAATGAAGCCTTCAACAGGTTTAAGGAGTTTAAATCAATGGTTGAAAACCAACAAAGTAAACAAATAAAAATATTGAGATCAGACAATGGGTTAGAGTTCTGCAATAAGGAATTTGAAGCTTTCTTGAAACATGCAGGTATAATTCATCAAAAAACAAACGCATATTCTCCAAAACAAAATGGCTTATGTGAAAGAGCTAACCGCACAGTTGTGGAGAAGGCAAAATGTTTATTGTATGATGCAAAGTTAGAGAAAAAGTTTTGGGCAGAGGCGGCAAATACTGCTGTGTATTTGAAAAACAGATCTATTGCATCAGGACTTGATAAGACACCATTTGAGTTGTGGTATGGATCAAAACCAGATTTGAGTCATCTGCGTTTGTTTGGCAGTAAAGTCATGGTACATATCCCTAAAGAAAAAAGGTTTAAATGGGATAAGAAAGCTACAAAACACATTTTGATTGGATATGGTGAGAATGTGAAGGGATATCGTGTTTATAATTGTGATAAAAACACAGTTATCACCAGCAGAGATGTCATAGTAATGGAAGATGAGATTGATGTTCAGAATAAAACTGAGGATAAAGCCATCTGGATTACAAATGACAACCCACCTAATAATAGTTCTGAAAAAGAGATTGAAGTTTCAGTGGGGGAATCTTCTGAAAATATCCCAGAAACTGAACTTTTATCAGATTATTCTTCAGATTCTTCGGTGTATGCTGATGGCAGTGATGTATTAGCTGAAATTTCACAAGATACTTCAGATTTTCCAATCCAGTCAACATCAACACCGGAGCATGAGCCAAGGGCTTATAGCAAGCGCCAGAGAAAACAACCTGAACGATATGGCTACAGCAACATGATGTGTGTTTCCAGTATTGTTCCAGTATCTGAGGATATTGTATTATCTGAGGCTCTCCAGGGGCCAGAGAGGGAGCAGTGGAAGCAAGCAATAAATGAGGAATTGCAGTCGTTTGAGGATAGTGATGCATGGGAGCTTGTTGATAATCCAGGTGATGTGACAATTGTGAAGTGTAGATGGGTTCTTAAGAAAAAATATAACAGTGATAATAATGTGATTTTTCGTGCTCGACTAGTGGCAAAAGGATATTCACAAAAACCAGGTATAGACTATACAGATACTTTTTCACCAGTTGTGCGACATTCTACTCTTAGATTGTTATTTGCTCTTAGTGTAAAGATGAAAATGAATATTACCCATTTGGATGTTACCACTGCTTTCTTAAATGGTTATTTAAAAGAAAACATATACATGTCATTGCCTGAAGGTTTTGTAAACAAAAGTGGGGGAAAGGTGCTGAGATTAAAAAAGGCTATTTATGGTTTAAAACAGTCTTCCTTAGCATGGTATGAAAGAGTTAGGAATGTTTTATGTGACTCAGAGTTTCATAACAGTCAATATGAACCATGTTTGTTTACAAAAACTAGTGATAAGGTTAAAATAGTTGTGGCATTGTATGTGGATGATTTCTTGATTTTCTCAAATAGTGAATCTGAAACTAATAAATTAAAACATGTGTTAGGTTTAGAATTTAAGTTAAAAGATCTAGGTCCTGTGAAAAAATATCTAGGCATGAGGATAAATATAGATAATAGTAAAAGTTTTATTACTGTAGATCAACAGGAATATGTTGAGCAGTTACTTTCTAAATTTGAAATGTATGATTGTAAAACACAAAGTACTCCAATTGAGCCTAAATTAAATCTAGATAAATCAACTGACAAATGTTTACCTAATGTTCCTTATCAAGCATTAATTGGAAGTTTAATGTACCTAGCAGTTTTAACCAGACCAGATATTGCATATTCTGTGAGCTATCTTAGTCAATTTAATAGTTGTTATAATAATATACACTGGAACTATGCAAAACGTATACTAAGATATTTGCAATGTACTAAGAATTATTGTTTAAAATATAGTAGTGATAACAGTGATCTACAAGGGTTTGTGGATAGTGATTGGGCAAGCGATGCCATAGACCGAAAATCTTACACTGGATTCTGTTTTTTGTTATCGGGTTCAGCCGTCTCTTGGCAGAGTAGAAAACAGAAAACTGTTTCATTATCTAGCACAGAGGCAGAGTATGTTGCTCTGTCAGAAGCTTCTAGAGAAGCTGTTTATCTAAGAAATCTGATATATGATATTACAAATAAGTTTAATGTAATTAACTTGCATTGTGATAACCAAAGTGCAATGAAAATTGCATTGAACAGTCAATGTCACAGTAGGTCAAAACATAGATGTAAAGTGTCATTATGTTAGAGATGTTGTTAAAAAAGAACTAATTAAAATTAAATTTATATCTAGTGAGAATATGCCTGCCGATATATTAACCAAAGGTTTATGTCCTCTGAAGCATTATAAATTTATGAATTTGATTGGAATAATTCCTGTTTAGTTTATTTAGATATTTTGATAAGTGGGGGTATTGTAATAGTGTATCAAAATGTATGTATTCTAGTGGCGCCATCTATGTTCCATATGTAAACTTTAAAAAGAAATAAATGAAAGTCTGTTGCGAACTCCCGACGCGTTTTATTACAAGTTAGAACAGAACAAGTCTACCCAAGTCCCCACTAAACTCTTAAGCCGATTACCTCCATGTGCACTTATCTTACATTGTCCAAGTCCCCGAGGCGCGGGTGCTCAATAGTTTTCATAATATTCTAAAGGTTCCTCTATAAGGGGCATATATTGCTGGAAAACGGCACAGCTATCGCGGTTAAACGTTTTGTTTCGAGAGTATATCTTTATAGTAAATAATATAGCTACTTTGCCTGTTGATAGTACAGATTGAGTACAGCAAACAAAAATCGGGTATCATCGTCTCGCACTTCCTGGTCAAATAAAATAAAATCATTATTATTGCCGCTTATCTATGTATTTATATACCGTTGCTTAGTACCCACGACACAAGACCTTATGGATCTTAATGTGGGACTAAGTTAATATGTTGTTAATATGTTGTGAAGTGTGTGAATATTTATTCTGATTCATCAGATACATTTCCGTATGACGTAAGACTCAACTAAGAAACTCAGGCATTCTCTCAGATGATAAGCTATACCAACAATCACTGATCCTTGCCACCTGTCCCACCTATGCTAAATGTGGGGTCTTCCTTATGACTCTGCACTTTTGGCTACCCCATTTCGGCAACGCGGCCAATATGTATGGTACCTATCAGGTATGGTTTTTAATCAGGAACGCAATTTCTGAATAAGTATACTTACCATTTCTCTCGTGTGTTTTTAGTAAACTTAAATTTGAAATAGATAGGTGAACATCGTAACTGACTGGTTGCCAGGATATATCGATAGACTGATTACGCGGGAGTTGCAATACGACAGTGTAATATCATATTCCTTTGAGATTGCTGTTACATAATAGGAATTTCATATGTGATCAGCGAATATTGCATATTTTTTTACTATGTATCTGATTGCCTTTGTTTAAATGTCGGCATACGGCAGACGGCCCAGACCCTTGACTGTATTTTTTACACGTAGAAAATAAATTGACAACCAATTTTTTTTTTGGACGTACAGTGAGCTAATTGTTCATTTAATTTTCATCGTTTCATTTAATCTATTTATTTTTGCGATATGATAGCCCGTTTAGGAGCGCCTTAAGGTATACTCGTAACTTGTCCAACTTATTTGCCGCAGCGGAACCAGCCTCTAGAACTTCTGCTATCTCAGTTGTATGCAAATTTTAATTTGAGTTTCTTCACGTGTTCAGTTTTATTATCAATAAATATTTTAAAAGTAATAAGCTAGTTAGACCTTGCTTTTATAATTTTTTAATTATACCTATTTTTAATAAAATTCATAGGTACCTCCTATACACACACAGGGCGGTGTTCCTAAAAATGAGCAAGCCAATAGAACGGCAGGATCGCGAATTCGCAAATAAGATGCTAGAGCCACCTTTTAGCATAGCAAAGTCATAGTGTAAAAGATCAGTGATACGCTTCATCGTCTAAGAGATCGTCCCTAAATTCCTTAGTCGACTCACGACATGCACGGAAGAAGATGCAGCTGATGTTTTCTATTGAAGCACTGCATCAGCAAATTACATCTACCGTTGATGAATTTATTAGTAGTAATGAGATAAATTCTGTGTCAAAACTGAGACTAAAGAATTTTATCTAACTTTTATTCTTTATTTTACTAAAAGGTGGATATATTTGCACACTTCTACCCTCTTTAGGGACAATACAAGTTAGTTTATTCAGAAAGTACAAGACCTCAATAAATTCAAACTTTGTGCAGATTTTTACACAGTAAAAACATAAATAATGGTGGCTTATTAATTTTCGGTAAGACTTTTGGCAACTTAGTCTTTAAAACCATATTCTAGGGTTGCTGAGCGGATGGCATAATAGTCCGGGAGGTAGCGTTGCATTTTTGATGGTGATTTTAGGCCGATCGATTTTGAGTGCAATTGATAGTTTAGATGAGGACATCAATTGAATTGAGCGTCAGCAGGCGCACTCAGGGTGGGGCGAGTGGGGAGAGAATGTCAAAAAAAAAAATATATATTTCTGTTCGTCCGAAAATTTGCACATCAGTAGTTTCAACAATAATAATAATTATAGAAACCGTCAGCTGTGAAGAAAATGGCGGGTTGTACGTCAGCAGGTTATATATACCTATATTAGAAATAATTATTTTCATTTCATTTCCGGTCGAATGAAACTGATACAGGTTATTCTTTATGCTATAAAAATGATAAAAAAAAGCCTCAGCAGATCTATCGATAGGGGTAAAATCGTCAGCAAGGGGATTATATGTGCCGAGCAGGTATTCAATCCGAGTACCTTGCTGACGATTTTACCCCTATCGATAGATCTGCTGAGGCTTTTTTTTATCATTTTTATAGCATAAAGAATAACCTGTATCAGTTTCATTCGACCGGAAATGAAATGAAAATAATTATTTTTAATATAGGTATATATAACCTGCTGACGTACAACCCGCCATTTTCTTCACAGCTGACGGTTTCTATAATTATTATTATTGTTAAAACTACTGATGTGCAAATTTTCGGACGAACAGAAATATTTTTTTTTTTTTTTGACATACTTGAAATTCTCTCCCCACCCTTACTGGAGCTGCTGTCGTTCGAGTTACTCAATGACTATCCATGAAAAGTACGTTATGACATTAATCAATCGACCAGAAATGATTTTGTAAAATGCAACGCTACCTCCCGGACTATAAACGGAATATCGGCCCTTGTGGCGTGCCCTGGGGAAGGCTGGAATAATATAAATATAAATAAATATTCGCACACAACACATTGATATAGTCCCACATTAAGATCCCTAAGGTCTTGTGTCGTGGGTACTATGCAACGATATATAAATACATAGATAAGTATAGAAACATCCATGACTCGGAAACAAACATCGATATTCATGATGTCAATGTTTGCACCTACCGGGATTCGAACCCAGGACCTATGGCGTCGCAGGCAGGGCCACTACCAACTACACCAATCGACCATGTCAAATTTGATTAGGTAAGTAATGTAACAAAAACTCGACACCTTAGGCTAATCATGTAAGAAGTGGTGAGTCGACGATGTATGTATCGTGACCATATCATATATATCCGATGTTTATACTGCATATACAATATTATGCATACTGCATATTATGCATACTGCATCAGGACCGTCGTCCCCAAGGAAAAAGTGAATGCAAGGAAGTGTCTAAATTACTCCCTTTACACCAGTATACCTATCGAATCATAAGGTACCAAAATGGAGTATCGCACATATCTTTTGTTTATTTTTATCGTGTCTTATGTATGCGGGACCCTAATTACCCATTCCGGCCCGCACTTAGCGGCGTTCCCGCCATCTTCCCGCAACAGACACGAAAATTGCAGATTTACCGAACGCCATTTAAACTTTTTGCTATTTGTGTGAAAGTTTATGTTTTACGCGTGAAGTTTTTTATTGCGAGTTTCGGCAAGTCAAACTGCGCGGAGTTTGCACAGCGCGAGTGGAAACGTTACCCTCGATTATGTTTGTCTTAGAACACTTTAATGGAATTTAGATAATTAATTTTTTATGAGAAGTAGAAAAAAACTTTTAACAGCGTGCCAATATACTACCTATCTACGTCCAGCAGTGGACTGCAATAGGCTGACGAGAGATATTTACGTATCTACGTAAAAAAATATACCTAATAATAATAAATAATAATAACCTAATAGTCTATACCTAAAAAAATCCTATCTTATAAACGCGAAAGTTTGTAAGTATGGGTGGATGGATGGATGTTTGTTACTCTTTCACGTAAAAACGGCTGAAGAGATTTTAATAAAATTTGGTATGGAGTCAGCTGACACCTTGGATTAATACAATATAGCCTACTTTTTATCCCGGGAAAATATTTTTATCCCGGATAATTTTGACTTTTGGTTATGGTACATCTCGCCTATTAGAACCTAACATAAAGGTCTAATGTAATTGATGGCATAGCAGGCCACATTGACTTTGTTTTATTCTTTATAATTATTTTTTCTGTATTTAAATTATTTTTTACTACTAATTGAATTCTCGGCAATGTAACATATAATTGAAATACATGTTGGCAACAACCTATTTTGAACGCATCGTTAGCGCAGCTTCGGGTGGCAGCACCGTGTTCCTTTCGGAACGCGGCATTACGTCGCCGGTCGGTTGGCAGCTCTGATGAGAGAACGGCGCGGATTGGTGCGAAAGAATAAGTGGTTGCGAGTAATGGCGTCGCGAGTCAGATTTGTATTTGGTTATAGAAAAACTTGTAAAGTATAATATTGTAGTCAGAGTACCTTTGAATTATAAATAGTAAAACAAGACTAGACTTTTCTTGATAATATCAGAAGTGAAGAAATCTCACGTCCACTTTAAAATGGGAAGATCGCAACAACGAAACAAAAAAAGATCGCGTCTTTCGCGATCCAGTTCAACCTCTTCCATTAGCAATAGCAGGTCAAGCAGCTCTAATAAGACACCTTCTCCGCCACCTAAGTATCAATCACGTAAGCGAAGGACTGAGACTGTAAGTAATAACACACATACTTTGAGTACTATGATTCCAGTATTTGACCCGTTGAAGGATAATGTGACTGCATGGCTCAATATAATTAACACCTACGCTAGTACCTTCGCGTGGTCCGACAGTATGACTCGTTATCAAGCGTTGAATAAGCTGAATGGGTCAGCTAAAATATGGTATGATTCTTTACTGCGCAATAGTAGCATATGGACAGGTTGGCAGTGGCGCGAGTGGGAAAAGAAAATTGCTTCTACATTCCAAATTAAGCGGAATATGTTCGAATTATTGAAAGAAATTGTTTATAAAAAACCAGTCCAGAATCAATCTCTTTATGAGTTTTTCTTTGAACAAAAAAGTAAAATAGACGGATTGAATGTCAATTTCTCAGAGCAGGATATTGTTTCAATTATTTTAGGAAATATTGGGGATGTAAATTTGACAGCAGCAGTAGAAGCTAGTAATTCAATTACTACTGACAGTTTGGCAGGATTTCTACACAGTCGCACCTACAAGTCTGATAGTGTAAAACAGAAAGTAGAAAGTAATGTAAAAAAGGAGGTGCTTAAGTCTGATTTTTCTTTTCCGTCAACAAGTCAATCATCCAGTACTGGATCATCTCACACAAACGAGGTAAAACAAAGACCAATTGTCTGTTTTGTGTGTGGCGGTGATCATAAGAAAGCGCAATGTGAGGTCAAGTGTGGGACTTGTCAACGTAAAGGGCATTTAGAATCTGCCTGTTTTTCAAAAAAGAAACAAGAATGATTAAAACAAGAAACTCAATTTATTAACTAGTTATACAAATTCAAAAGATAATTTTATTATAATGAAAAGACAAAAAAAAAACATTACAGGAACTACTTGTTCACCTTCTGTTAACTCTGTTATAGATGATTTATCTTTATGTAATTAACCTTTACAATAAATAAGCATAAGCAATTAACAGTATGTGGGCATGGCTACACAGAAAATATGAAACCATAGATCTGTACTGAGGATTGGAAGGATGAATAAATAAAATGACAGTGTTGGCAAGGTATATTTTTATAATTGCTATATTCACTGTACAAATTAATCCAATTTTGGTACTAAATGTTTTAAAAACATAAAAAGGGATGATGTTAGGTTGTGAACTAAAGACAATGAACCATGTAAACATTTTTTTGGTAGATTCTGGGCAGGTAGACCGAGCGGGGAACAAACCTGTGACTCAGATGTGCTGAGCTGGTAGTTCAAATGGACAAGCCTGGGACTCAAATGTACTGAGATGGTAGTTCAAAGGAACAAGCCTGGAACTCAGCTCTATTGGGCAGGTAGTTCAAATGGACAAGCCTGGGACTCAAATGTACTGAGATGGTAGTTCAAACGAACAAGCCTGGAACTCAGCTTTATTGGGCAGGTAGTTCAAATGGACAAGCCTGGGACTCAAAGGTACTGAGATGGTAGTTCAAACGAACAAGCCTGGAACTCAGTTGTTTTGAGCAGGTAGTTCAAGCGAACAAGCCAGGTGATGGTAGCTCTGGGCAGGTAGTTTAGATGGTCAAACCTGTGACTCAGATAAATCAAACAGAATGTGTGGTGATTTCTATTAAAGTTCACAACAAAATATTTAATTATAAATGCATATAAGGGAAAAGGAGTGTTTTATTCTTATTACAGGTTCAGCTGAATAGTGAAGGTGCCTGAGGGCAGGCACAATGCAGCATGGCCGTGTTGGCAACAACCTATTTTGAACGCATCGTTAGCGCAGCTTCGGGTGGCAGCACCGTGTTCCTTTCGGAACGCGGCATTACGTCGCCGGTCGGTTGGCAGCTCTGATGAGAGAACGGCGCGGATTGGTGCGAAAGAATAAGTGGTTGCGAGTAATGGCGTCGCGAGTCAGATTTGTATTTGGTTATAGAAAAACTTGTAAAGTATAATATTGTAGTCAGAGTACCTTTGAATTATAAATAGTAAAACAAGACTAGACTTTTCTTGATAATATACAGTACATTATTTTTATCAATATGAAATCTATTATTTTTTAAATTGCCAGTTCCCAATCCGACATTGGTCCTTCAAGCCGGATATGAACCAGCGACCTATGGAAAACGAAAAAAGTCGTCCGTGGGCCAAATGTCTACTTTCAAAAATTCATATACATATAATGTAGTTAGATTTGCCCGAATCAGTGTGGAAAATCGCATCAGATTTCTCCCATTAAATTTAAACATTGATGATTCAGTCATGACAAATGACTTAAAGTGTGTGACAAAAATATTATTATTTTAATATTTTATTTATATAGTTCATTAATGACCACACAATTTTGTTTACCCCAAAACACTTTTATTTTTCTTCAGATATGCAAGAAATTAAATGCTGCAATTTTTCGCGTAAACTTATGATCGTTTTTAACGTGTGAAATGAGATATAGAGTGCGTTTCACCGTATAGCTCCTTTGGATGTCTGTGCTAGTTACTATCTGTATGACTATTGAATATTTTTAACATCTTTCTTTTGATTTAAACGTTGTCAAAAGCGCGATGCGAAATATACCCGAGGAGGTATATATATAGGTTGGCCTCAGGAAGGCAGCCGGCCGTAGAAACGCCAAATCTTTGGCAATAATATGAGTTTCGAAACAAACCATATTGCGACGAAACCATTATTAATGAAATAAGGGCAGAAAGATGCTGATGGCGAAATGTGTGTAGGTAAGGTAACATTATAAATGAAATTGTATTAGGCGTTACAATCGGAAGTTCAAACATTCACTGATGGGTGGCCCACCACCGGGAACCCTCCATGACCAGTGGAGGGTGTAGGGCCCGGTGGTGGGGCACCCATAGTGAGGTAACATTACATTTTTAATTGTGGTTTAGTTTTGGTAATTACTTTCAATAATATCGATCGATTGCCCTCCTAGGTTTTTTATAACTAGATGGAGCTACCCCCGTAATAGAACGCAATGTCGTTAACTATTTTCTCACATATCTGAGCAAAAGGGTTATTATTACTTGAAAAAAGCGATGGATGGCGGTACGTGTACCGTCACAGTGAGTTTGTAACGTAGTAACTAGCCGCCTCCCACGTCTTATGTTAGCTAATACGCAAATAGAAATTTATAAAGTAAAAGATTGAAATGAAAATTCAAGTCATGGACGCTGTTTTAAGTATTTCCTACTATGCTAAAAAAAGAACAGGTACGTAATAGAAACATAAAATACACATAGCAAATGTTTATATATTTATTGTCGGAACTTTCTGGTTATTTTAAATAGCAGCCGCCCACGACTATGAATTCGTTATACTTCCGTCTTCTTGTTATAAGAAATATAATAAAATTATGACATTTTAGACAACTTAATTAAAAAACGGGGCGTTGTACCCGTGCAAATGGAGCCGGCTAATTAAACTTTATTAATTATAACACATGCAGGTTGTTGTATAGGGTTCTGACTGTCCGGAAGCCTGAACCGTCCTATATTTAAAAAGAAGATAAGTAAAAACAGATTCTTTCAACTCTGAATTTTAGATTTCCTGCTATCTAACACTGAAATTGGATAAAAATTTAAGACTTCAAATCAGACCAGTCGTAGTTACTGAGAAATTAGCGCGTTCAAACAGGTAACAAACAAAACAAACTCTTCAGCTATTTTATAATATTAGTATAGATACTTAAATACTGTCCAAATTACACTTATTTTAATGTATAAATCAATCGTATTAGTTCAAATAAACTTAGTTGACATGAACACACGAAAGTTAAGTTTTCGTTTTGGTAACCACGCTATATTTCAGTCGGAGTCACGAGTTACACTGACTATAGAAACTTTTATAATTGCGCGAGCGCCGGCATTTTCGCACAGTAATTTTATCGCAGTATCCTACTCCCATCTTTATTTTATTATTAACTCTGGGCGACACGCATTACTCAATGTCATAACAGCGAGCTGACTATATTTTTGCTTTAAGTGAAATAAATCGATTCACTAGCACCGCCACACATTTTTAATTCAGGTTCATTTAGCTCCCTAAATAAATATACCTCTTTATATTTAAATAAATATTTTAATATTAATTATTAAGTTACGATGATATTTATGTGATTATTTTTCTGAACTTCAAACGGTGGCGGAACTAGTAGTTGGATCTATTTTGTCTTTGATTGATTGTACCCGTGTGTGTCGGCTTTTAATATATTTTATATTTAAATTTCACGATAATTCTACAAGAGTTTGCAAATCAGTATACTTCTCAGCGTCAATAATAAATTTTCGAGTATTTCCCCATATTAGGGAAAAAACATTTTTGATGGCAACGATGATTAATTTTATGTCATGCGGTACGTCAAGTTATTTTATGCCTGTTTTTTCGCCTTGCGTTTGGTTGGAACACACTTTCTATAGGTTATAATTCTATTACGTCACAAAAGGAAGCCACCGACCAAATATGTATTACGTTGTAACAAAACTCTTATTATTTTATTTATGCAGTTCCTTAATGACCACACAATTTTACTAACCGCAAGCTTTTTTATTTTTCTGAATACAAGAAAAAACTAAATACGTGCAATTTATATTCGTTTTCATATATGAGATGAGGTACTAGAGTACGTTTCACTGTATACCTTTGGATGACGGCGCTAGTTACTATGTGCATGGCTAGACTATCTGTGTTATTGCATAGAAAAATTATTAGTTCCGAAATCAGGCATAGGTGTTTTTCTATGAAACGGAAACTAGTACCTACTTATAGTGTCATATTACATTCTATTTCTCCATAGACAAACTCTAACAAAATAGCCTATCTAAAACTCCATTTAAGAAGATAAATGGCCACCAATTTACATTCCATCCAACCAAAGGTAAAATACAGGCAAGTGCAAAATAGCCCGGCTATTTACCTTCAAATAGTATCTAATGCACTCCCAAAGGAGGTTAGGTACAGCGACAAAGGAAACTTTAAAAACGGACCGGCCATGAAGCTATTACTTAAAGGAGGTTACAACTATCGCTAAGCCAAGTGGTTTCCTAGAGAAAAGAAATTTATGTTAGGGCAGAAATAGGATGATAATGACGAAATATGAATAGAGAATTTTTGGTTGTGGTTTAGTTTTGGCAAATACGTTCACCAATAGCGATTGCTCTCTAGGTTTTTATTCATAACTAGATGGAGCCATCTCCGTTTTAGAACGCAATGTCGTTAACAATTTTCTTACATATTCTTTCTCAGCAATTTTATTCATTATTAATGACTAGCATGTTACTTAAAATTTTTGATGACGATATTTTAACGCGTTACGCGTTAAATCTATCGTCCGTCGATAAATAATTAGGTGACCGAGTAAGTAATAAAGGCAAGTGCAAAATACCCTGTCTAATGCACTCCCAAGGAAGTTAGGTACAGCGACAAAGTAAAGTTTAGAATCGGACGTCCATGAAGCTAATACTTAAAGGAGTTTACATAATAGGTAACTATTGCTAATTCATGTGGTTGCCTGGGAGAATTCTCTGTTAGGGATTAGCACACCTTGTTATTAACAAAACCTCGTTAAAGTTAGACACTGTTTAATAATTATATTTGACAGCAAGATATATTGGTATTTGTCAAATTTAGCCAATGTTTAGCTTATAAAATGCTCAAATTCTTTTATAATAACACGATAACTATTTTTCTGTATAAGGTATCTGTCTCTCAGGTAATAAGCAAGCAACTCGTCACTGATCATTAGCACCTGTCCCCGCTTTGCTAAACGTGACTGTGGGATCTCGTTTATGATCCTGTAGTCCTGGCTAACTCATATATGTAGTCGTGTAACCGACATACTACGGAAATGTAGTCGTGAATGAACTTGGCCATACAAATCGGGAGTGACTCTGGCTTTACTTAACGCTCGATATTAATGTCTTTTTAAATATTATTGAATGAAAAGTTTGACATCTACCAACCAAATTCACTAACGTCATGGAACAATGAATATAATTGAAGGATATCACATGTATCCATAGTAACGGATAACAGTTTTTTTTTTTCAAGAAATCCAAACTATTTTCTATGAGAAATCGTTGTTATAACACCTTCGTTTTACATCTCCTCCTTGGACAGACGTCCCTGATTTATGGAACCTGGTTTTCTATCGGACCCGCGAAAACTATTTAAATGAGAAATTCTCCCTGGAAAAGAGTCCATTATAGGATTGAATTATTAGCTCCAATGAACGTTATTACTTTTGATTTTTGAACGAATTATTAGAGAGGCAATTTAAAATTTCGTAGATAGTGCACAAAGATACTATATTTATTCACCGACTTCAAATGCGATAGGTAATAAATGTTTCAGCGTGTTTTTTGTCATTCATATAAAAGATTATTGATATTTTTACCAGCGATGATTTTGCACATTACACCTAAACAAAAACCACTAAACCTGTGAAGTTTAAATTCAAATCACAAATACGAGTATAGTACACACGCCGCCATACTTGTTTTCATACGATCATTAGATAGAAACCATATCTTCTTCTTCTTCTTCAGCCTATTGCAGTCCACTGCTGGACGTAAGCCTCCCCCAGGGCATGCCACAAAGCTACTGCCACAGGGGGGTTTTGCCCGTAGTCACCACGCTAGGCAGGCGGGTTGGAAACCATATAGAAACACATAATTGTAAGACGTCATTTACAAAATCTTATAATCTGTGTATAAAGGTTTGGTGTAACCAATAGCAAAAACTGCTTTTACGTCAGAGAATTCTATACCTATAAGTTGAATTTGAACTATGAAACTATTATGTCTACTATATATTATTGCCTGATAATATGTAGCAGATATAATAGTTTCATACCTCAAATTTTGTGGATAGGTTTTCAATGGTGGGCTGTCTTCATAGCATTTCGCTCAAGTAAACCCTTTTGTTACACGCTGTATTCAACAGGGAAGAACCTTGCCTAAATAAACCTCCTTGCGACCTATACAGTAGCAGTACACGTTAGACATAGTCGTGTCACCGCAGATGACTCGACAGTACAATATAAGCAAAACACCGAACCGCACTCAACAGACCGACTTGTAAATATAGGCGCCTATTCTTAAAGCTTCAGAGTTTGGTGTTAAAAACGTATTTTTAATACTTGCGCTTTTATATTAGAATCTATGCATCATCAACTACATTATGAATATTTATTTGTAAAATATTCAAGAAAATCATAATTTTATCGGTATTATGACAGGTATATACCAATATATCGGTTAGTGTAAGGTTAAGCGTTTAGAAATTAACTTGTTCTTAAGTTATGCTTAGATTAACTTTATCTCACGAACCATAAGTAGGTAATTTCCATTAGGTAGTTAGAAAAGCTTTGATATACCACAGTAAGAACTTACAACTTTCTTAAAAATTTTAAGTTGTGAGATAATCCATTAAATTGTTCCCGTTGTAGGTACAATTTGAAAACCTTTGTTTGTTTTAACAAGAAAACATTTACACACCTATACATAATAAGATCACAAGTAAGTACCTAGATACTGGCAAAAAGTTCTGTGACCAGGCCCTAATTCCGGATTGAAGAATCACTGTTCATTGCGGTAAACCTAAAAGCAATAAATTTATTAATATTTATTTTTTGGTTTAAATATCCCTATTTGTACCTACACCTATGCAGGACCACAAGATACGTTCTTGGCATATCGAACAGTTTTAAGAATAGTCCCTTTGGGCGCGAGCTTCAGGGACCTAAGGAGTCCGCACATAAATTCAGGGACGCAAACTCAAGCCAGCTGTTCCTCTGTTTCGCAGAAATAAATACGGATTACGCAGACTACAGCTCGTGCATCATGGAACAGATATAGAAAGGAGAAGCTATACAGGATGATTTTTGGTCGTCAACGTTCCCGAAAACTACGGAATCTCCTCATCATCACGATCATTTTTCTCCATGGAAGCATACCTGGGAAGTGTCTGGTTTCCAAAATATTATGGTCCAAAGTTGAGTAAATACACTGCGTTTTTCTGCATAAATGCACATAGACGCGCGTAGCAGGATTTTTTCATGAAAAATAATTAATATCTGTCTATAAAAAAACTAACATAAACACTGGACACTAAATTTCGCACGATCAAGGAATTTAAAAAAAAAATTAAAAAAAAAAAAATTTTTTCCCAGCATTTTTTTTGCCATAAACTTACTTTATTTCATGTATAGAATACGTACCCTTCGTTAAAGGTGGCCACAAAAAAAAACCCTGTATAACTAGGGTTGCCAAATATGTTTTTAAAAAGAAAAAAGGTTTTACTATCAAGTAACTAATGTATAAATATATATTATTTTTATTTACGGATTTCATTTAAACACGTTATGTTTTCTAGTATACAGGGTTTGCTTTGCATTGCATCAGCATCGGGTAATTCTGCGAGATCCTCAGAATAACTAATCAGTAATACTGTCATGCTGTTATTACTAAAATGCCAACCCGTGCCATAGAAAATTAATTTGCAGTCATAATATTATATATTATCTATAGGTATTTTATATACGGTCTAATACGTCTACAAATAATAATAGTGTAATTAGTAGACTGTGCTACTCGTTTTCGACAAAAAATTTCATTGGTTCATTACAGTTATTACGACGACATTGTGGAAGCAGCGTAATAACATTGTATATCAAAGCAGCTCGTCGTTGTATCTCGCTCCATGTTGTACACTGCCGTCTGAATTATTGATTGCCAGTGTGTATGCCGTCTTATAAAGCCCAACCTATTAATTATTTACTAGTATCAGCTCCGCGATGAGCCTTAAAGAATTTTCGGGTAATGTGCTTAAGAATGGCCGCGATATGAATTATTTATTGACGGGGTTTTATTGTGCTGTAGACAGCACTTTATTGTTTTGTTATTGTGTCAGGTTTTGTATCTTTGGTTCTATTACAATATGAGCTGTGCATCACATCACATAATGCCTATTAGTAAACTGTTATAGTCATATAAATAGCTGATGATGCCTCATCTCATAGAAATAAAGTGAAATAAAGTTAAAAATGGCGATAAATTTCCAACATAAATAAATGGTTTGATTCCCAATATTCGCATACTTAACAACACATTAACCAAGTCTCACATTACGATCCCTAAGGTCTTCGCAGTACATAAATATATACATATAAGGGTAACATGGTAGTATTAGTATTAGCAGTATTGTGTAGAATTACGTCCTACTTTATGTCAGAGTTGACCACAGTTTATTCCAAATATTTCCATCAAATCAAGTCAGGGTGTATGTGGGTCCGACTAATAACCTTAGTTAGGACCCAAAGTCAACCTGACCTGCTCGTGGTGCACCCTGCTATTTAACGGACGAGGCTCTGACGATAAATAGCTTATAATACCTATTTAGAATAGCTATTTAGAAACATTTCTTATTGGATTCGTTACCGGTCGCTAGATTGTTGAATTTTGTGCCTGGAAAGCGGCGGTAGGCTCACCCCTTAACACGTGGGACTTATCAGATCAAATCAAGTATCAAAATTTCTTTATTTGCAACATTAGTTGTACACATAATAATACAATCAAGTTAAAATTAAAAAGTAATATAGAATAACTAAAGCTAACAGGAGTAATATACAAATGTTGCAAAATGGTCCCAGCTCAGCATATGCAATATTTAAATTGCGCTGATCTCCGCTGAGGCCTTTGGATACACATACTAGGCTAACTGGTAAAAAGTGGGTGTGCAATTTGCACACTTCTGCCCAACCTCTTTGAGGGATACTGGGCGTGACTACATGTATGTAAATCAAGTCAACAGTTCTCCTCTTTCTATTATTTCGCAGAATCTATAGTAAACTAATGCATAATTCATGGGAATGTCGTTAAAATTGGCTCGGTCTTCAAGGCGGTGGTATCAATTAGTACGTTCAACCCCTGGACACCTCGAATGCATATTAAATCAAGTCTTGCAGAGGCTGATATTAGAACCTTAGTTTAGTCGATGTAATATTTAAACTACTGATGAAGGGACAGCAGTTTTATGAGTTTTGAGGGCTTAGTGTTAAAAAATCGTCACGCCATAATGTGATTGGTTGGCGAAGAAATGTAAACGTAGTCCAGTTAGAAGTACAAACTCTCACTAAGCCTCGGAGCTTATGTTGTAATATATTTAGTTGATGAAGTCAACAAATATATCTTGAATACAGTCTGCAACAGCTCTTAAATAGCATTTGTAGGATGATTTATATTCCCATCTACAAAGTAACTACTATATTTTTAAACGTACATACCTATTAACCTAAAGCAATATAGTCGTAGAAGATTAAACTGAGCGCTTTAGTCGAACTAATCGAAAATTCGAGCAACGCGCTACTTAGTGACCTTATCCTCTTGTAATTAGATTCGAATTGGATGGAGATTGATTTTCGTCTAATATAGTTTAAGTCCTATTACACTAGGCGATAATATCGTAAGCAGCTTAGAATATGGCTCACTTACATATAACTGAAATCTTGGCTTGAATAATGTCTCACACTCAGAAATGAACACACTATTACTAGTGCCGTCTTTCTTTTTGGTCAAAAACTTTACTTGCAAACTTCGTATTAGCCCACATGTCATCTTTCTTCAAGATAGTGATAAAGCTTGTGTAACAAAGAGTGTAACAAAACGGGTGTATCCACAAAATTTGAGACTCGAAATCACATGTTTATTTTTACAATACACATACTAAACAACTCAGGAATACTTATATAAATGTTAACTGGCAATGGTATATTGTTTTACAGTAATATTTATGGAGATTACTATATAACTACTAAGCATCTAAAACTGCTGCAAAGAGCTTACGTCTGGCGATTACATAATCTTGGAGCTAATCAAAGTTTGTACTCGGTGCTTAGTCTCGAAGGCACAGATTTAGTGTAATACTAGAAACGACATGTTCATTGGATAATATGAAAAAACAGCATGCCAAGTTTTTTACACCTACGATGACAAGCCACTAATGGTAGGTAACAGCTCCATTGACTCGATTTGCTACCATGGAAGAATTATTACAGTTTAAAAAGCCACTAGTTGGCATTTCTAAATCTCGAAGTCATACAAGATCGAACACAGATTAATTGGACATTTACACGAGGCTAAATAGCAGATACAATCTAGCAAACCAAGACAATAAAAGAGAATCGTCTAAATTAAGACAATCCACTCATTGGATTGTCCTCAAGCCAGTCCAGTAAAATTGTACATGGATACATGAAACAATACCTTTTTATTCGCTTATCGGCTTGGATTGCTCGCCTATTGGCCTCGTGTAGATTCCCCATGAAGTAGAAGCGCACAGATTTATAAAGTTTGTCCAATGGTGCATGGCACAAACTTCGTGGTAAACTTGGTCGGTAGACTTGCGACATCTAGCCTACTCTATGTCTATGATCGAGCGGTCCTTATTCACGTAGATAATAAGATTTGAAGCCGGCTGCACTGAATACGAGAGTGATTAGTTAGTACTTACTGACGATGCTTACGTTTCTTAGCTATTGAGTGGTATTAACATAATTTCTAGAGGTTGTGAATGGCAGGCGTGTTCTGTAAGATTTTCTATGCTTCAATTATAATGTGTTAGTTTAAGGAAATTTTCTTGGGAATAAACATTGATAAAAAGAAACATTCGTTTGTAAGATAGCACATCCTGTATATCTTTCCACCTGCTAACCAAAATTCATTCAACACACACACATATATGTAGATACATACAAAATGACAAACTTTATAATATTAGTAAGAATTCCGTATATACCAAAACATAACATTCGTAGTAAGAGCAAGCATGTACTTAGCTAACAAAAATGAAACAATTTGCAGATGTAACGTAATCGTTACCTTACTCTCCAATCTAAGTATTTCTGTACATAATGTGCATATATATATATATATACAGGATGTTTTTTTGTGGCCACCTTTAACGAAGTTACGCGCGTCTATGTGCATTTATGCAGAAAAACGCAGTCTATTTACTCAACTTTGGACCCTAATATTTTGGAAACCAGACACTTCCCAGGTATGCTTCCATGGAGAAAAATGATCGTGATGATGAGGAGATTCCGTAGTTTTCGGGAACGTTGACGACCAAAAATCATCCTGTATATATATACTGCTGAGTTGTAAAGTATGGAACTGTATAGGCACGGGCCGACCGCATGCGTATGCGTAGACGTAAGCATAGACCTCAAGCGATGACAGTTCCATACCTTAAACTCAGACTCACTACGTCTACGCTTACGTGCACGCACACGCATCCGGTGAGCTCGAGCCTTAATTGTATAGTGAAAAATAACCTAACTACCTAAATAAGAACAAATAATCTTACAACCTAAACTATAACTAAGATTATGGCTGTACGGCTCATAATATCCTTTGCCTTCTCCTTCGGAATTAAAAAAGCAAAAGGACGCTACGTTTGAGAACTGGTTACAGGGCGATGTCGATATTTTTAAAAAAGATCTGCAAGCTGATGACGCTCAGTTAAATTTATTTTATTTTCTACCAATTTTTCTAAACGGATGCTACTCCTACTACAATTTTACTTCTAAAAAAATTTCTAACACGAGCGTGTGGCGAATTCCCCTCTAGGGGACCCTATCCTAGACTTTACCTACCCTACCTACCAGATCCTACCTTCCATTCTATTGGGATCAAGACGTCAGCGGATGCTGCCCGTGAAGTCATCCAGCATCTTCACCGGAAGCGGCAGGGAAGTGGTTTTCCGATAACTGTATATAGTGAATCGAACTTTGCGCACTAAGGACTCACTCCCTGAGACTACCTAATATCTTTTATCTTACTATTTTTGTACATAACTGTTTACCTTATTTTGTAAATATATTGTAAATTGTAAATACTCTAGTCTTATTAACGTACCTACCCACAACTAATACGTTACATAGACAATACGAAGAATAATTTAATTAAACACATACCCGCATGTCACTCTCATGAGTTGATGTTTATTTACCTTTCTCGAGCACTGTTTATACTTTCATGTAGCAATATAATCACCTAAGTATAAAGCATAATACGAATAAAGTCCCGATATTTCGATTATTATGCCAGAAAAAGCCAAGAACCTAAAACCTATGACCGACCATGTGGTTTGGTTAGGCTACGTGCAGTTACAAACATTTTGAAATATTTTTGTCCCAAACTTTAGAGACATTTTAAACAGTAACTCTGTAGACTATTGGTGACTGGAAAAAATATGATTGATGCTAGATTGGTGCTTTGCTATTTCACGTAGGTACCTACAACTGTGAAAATAAATGACATCGCAAAATTAATTTAATAGAGATTCATAATTAAGCATATTCTAAACAACAAAAAACAATAGAACGCAGCATTACTCTGTACAAACAACAATTTAAACTTTAAATGGGCCGTAATCATGCGAATCTCTGTCAAAGACTTGAATTATTTATTTACCGAATGTAGATAACCAGCATCCAAGACAAAGGGTACAGATGAAAGATTACCTAAAGCCTTGTTTGATGCCCAAAATTCATTAACTAAGTAAACTATGCGCAAGCGTCCAGAAATCCTTTTGCAATCAAAAGACTAATTTGTCTTTTAATCTCATGTTCAGTAAGTTATGTAAAGATTTTCATTTAAAGTTATAGTTTTAAAACGGTTTTAGGGATCTGCTTTTATGTTTGACGTGTTTCGAATTTTAAAGGATTGCTTTTTACATTCAAAGGTTTTACTTCTGGATGGTGTAGCTTGTTATCATGATATAAGGGAAAACACGCCTCGAAGACGAAAGAAATCTTGGCTGCGGAACGTGTGGGAATAGACAGAATTTACCAATGACGTGGAACTGCTCCGAGTGGCAAGGGACAAGTCTATATTTAGTTAGCTGACGGCAAACCTTCGGTAATAGAGTACCACTATAAAAAGAAGTATTACCTGCAAATAATTTTGTTCTTGACCTGACATACTCCATCCTTCTGAATGCAAATAAAACTTTTTAACTTGTAACATTTTTACTATTTTAGGGGCATGATAATTCAGCCGTGAGGTGTACTTACAGGGTTAGAAGGCTTTTGTCCAGTAGTGGGAAACATAATAGGCTAATGGATGATAAGAAAGCACTTGTACAATATATGCAATGTGCAATGTTGCTCTCAACCAATAACACTGTAGTTGCATTATGCTTAAACTGGACGGTAATAATCAGTTCAGATGCAGTGCTCAACGATTCTAGACAAGTGATACTAGTTAACTATGTAAATGAATGCTATGTTGTTGATTGTTACAGATAGTAGTTGCATACATACACGTTGCACTTAAAGTAAACACTTCGCAGTGAGCGCTACAGCCAGTGAAATGCACCTGAATCCACTTTTAACATGTCTTGGATTAATGAAGGTATATTCTCTCCGAGTATGTCTGTCTAAGCAGAATCCAAGATATTGTTCTTATAAAAACCTTTTTAAAAATTTTGTTATTATAAAACCTCATAAGAATTACATTGGGATCGTTTATTTTGCTATCATATTGTGCTATTATTATTATCATATTAGCTAAGTTTCTATTGGACCTGCAAAAGGCGACATAGGCAGTCGTTTTATAATCGTTTTATAATATTTTTATAAATTTGAATATCTTTATGTACTTAGTAGCTACGTGAGTAGCTAATTTTGTGTCGCGTAGTAACTAATTTGTGGAGCGTTTTTAATTTGTATTGTTACGTTTTTATTTGTAACTTTGTAAGAAAGTAGCTTATTTTGTGTTGTGTTTCTATTTGTATTGTTGTAGTATATTGTCTTTAGTTTTATAATTACGACTTGTCCATTAGGCAAGTTAACTGGCGACACGGAAGACCAGCGTTATAGCATCTCATGCTATAACATTATGCTGAGTGGCGACCAATTTTTCGTCGCACTTTTATATTGTCTACTTTTGATGACTTTTCGTTTTATAATCGTTTTATAATATTTTTATAAATTTGAATATCTTTATGTACTTAGTAGCTACGTGAGTAGCTAATTTTGTGTCGCGTAGTAACTAATTTGTGGAGCGTTTTTAATTTGTATTGTTACGTTTTTATTTGTAAGCTTTGTAAGAAAGTAGCTTATTTTGTGTTGTGTTTCTATTTGTATTGTTGTAGTATATTGTCTTTAGTTTTATATTATTTACGACTTGTCCATTAGGCAAGTTAACTGGCGACACGGAAGACCAGCGTTATAGCATCTCATGCTATAACATTATGCTGAGTGGCGACCAATTTTTCGTCGCACTTTTATATTGTCTACTTTTGATGACTTTTGGTATTTTTATGTTATTTTTAATATATATTAATATATATATTTATAATATGTGTATCTATATATGTGTATCTATATATGTATATGTATATATGTGTATAATGTTTTGATGTATAGTACCTATATGCAGTGATTACGGTATTATACCCACTTTATATATTTTAGCTTGTAATTTTTTATGTGTGTGTGGCGAAAAATAAACGTTTTCTTTCTTTCTTTCTATTAAGCGCGTGTTTCACTGTTAAATTTATTTTATTTTCTACCAATTTTTCTAAACGGATGCTACTCCTACTACAATTTTACTTCTAAAAAAATTTCTAACACGAGCGTGTGGCGAATTCCCCTCTAGGGGACCCTATCCTAGACTTTACCTACCCTACCTACCAGATCCTACCTTCCATTCTATTGGGATCAAGACGTCAGCGGATGCTGCCCGTGAAGTCATCCAGCATCTTCACCGGAAGCGGCAGGGAAGTGGTTTTCCGATAACTGTATATAGTGAATCGAACTTTGCGCACTAAGGACTCACTCCCTGAGACTACCTAATATCTTTTATCTTACTATTTTTGTACATAACTGTTTACCTTATTTTGTAAATATATTGTAAATTGTAAATACTCTAGTCTTATTAACGTACCTACCCACAACTAATACGTTACATAGACAATACGAAGAATAATTTAATTAAACACATACCCGCATGTCACTCTCATGAGTTGATGTTTATTTACCTTTCTCGAGCACTGTTTATACTTTCATGTAGCAATATAATCACCTAAGTATAAAGCATAATACGAATAAAGTCCCGATATTTCGATTATTATGCCAGAAAAAGCCAAGAACCTAAAACCTATGACCGACCATGTGGTTTGGTTAGGCTACGTGCAGTTACAAACATTTTGAAATATTTTTGTCCCAAACTTTAGAGACATTTTAAACAGTAACTCTGTAGACTATTGGTGACTGGAAAAAATATGATTGATGCTAGATTGGTGCTTTGCTATTTCACGTAGGTACCTACAACTGTGAAAATAAATGACATCGCAAAATTAATTTAATAGAGATTCATAATTAAGCATATTCTAAACAACAAAAAACAATAGAACGCAGCATTACTCTGTACAAACAACAATTTAAACTTTAATCGGGCCGTAATCATGCGAATCTCTGTCAAAGACTTGAATTATTTATTTACCGAATGTAGATAACCAGCATCCAAGACAAAGGGTACAGATGAAAGATTACCTAAAGCCTTGTTTGATGCCCAAAATTCATTAACTAAGTAAACTATGCGCAAGCGTCCAGAAATCCTTTTGAACTTCAATCAAAAGACTAATTTGTCTTTTAATCTCATGTTCAGTAAGTTATGTAAAGATTTTCATTTAAAGTTATAGTTTTAAAACGGTTTTAGGGATCTGCTTTTATGTTTGACGTGTTTCGAATTTTAAAGGATTGCTTTTTACATTCAAAGGTTTTACTTCTGGATGGTGTAGCTTGTTATCATGATATAAGGGAAAACACGGAACGTGTGGGAATAGACAGAATTTACCAATGACGTGGAACTGCTCCGAGTGGCAAGGGACAAGTCTATATTTAGTTAGCTGACGGCAAACCTTCGGTAATAGAGTACCACTATAAAAAGAAGTATTACCTGCAAATAATTTTGTTCTTGACCTGACATACTCCATCCTTCTGAATGCAAATAAAACTTTTTAACTTGTAACATTTTTACTATTTTAGGGGCATGATAATTCAGCCGTGAGGTGTACTTACAGGGTTAGAAGGCTTTTGTCCAGTAGTGGGAAACATAATAGGCTAATGGATGATAAGAAAGCACTTGTACAATATATGCAATGTGCAATGTTGCTCTCAACCAATAACACTGTAGTTGCATTATGCTTAAACTGGACGGTAATAATCAGTTCAGATGCAGTGCTCAACGATTCTAGACAAGTGATACTAGTTAACTATGTAAATGAATGCTATGTTGTTGATTGTTACAGATAGTAGTTGCATACATACACGTTGCACTTAAAGTAAACACTTCGCAGTGAGCGCTACAGCCAGTGAAATGCACCTGAATCCACTTTTAACATGTCTTGGATTAATGAAGGTATATTCTCTCCGAGTATGTCTGTCTAAGCAGAATCCAAGATATTGTTCTTATAAAAACCTTTTTAAAAATTTTGTTATTATAAAACCTCATAAGAATTACATTGGGATCGTTTATTTTGCTATCATATTGTGCTATTATTATTATCATATTAGCTAAGTCTATTGGACCTGCAGACATAGGCAGTCGTTTTATAATCGTTTTATAATATTTTTATAAATTTGAATATCTTTATGTACTTAGTAGCTACGTGAGTAGCTAATTTTGTGTCGCGTAGTAACTAATTTGTGGAGCCGTTTTTATTTGTAAGCTTTGTAGTAGCTTATTCTATTTGTATTTTGTAGATATTAGTTTTTATTATTTACGACTTGTCCATTAGGCAAGTTAACTGGCGACACGGAAGACCAGCGTTAAGCATCTCATGCTATAACATTATGCTGAGTGGCGACCAATTTTTTCGTCGCACTTTTATATTGTCTACTTTTGATGACTTTTGTTTTATAATCGTTTTATAATATTTTTATAAATTTGAATATCATGTACTTAGTGCTACGTGAGTAGCTATTTTGTGTCGCGTAGTAACTAATTTGTGGAGCGTTTTTAATTTGTATTGTTACGTTTTTATTGTAACTTTGTAAGAAAGTAGCTTATTTTGTGTTGTGTTTCTATTTGTATTGTTGTAGTATATTGTCTTTAGTTTTATATTATTTACGACTTGTCCATTAGGCAAGTTAACTGGCGACACGGAAGACCAGCGTTATAGCAATGCTATAACATTATGCTGAGTGGCGACCAATTTTTCGTCGCACTTTTATATTGTCTACTTTTGATGACTTTTGGTATTTTATGTTATTTTTAATATATATTAATATATATATTTATAATATGTGTATCTATATATGTGTATCTATATATGTATATGTATATATGTGTATAATGTTTTGATGTATAGTACCTATATGCAGTGATTACGGTATTATACCCACTTTATATATTTTAGCTTGTAATTTTTTATGTGTGTGTGTGGCGAAAAATAAACGTTTTCTTTCTTTCTTTCTATTAAGCGCGTGTTTCACTGTAACTGCTTTGTAATAACACCCCTTAACAAAGATACTTCGTTTAGCTTTTATATCATAAAAAGTATACTCACGAAATATTACCTAAGTGAGGAATCTGCAGTTATTTTGGTTACAAAAAGTCTTCGGCCCTTAAAAAGGCTCTGGATTCTGGATAAGGTCTTTGTGTCCTCGTAAGATTGTACATAAGTGCTTACGACACAAAGTTCATGTCACTCACCGGCTAAAGGTAAGTTCGTAAGTTCCCAGCAATTTGTGGCCTGAACTCCGGTACTTCGCCTATCTAGACTTAGCTAGTACTAAGTTCGTAGGTAAAATATGTGGTCGAGTTCATAAAGTCTGTCTTTAGATAGCTAACTGGTAAGAGTTCGAGGTTTAACTAGTGAAAACTTTGGTTAAATAATCTGTGGAACCTACTCCGGCAATAGAAGCATTGCGTATATTATTTTAGTCATACTATGTTGTTATTGACCTAAACAATCTATAAACGGCAGAGGACGTTTCATAGAATAACTCTAATGCCTGATTTAGAAACTATCATTTTTAACCCCCGACGCAAAAACGACGGGGTGTTATTGTAACATCCAAAGCAACTATTTTATGAAACGCACTCTTGTAAATCCTGTAACACATATTTTATGAGAAAACGAAGTACATTTCATAAAGATCCGCTTATTTGTTACTCGAACATTCTTTTATACTTTTACGGCAATATCAATGGCGACTATAAAGGATAGTTTCCACCATGATAGCAACATAGGCAGTGATATAGCACATGGCGACAACAATCAGCTTTTTGAGCGACCAAGTTTTTATTAGTGCAACTTAACTGAAATAAGAAGATCACTTTATTGCATATAATCTCTACACTCGTGTATTCTAGAAGATTTTCAAGCTTGTATTAGAGCAATATCAAGATAGGTAATAAGTGGGGAGCACGTTTTATATTGCCTGCATGCGACCAGAGATGGCACTCCATTTGTGTCACTTAGGGCTGCATCGCGCTTGCATGATACGAATATGATTTATTTGCCATTTTCATAGATACCCAAACATATTTTGCTCAGGAAATACTACATAGGTACTATAGATTTAGTCTAGGATCTAGGACTGCCTTTCTACAGAAAATTTGCGGTGCTACGAAGCTAATGGATGCGTTTGATATCCACTAATCTATTTATATCATGAATATTATTGATAAATATAACTATCATTTAAACCACATGAAGTCCACTGTTAATCATAGGCCTCTCACAAAATTAAGCTAACATATCACAAAAAATATATTTTCACCCAAATAAAATATTTAAAGTCCGAGAAAAGGGCACTTGTACATTGTATTTTCCACTTCAGCGTATCCATTTTTCTCGGCTGTAAAATATGAGACGTAAGTAGCTTTAGGGGTGGTAACAGGGTGCAATTAATGCGCACCGGCGGTTTTTAAGTGATTCATGACTTCAATAATTTTAGGAAAAAAACTGTTATAAGCACCCAACTTTTTATATATTTCCCAGAACTGTGAACTTCCAAATTCTATACCTTTTAAAATGTACTGTGCATATAGTAATAGGTTGGTTGCTTAGAATAAACATCGCGAAAAAATATAATTTCCAAGTTAAAATAGATCCTGTGCTGATGCGGGTCTTCATTAGATACATCCGCTGCATCTCCTTTCATTCATGTCGTAAGAGTAGTCTAAGGAACTCGGCCCCCTTATTACCTAACTAGCGAAAGCAAAGCGATAGCGAAAATTGTACAAAAATCAAATCAAATCATTTTATTGCATACTAAGTGTACATAACAGTTTTAATTGAGTATCAAAGCACTTATAACTTAGTAGCCCTTATGAGGCACCGCAACACTCTTAAAACTAAAAAACTAAAGTAACTAAACTATAAATTTTTTTTTTTTTCGCTGATTGCTTGAGAAATTCGTATTACGTAAAATGAATTTCAAAGGAACTTTAACATTTCAACGCTAATATTGTACAATTGTCGCTATCGCTTTGCTTCGGCTTTGCTATTGCAAATTAGGTAATCAAGGGGCGGGCCTCAGATGAACTGGCATTCTCACAAGCGATAAGCTAGCAACTTGTTACTGACATCTGTACCCGCAATGCTAAGCTACTCTAGCTGTGAGATCGCCCTATGAACGTGTAGTTCTGACCGTGTGTATGTAAAAAAAAAAGTATTTTTAAAAAACTCGCACCGTTTCCTTATGAAATACCTTTGTATTTATTTATTTATTTATTAAATTAGAAAAAAAAAAAAAGTATTTTTATAAAACTCGCACCGTTTCCTTATGAAATACCTTTGTATAGTTAACTTCGCTCCTAAATCTACCACACCAAGGTGGCCTCACAAAAGAATACTATTAATATCATGCAGCAAGCGCCACCAAGTCCTCTGTACGACGTAATAGTGATTTGTGGTCCAAGTTTCATTCCCCTAACGCCCTAGAGAAATAACTCCTCTCATACTTTCTTAACAGAACGATTGCCTACGTGTGCGTTGTTAGCTCCATTTATTTGTGGATTTTATTTACTCTCTCTCCCCGAAGGATAATTCAGTTTCTAAGCACCGTATCGACCAACTGGGACATATAAAGTATTCTCTATTTTGACGGAGAAAAGGAAAACCTTCGGGGAAGTATTGCCAATTTGCTTTCCGTCTTAATGTGTTTTGTCTAAGTTAATTATGTATAGTTATGTCGTCTTGTATATTATACATAAATACGTTTTACGGTGATAAAAGTATTTAGGCATAGAATCGAAGAGAGTAATAAAATTATAATATGCCTTTTCTAATAACTCTAAAAACATACATACATTATTGTCATTCCCAATAAGGCTTTGTGAAAAATATTATGTTATTTATAAAATCAAAAATCGACATTTTCTGTTATAACAAAATGTTATAAACACAAACCCTTCCCTAGTAGTAAAAGCATGCATTGAATAAGTAAAAATATCCGCTAATAAAACTGCTTCACATGTGATTTCTATTTCTTAGCAAAATTTTATTATTATAACACGAGCAACGTAACCACAATGTAGCCACAAAGCTCTCCGTCCAGCTACGTCGTAATAGAAAATAAAACCGGAGTTTATCCCGTTCCCGGCAAATCCAGAACATTCGCACTTTACAGCGCAAATCTACGAACAAATTCTACACATGTAAGAAACTTTGTACGAAATTCTATTCCGTATTTAACTTTGTCCGGCTCTATATGTGTATGCCTTACCACATACCGAGCTGAAAAACTTCTTAGCGTGAATGAACATGAGTGGCACAAAAATCTTAAAATAGCTGTTTCTTTAAGCACTCTGCTTTGATTTTTACGTGTATTAAGTCTGAGTGCAAGGGAATTTAATTTAGTCTTAAATATATTTTCCAACTACACGCTTAGTTCTTCGAGTGTTTTTGTATTCGTATTTTCTTTATAAATATGTTTCTTGGAAATGTGGTTTTAAACTTTTTAACTTCTCGTTGTATTTTGTTTCCGCCATGATTGTGTCTTCTTATGATATGATACTCGTTTCTAGGTAGAAAAATAGTAATAGGTACTTATAATTAAGCTCCAAAATCTTTACGGCCTCTATGGTGGTCTGTTTGTTATTACTTATCAGAGGCCCCAGGATGAAATCACGAGGGAAATATTTGTACATAGGTATGATATGAGATTTGTTTGTTACCTCTTATTTGATATGGTGTGTTTTAAGAGTACAAGGTGTGAAACTTTTATTTATTTAAATATTGCGGCAGCTCTCGTCTTCTGCCACTTGAACTGTAAAAGCCCATGTGTTACTCTGATGTATAAGGGTTATGTAACTGCATATTATTATCAAAGTTATATAGTTCTTGTGGACATCCAAACAACCATAAGTAGGTACTCAAAAACTTCCATATTTATAATTAGTAAAATTAGTGTAGGAAAATCAAAAGCAACATACATGATATAACACATAAACGCACGATTCACCTGCAATTAAAATTCAGCAGCCAGGCCATTAGACTTGGAAAACAAAAGAAGCAACGGGCAAAATTTGCTTGGAAATGACTTGAGTTGCGTAATAAGCACCACACGTGTGGGAAATAACCCTGCGAGTGTTTAGGGATGGTTACATTGAAAAAAAAATAGATAAATATCGATAGAACTACTAAAATAATAAGTAGTTTTAATAATACTGACTGGAATGAGATTTTGTGTAATTTATTCATATATATAGGTACATATACACACGACTGTGTTCCCAAAAATGGGGTAGTCAGAACTGCAGGATCGTGAATGAGATCCTACAGACACCTTTGGCATAGCATAGGGGGTCAGTAATTTGGAAACTATTAAAAGTATTTAAAAATACGTTAAAATTGATGCTATACATGTATTTTGAGAAATTTAATAGCAATCATGGACGAATATATCCCACTTAATATATAGGCTACTTTTTATCCCGGGAAAATGTTTTTATCCCGAATAATTTCGACATTTTGTTTTTTCTCGTAACTCGTAAAAACATATATTTCAGATATCGACAATTTTACTCATCCCTAAACCGTGCAAGTGTTATTACCTGTCCTATTACTGCGATCGCGGCGGCAGATGTTAGTTATATTTATCTCCAAGATTTTGGGGTGCTAAATGAAAATTAGATACACCCTAACTGTTTCTCGAGAACTTTGCGAATGTACTTTATTAATTTGAAACTATTCGAGTATTTTAATTTAATTGGACCGTTTTTTACAACTGTTTAGCAGAAAGAACTACTAGCTTTTTTATTAACGTAGTAAAAAAATATTATTATTATAATCGGCGACTAACAGTTGATTCAGAAATATGCGAGAGATAAAGACAACAAACACCCTTTCATTATTATCGTTAATGTCTTAAAATAATGTATACTTACTTACCTTGTTTCATTGGCTATTGTATCTGTGTATATGAAAGTACATATAAGAGAGGGGTAATAAATTGATAAATAGAAATAGCTTCTACCTCCAGTCAACGCGGACAAAGCAGAGACCAATTGTACAAAATAAAGCTCAGTACAGTCCAGCATAAGAGTAGTACAGTATTACCTAGCCACTTGTTAAGACTAGTAGCGGTGGCGATTCATGTAGTCTGCCATCGGATAAAGAGTCGAGTGCTCTACCCACACTTACTCGAGTCGGGGTAATATTTACAAATCTCGATCCCGAACGGAGATCATAGCCGAGGCGGTAATATTGATCGATGCTGTCGAACGAACATCCTCATCCTCATATTTACCCACTTCGATCTAACTCTCGGTGAAGATTTTACATGGTTTTAGTAGACCTTTTTACGGTGTTTAGCAGGTTTTTATTCACAGAGAAAAGAGATACATTATATTATTGATATAAATCTAAAAACTAATATTAGAAATTAAATATATTTACAAAGTTACCATTCGCCGGGAGAGTGCCCAGAATGCTGGCAGTATTGCCACGTTGCATGGCAATGCAAATTTTTACACGAAAAATAGACCAGCATCACTGGAGCTTTCACGCAGTTTATTGGAAGTTTCCCGGTAGAGGCAATGAGCGCTTGGTCCCCACGGTCCCAGTGTCTCGACGCCAAACGGCACAAACATGTAGTCTCCTGGGAGACCTGCATGTCTGCGGTGCTTGGCGTTTTCAGCTAAAGATGCGGTAGCACCGGCCTTAACTGATGTTCCGCCGATGTAGGACGCAGCACCTGTGTCAACACAGGTAGCATCCCACACAAGCGATCGACCCATCGCCCAAGGTACTAGCGTCAGGCCTTTTCTCATCGTCACGCGCTAGGTCTCTGGGCTCCAAGATCGCCGGCGCGTTAGCTGTCCCGCGGGCCCGACGGATCGATTCATTTAAGCTTGCATGCCTTGGGAGGCGGCCTGAGCTGCTCATGCACGAAAGACCGTGTTGACCAAGTAGAACAACGCTGTCCCCGCACTGGCAGATTGGCTGGGACTATTACTGGGGCCCCGAGACGAAGCGATGCAGCTATCCGGAATGTGGTTCTGTCCAGCATGGTACCCGTATGCGGTGATGGTAGGGCCTGCAGCCATAGTCCCGATTCCCACCTCTCCGACAACGAGTAGACGATGTAACTAACAAAAATCATACACCTATGTTCCCAAAAAGGGGATAGCCAGAACTGCAGAATCACGGAGGAGATCTTACAGCCACGTACATTCTACGTCCTTCTATAGGCCAAGTTTACATGATCAGTGACAAGTTTGTAGCTCATCGCCTGACGGAATGCCCCTTCTTAATACTCTGAGCTTACTTAAACAATCTTTTCTGTGATTTATATCTTTGGCATCAATAAAGCCAAGTGTAGTATACCTAAACAAAACAAAATTGAGCCATTAAATTTAATTACCCCAAGATAAACAACCACATCCGATGAAATTCAGCAAAATGCCCTCACTTCGAAAAGTAATTTCAAATTTAATTTGCCAAATTCAACATAAGAACTGCAACTTCGTGTTATTGTTGTTAACGGAATGAAAACAATTCTAAACTGCATGCCGGTGGTTAAACGGGGGAGGGGGGTGGAATTAGAGGGGGGAAACAACATGGCGTATTGTCGATGTTTTCACAACTTACAGCGTTCACATCAAAATTCTATGGTTCACATAGTTCAAGTTATAGTGGGAAACTAGCGGTTCCGCGCGACACTGCGCAAAATTGTGAAGATTTTGTACTGGGATTTTAGCGTTAGACACAGGGAGAAGAAATAAAAGAGGAGCTGCGGCTAAGTATATTTTCATACAAAAATAGTGTGCCGCTAAGCGGGGCTGAAGTATGGGACGAGGGGAACATCCTAACACTGTAGCCCTGCCCATTCACATAGAAACCACCTTGTAGTGACTAGCTAAACTACTTGCATAAGCGTGTGGTTACAGCTACTGCGTTACACACACTGGCCCTGAAGCTCTGCCCCTATCATGACGTCATGGCCTCACGATCGCCACACGACTCAGTTCATAGTCCCACCTCCTCTTTTATACCTTCTCCATGGTTAGAGATGTTGATCTCGCACTTCTATAATCTGTGGTAACACATGTCATCCCAACTGATATTATAAATGCAAAGGATGTTTGTCAGTTCATTTGTTTTACCTCTTCACGCTTTATTCACTCAACCAAACTTCTTGAAATTTTGCATACGTATAGTTGAGGGTACGGAGAAGGACATAGATTGCATTCTGTAGACCCCGCGGACGAAGTCGCGAGAAACAACAACAACTATAAGTAAAGCCGCCATTCCATTTAGGATGTAAATCTGACATGACCCAGGAGAGATCAGGCGCAGGACCAACGGCTTTACGTGCTTTCCCTAACACGAGCTTAGTGACAATTACCTATCGACCCCTATATCTCTATAGTTTAGTTTTGAGTAATAAACAGACCACCTTATATTAATAAGCTCAATCAATTCAATCACCTTAGCTTTTTAGTTAAATAAACACAGAATTTTCCGATTCGCTGAACACATACACATGTTTCTCTTGCATGGCATGTATTCTATTTTCATTGGGGGCTGAAAATAATCTTGTTAATGTCCCAGCTTAATACTCCATTAGTTATCTCGGATAATTACAGACCCATTAGGTCTACTAGCCGTCTGGCGACGAGCTAAGTGATTCGGTTTTAATAAACGTACGTACTCGACTTGCTATTGTGACTGACGATGCTCTGTAGAAAATCTGAATTAATATCTTTTTATTATTTTTACTTAGGGCACCTAAAATAATTATTCGGAGCGAAGACCAATCATTAATCTAAATTAGGGCTGATGTTTTAAATGGCCGTTAATAATATATACTCTCGTAATGGGACCAAATTTAGTTTTTAAGCCATTACCTAAGCCCTACTTAAACGAAACTATACAATTTTCTTTCCTGAGAAAATAAAAAAATGACGGAAATTTTTCCTGTGGAAATTAATTTTAATCCAATCCAAGTTTTAGAACATGCAGGTTATCAGCCCCAAATTGAAGTAAGGGCATGTTTGTATGTATGTGGTGACCGTTTATATTAGCATTCAAAAGGGACATGTTCATGAACAGGAGTATGAGTTTTATACCGCAAACAGCTTTTAAGAACTTTGCCGTGACGTATTTGGGCCTTTGCGAATGGGCGGAGATGACAAGGAATTAGTTTTATTGAAGAACTTGGAATATTTGTTCTAGAATGAAGGTTAACAAACTATTCTTATCTATGTTTTCCTATTAAACTCATAATGATGATCTCCGACCGTATTTCGGCCAAGGCGACCAATCTCTACGGAGATTGGCCAGGTACGCAGGATATATTATAGTGCACAAGTGTGTGCGCAAACACAGATGCACTCTCTATTCCGTTACTCTCATAGTCCGATGGGACGGAAAGCCGACACGACCGGAGAGAGATCAGGCGCAGGACCAACGGTTTTACGTGCTTACCGAGGCACGAGCTAAGTAACAATTTTACAACATTAAAATCTGTATATGAAATAAATTCATTGGTACAGGCCCGTGACTGGGATCGAACCTACGCCTCCCGCTTGGAAGGTGCACGTCTTAACCACTGGGCTATCACCGCACTTACTCTCATAATAATAGGTACATAGGTATCTTAAAATGTGGATAGGTCGGTGAATATATCAAGCACTTTTTTTTTGTAACGTAAAAATAGGCTACTTTTATAGAAACAGTTATTGATTTTATATACTTTTCATACAAATATAGTGACAGTATTTTTATTAGAATCGCAATTACACGTCCACGTGGTCTATACTAAGAAAAGTAGGTACTCCCATCACAAATAGGGCTAAGATATGAAATACAAAACAAAATAAATTCACTGATCGTCTGAAGATACTTGCGTCAGCTTTATTACAAATATTCGAATGGACATATATACAAATCACTTCTAGTCGCTTTATATCTCTGTCGTAACTGAATTACTAGTACTTTGGACCCTCAGCCATAGTTTGTGAGTGTGGGGCAACTTCAGGGCATCCCGCACTAATGGTGAAACAACCTACATTCTGTACACGTTATGTCTTCCCCCTTCAACAGACTGTGAAATGATTGAAATATATTGTCTTAATACGAAGAATGAGAAGCGTATCTTAAACTGAACGGTAGTCTAAGCTTTGGGTTATTGATTTTGTTACCTTTGATCTATTTTAATTTTACTTAAATATTATACATCTCTATAAGGCCGGATTCATATGATAATGTCCTGCACAAATATTATTATTACAATGTATATAAACTTCTCTGATGCTCTGGGAGTGAAAAAAATTTGTACATCTCAACTATACCCTCAAAATTGGTCAGAAGTGTCACCATGTGGTTCTATCGGCCCTTGGTACTCTGCCTACCCCGTAAGGGATAAAGGCGTGATTATGTATGTATGTATATACACTTGCACTGCAGGAAAATACCGTTTCGACCAGGCCTCAGGTTTATATTCAGTACAAATACCTAGTTTGAAATTTGTACATGAGAGACAACCTTTTAGTTACAGAATAAATCTTTTGAAAAGTTAGAGGTATAAAAACACAAAAAAAACTCGTTAAAAAATAAAATATTTTCCCCTATTTCCACTTAACAGTATTATTATAAAACAATTGTAACCGTTTCCATGTATTTATCCAATTATTTCGACTTCGTCGCATATCAATCAATGTATTTTTCAATGGCGCCCGCGTATTGGATCCAATCTAACTGTCACCGGTTGATTGGAAAACGGAAGATCTGTCTGATGGGAGTGGCGGGACACTTTATATTGGAGTTTACAAACGTTTTACATGCGTATGTGTAGGGAAGTGAGTTACGGGTATAAATCATTTTTAGAACAATAGGTTTTATTCTACGACGGTATGGTACGGCTGTGGAGTAGACACGTGCTACATATGTGCTAACATACCTATATCTTTTGACAATTAGGTAAGCTTTGAGTGATATTCTACTGCGTGGGTAGCAAAACTTGAAATTGGAAACTTAAAATCAACATAGCTTTATAATTTTAATTTTAAATGTTCCACATACTGGGTGTTTGTGACAGCCAGGCAAATATTGATACCATGACTTTAAAACATGATTCTGAGGAAAATTTTCGCAAGAAAATTCCCAAATTTTCCGACATATTTTTAATATTTTCAGAAAAAAAATTGTTCCTTTAATAAGGCCTTAGACAATGTCTTAACAATAAAATTTTAACCAAAAGATAATTTTCAAAAATAAAGTTGCCCTCAAAAAAGTCAAATAACTGATCAACCCTAATGGAGAGTCACAAGTGATCCAAAAAACAGCAATGTGTCACACAATAACCAATAAGCCCATTTAGTTAATCACAGGATCGCCCGATACAATTGGCGCGGGGAGCAAAGATAACTAATAATCAAATCAAAAATAATAATTAAAGTCGGCAAAGAAGATTAGCACCATGTCTGATCGTGGCTATCGTAAGAAGCGATTAAGGGTCCCCAGAGGTGGGCAGTGCCTCACGTGTTGACATCATGGTCCGAAAATCACATTGCAATCACCAACCGGCCTGCCCAGCGCTCTAACTACACAACTTTCGTCGAAACCATTTTGTAGATGAATACCATTAAGTCCCATAGTGCAACGTGGTGACTGACTTTATGGGCAAAAACTCCCCTAGTAACCTTGTGGCATATCCTGGAGGAGGCCTACATCCAGTAGTGGACTATAATAGGCTTATGTATGTATGTATTATCAAAGACATGCAATGTTACCATCACTATACTGCTACACTAGGGCATTTTCTGGCTGACTCGATTGCGTTTGTTTAAGCCGAAATATGGAAGATATTGAGGTTTGGCAAACATAACCCAGTGACCTGTTTCACGTTTTTTTCAATGATAATCTGATGTTATTAGTAGGGGAGAGCGCGTAAAAAATTGTGGCAAGAGATATTTTATTACGTCCTATTGATGTAAATGTTTTATCGGTCACCCGAAATTATCGCAATGCAGATCAATAAAGGGAAAGAAAATATATTATATAATACGACTGCATATTATGCTGTCCTGTGCATGTGTGGGCTTGACTAGAATACATTAGCTGCATCTCCTTTCATGCATATCGTAAGATTCGACTAATAAACTCTTAAAGTGTTTGATAAAGTGTTCTCTTGGGCGATAAACGAGTAACTTGTCACTTATCATTTACATCTGCCCAACTAGCATGACCTGCGAAACACGATATGATAAACCGATTTATCAACTTTAGCCTGTCAAAATACGATAAATATAGCAGCCATGTTGAATTTTGTATAGAGACGATACGATATCCACGATGCGTGGTCATGCAAGGGGCACTGGCCCCGCTATGCTAAACGTAGTTATTTGATCTCATTCATGATCGTGTAGTTCTGAATACCCCATTTTTTATCTCAAATATCAAAGTATACATAAGGTACCCATATCCTACTAATATTATAAACGCGAAAGTTTGTAAGTATGGATGGATGGATGGATGTTTATTACTCTTTCACGTAAAAACGGTTGAAGCAATTTTAATAAAATTTGGTATGGAGGTAGCTAACACTCTGGATTACACATAGGCATTTTTATTTCGGAAATATATTTTTATCTCGGATAATTTCGACATTTTGTTTTTTCTGCAGTCCACGCGGACGAAGTCGCGTGCGTCCACTAGTCAGATAAATACAAATGTTACACTTACATACAATTTTTAATTATTAATTTTATACACATTTTCGTGTATTTATCGTATTAATCAATATCACAAGCCTCTTTAGAATAAGGGACTCCTCATTCTATGGCATATACAGGGTTAATTTTAAAACTTGAATAACCTCGCAAGACTAGGTAACTACCATGATAAACAACAACATTTGTTCTACGAGTTTTAATAATTTGTCAGATTTTACTTTCATACAAAAATAAATATCAATTTAATATTACCTCTGAATGTTCCTAAGTCTGTACATAATACTGAGACGCGCGATCGCGGGCGTCAACCTTATCGTATACCTACGAATGGAACATAGACAAATGTCACGACAGTACAATAAAAGCTTGGAAAATCATTTTTAAATAATGTATTGAGTTATGATAAAACTCGTAGAACAAATGTTATTGTTTATGATTTTAGCTATCTAGTCCTGCAAGGTTATTGATGTTTAAAATTAACCCTCTATAGAGTTTGAACCTAAGGACTTCTAATTCTAAAAATAAATATATTACAGCTATAAAACACGTCAAAACCCCAACGTTTACCTAATGTACACATATTACGAAAATTAATTAGGGGCCCTCAGAAAACACCAAAATAATTACGGTCGCTAATAATTGCTTAATATGAGTTATAATATGTGTTAAGAGTTAACTTTTATTCTGGTTTCAAGTATGCGAAGGAGGAATAAGTTTGTGTGGATATTATGATGTACAGGGTTAATTTTAAAACATCAATAACCTCGCAAGACTAGGTAGCTACCATCACAAACAACAACATTTGTTCTACGAGTTTTGATAATTTGACATATTTTACTTTTATACAAAAATAAATATCAATTTGATATTACTTCTGAATATTCTTAAGTCTGTAGGTACATAACACAGGTGAGCGCGCGATCGCACGCGTCAACCTTCTACGTATGGAACATAGACTTATAAATGTCACGACAGTACAATAAAAGCTTTGATAATCATTTTTAATTAATGTATTGAGTTATGATAAAACTCGTAGAATAAATGTTATTGTTTATGATTTTAACTATCTACTCCTGCGAGGTTATTGATGTTTTTAAATTAATCCTGTATATGATATACTACGTAGATCAGGTCAAGAGTACCCTAAACCGACGAGCGTGCATGAAGAATATCATGAAAGTAGATGAAGCGAAAGATCGTAGTAAATGGAGATCTGTGATCTCTGCCTACTCCTCCGGGAAAGAGGCGTGATTTTTATGTATGTATGTATTTACGTAGCTACTTTGTCAAAATGAAGCCGTGGTTAACTAGTAATAAGCGAGAATGATTATTTTTCAATGAAACAATCTGACCTCTCGTCTCGTTGTCGACAGCAATAACTAAAGTATACCACAAATGCTATTTCTCGAAGTACGTATTCCTTACGATGTCTACGGCTTGTATATTTCTATCTACTACATTTTCAATACTTAATGGGTTATTATTTCAATATAATTTATTATAAAGTTAAATCTAATTACAACCTTTTACAGCTGAGTGTACGTCAGCTAAGCCACCACACACGAATATGGTTCCCATTTTACAACAAAATCTGAAAAAGCTTTGTAAAAAGAACCCAAACCTATTCATACCGATAAAAGAAACATCACACAGCATTGTAAGGTATCTCATTCAAAAAAACATTGTCGAAGTTCCACGACAAAGGCTTCCGTGTCCGATTCTCGCTTTTTTCCATAATTCATGGAGGTCGTTCCTCGAGGAATAGAACGGCGAGATCACACAAACTTCTCGCGACTAGGGAGCGCGCGGCTCGGCGCAATATATTTTTATTTCTTGATGACTAGAACAAGTATAATTTGGAACAGAGCTTTTGTGTTGCGTGTAATTTTGTGGAAGTTGGAGTTTTGTTGTTGGTTTTTGTATAAGTAATCCGCATTATTGCTGTGCTGGGTGCAAAGAATGGTAAATCATACCAACCCTGAAGGGATTTAGGCAAGGTACATAAGGCGCTTTATGAGTCGTACTTAGGGTTGCCAACAGTCCCGCGTGGCGCGGGACGTCCCGTTTTCAGGGCCTAAATAACGCGTCCCGTTTCAAGTGTCTGCGCGACGCCAAATGTCCCGCTTTCAGGTGAATCATACCCAGTTGATAGAAAAACCCTTCTTCAAATTATTATCACGGAGAGTGATACACAAATCTGGATTTTTTAATTTCGCAGATTCCTGAATATTCAATAATCTAAGTACTTACCTACTAGTTTAATAACTTGTTACCTCACTGATTCATCATCAATGAAACATCAAAATTTATAAGTACTCGTAGTATTATAAAGGTTAAATATTATTCAAATCGTTCTCAATCCTTCTCTTCACTCGCTATTACGTACTATGTGTGTGTGTCAATCACTCAACCAATCGATCAAATATTATGGATATGTAAGGCGCCATCGCCGTTTTGACACTGGTTAATCAAAGTTTCATTTTATGGATTAATGGAAAACTTTAAAAGTTAACTAAGGATTCTAATTAAGCAAAGATTACCGCGCTCACTTCGCTCGCGTTCAAGTAGAATTTATAAATTTGCCTAATATACACGTTATATTTTTTTTATAAAAAAATAATAATTTGTCATTGGAATAAAGAGCAAAAATTTCGCGCTCGCTCCGCTCGCGTTATTTTATTAATACTACAAAACGAAGAGTATCATACGAAGGAGGTATTTATTTTATAAATAACACTTAAATTGTTGTTGAAATCAAGTGAAAAAATTTCGCGCTCGCTCCACTCGCGTATTCATATTAATTCTAAAAGACGAAGAGTATCAAGCAAAGTAGGTATACCTACCAACCTACTATTGGCTGGGTTAACACAAAAAATATTTCAGATACTTACGCCACTACTTATTGCAATGAAATTTGCATTATAAAATCACAAAATATTATTTGGCTATAAAAAATGTTTAGAAACTTCCCATTTGTAGGTGTCCCGTTTTTTTGCTCTGGTCCCGCATATTTAACCCGACTGTCCCGCAAATCTGTGTATAAGAGTTGGCAACCCTAGTCGTACTGCACTTACTATTGTTATTTGCAGTATAATAAACATATAATTTTGAGATATATTACTAGTTTATTACTAAGCCCGGGTTTTGTTAGATATTCGGCTTAATCGTCTCTTATGGTACCCATGAGCAGACATGGGATGATGCTATTCCACTCTGCCAATACCACACGGTACCCGACACCACACAGCACCAGATTTTAATATTCGAAGTACTTTGCTATTATAAACCTGAAATGGAGATAATCTACTGTTTAACAATCATTAAGCTTACCTTGCAGCATATATTTAGTCTGACTATATTATTGATTATAATTATTATACAAATCGATATAGTCCCCTCTGCAAACCGTGCTTCTATTTTACCAATCGCTGCAAATGGCCCTGTCTTGGTTCCCCATCTTTTTTCCGCAGACATTGTTAGAAAGAAGCAACACATCTTTACTGATATTTGCGTTGTTCGTGAGGCTAATAAACAAACAAAAGGCGGCCATGGCGCTTGTTGGTTTTCAGTTAGCGTCGACGTTGTATCCGGATTTATCTTAGATGTTTTCCTTGTAAGTTAAATATGACAAATTGTCCGTTTGCAAAAAGCTTTGGTCGAAGCTTTCCCTAGTGATAAGTGATTGAGGAAAAGGTTGGACGGATGAAAAGGTACTAATGTAATTAGAGTGGTTAAATAGGAAAATCTTAGAAGCATTTTCATAAAAACTAGTTGCTTTCGTTCTTATGTAGGTGCTATTGGTGTAATATTAAGGGTTATATAAGGTAAGTATAGGTATTCAGACTCATATGGTTGTTTAAATGGAATCTTCTTAAACCTAAATGACTCAAAATTATTTAGGTGCTGGGTATGCCTTATAAACAAATAGTAGAGCAACTATAATGACTGACTGTAACTTGTAAAATCAATGTGAAACAAAGTGTCCAGTATCCGTTAGTTATATTTGCGGAGTCCGCGGCTAATGGACAAACAATACGCCATCTTGTTATTCAGTTAGGGGGAAACTCAGGGCGCCGATTGGACATAATTTATTTAGTAGTAACATGGCATATACTTAGAGTTTCATTTTATGAAATTAATATTTTATTCGCATTTAGAACCGATTTTTTCAAACTTCAGATGGCCTACCTGAAGAATAAAGTTGATGTTGTCTCCATCATAATCAAGTTTTAGAGAAAGACCAGCATCAACTTTATTCTTCAGATAGGCTATCTGACGTTTGGAAAAATCGGACCTTAATTAAATACCTAGGTCATATTTAATTATACATACATACATATAATCACGCCTTTATCCCTTACGGGGTAGGCAGAGCACCAAGGGCCGATAGAATCACATGGTGCCACTTCTGACCAATTTTGAAGGTATAGTTGAGATGTACAAGTTCGGTTAGTAGTATTTAATTATACATATAGGTAATGGCCGCGTGGTGCCGGCAGAGAAGAATTTGTACCACCCCATGTCTGCCCGTGGGTATCGTACAAGGCGATTATGGGTTTCCGGAGGGTGGGCAGCAGCGCCTCCGGTGTTGACAACATAGTCCAAAATACAGACTGCGGTCACCATCCCGCCTGCCCAGCGTGGTGACTATGGGCAAATACCCCCATAGCAGTCTTGTGGCGTGCCCTGGGGGAGGCCTACGTCCAGCAGTGGACTGCAATAGGCTGATAATGATGATGATGATGATAGGTAATACTTAGCTAACTTCACCGTGTGACTCAAAAAAATAGATGATGAAACAGAAGAAGAGAGAAGCCTAATCACTGTAAGACTGGCTCCCATATTGGTATCATGTACTTACGTGGCAGGGATGCTTAATGGTAATGTTATATCCCATACGAAACATACTGTTTATAATATAAGACGTAGAAAACCGAATACCTACAAAATTGTGTCGAACTCATATCATTCGTATGTGCGGATATCTTCTCATACGTTCTTACCCTTAGCCACGCTGTATCTCGCAGGAGTTGTGTTGGTCGAAGGAAGTATTACGGATATTTTCCCTCCAAGTTAAACACGACGTATTGTCCCCAAGTTTACTTTTAATGGACGATTTTATTCTTATTCTATATTTTGAGAGACAATAATAATATAGAACTATCGAAGGCGGAAGGCATGTTGTATATTGGATAGTTGAGGGTAGTTTTAGAACGTGCAATCTAGATTCCAAAGTGTATACGTACATGAGCTCTCCAAAACTGAGCGGGTTTTTAAGTTCAGCAAATAAGTAGTAGGCTTTACTCTTTATTTGTTGAACCGAAAAGCTGAAAATAAATATATAATGAACTATTTACTCTAATACAAAATTTATATCATAGGTTCTTAATGTAAATATACACGACATAGGTACCACCATAATTCGAGGTAGAGGCCTAAGATTAAAGACCTCGCATTGCCTAAGACCTGCGACTTAAAAGTTTTTATTCTGATAAAAATAGATTATAAAATTTTATAAAAAAAAGCTATTGATGTCAGCTGACATTGTCAAATTGTTAATGTTTTCTAAAAATATTGTTTACATAACTCGGATTGAAATAATTGTAAATAATCCATCTTAATCAGTAATAATGAAAGAAAGAGATCAAGAAGAGATAAGATACGAAAGGTTTGATGTCAGTAATCCCGAGATTTTGAATCGTATTCCATTGATGCAAAGAAAGTCACCAATTTTTGTCACTTTATGTAAGCAGTATGATCTATCACCTTATTACTATATCCTTATCAAACCCTGAGTTCCTAAGACGACTCTTACGACATGCATTAAAGCAGATACAGCTGATAAAATCAAACCCGGGGCAGCACAGATAATACCTAAGCACTATTATCATTAATTGTCTTATAGGTGATCCACATATAACACATGTAGATGTCCAAAGGCTAATACAAGCTGGTATGAATATAGCTAAATTTCGAGTATCTCACAGTATAAAGGGGGATAATATCAAACTTCTTGGCAAAATTGATAAAGCCGTGAACAATATTTGCGATAAATATAAAACTGTAGACTGGCCGGTTGCCTGTTGTATGGAACTGAAGACTTGTATGGTCAAAACCGGGATGTTGTTCCAGGTAAATCTTATTCTATACTACATTTTGAAAAAATTTAAACTAAGGAAAGCTTTTTTATTCTTTATTTTATCTATATTCGTCTAGGTCTATACCCATATACTGACTGTACGCATGAGTCTAATCGTAATTGAATTTGAGATCAAGTAAATATTAATTCTATAATATTTTACTTTTATATTGGAAAATGTATTTTACTCTTTAGGATGACGTTGAATTTATCAACTTAAAAACCGGTGATGACGTAGTGTTAACAAATAATATACATGAGTACGATAAATGTAATGCAAGAAGAATTTACATTGATAATCCACACCTTACGAAAGATATTCAACTTGGAACAGAGATAATTGTTAATCTAGGACAAATCATTCTCATTAGTAAGACTGTGATTGATGACCACAACCTGAAGTGCTATGTTCAGGAAGGCGGCAAATTGATTAGCATGAGTAATGTTAGTGTCAGGGGTATGAAATCTACCAGGCCGCTGTTGACTAAGAAAGATTGGCAAATACTTAAATTCGCAATTGAATATCAAGTAAGTATTGATAACGAAATTTTTAAGAATGATACTGATGTTATATAACTGGTAATAAGTTTATTCGATATATTTTCAGGTAGACATGGTAATAGTTAACTACACTCGTAAAGCGGAAACTTTGGAGAAAATTCATCAAATCTTCAATAAAAACCATAGAAAGCCACTTATAATAAGTGCAATCACCAGTGAGGAGTGTCTAGAAAACATTGATGAGATCATTCAGGTACATTACATACATATACACTCAGCCGTGTTCCCAAAATTGGGTAGGCAGAACGGACAAATGAAGATAATCCGTGGCAAGTTGCTGGCTTATCATCTGCGAGAATGCTTCAGTTCCTTATTCGACTCTTACAACATGCATTAAAGAAAATGCAGCTCATATATTCTAGTGAAGGCCCGCATAAGCACTGGTACAGTACAGTCGTTAATAAGGCAAATATTTTTATCTGTTTAAATGCATAGGATAATACTAAAATTATTGTGTATACTAAAAGTGATAATTTAATAAGTAATAGCATCTTCTATAATATAAAAATGAATCGCCGAATGTGTTGCTCAGCGCAGATCTCGAGAACAGCTGAACTGATTTCGCTAATTCTTTTTTAAAAATATTCCTTGAAGTACGAAGATGGTTTTTACGGAAAGAAAAATTTTAAAAAATGCCTTTTTTTACTTTTCTATTACAGTGGCCTAAGACATTTTCCACGTGAAAGAGCATTACACACGTTCAAAGCCGGGGCGGATCCCTAGTTACTTAATAATGCTTATGATGTTTATTTTTTTCATATATAGAAAGCAGACGGGATTATACTAGCCAGAGACTATCTTCCATTTGAAGTATGCAAATCGAGACATCTAAAATTACCAATACTTCAGAAGTGGTTAGGAGCTAAATGTCTACTGGTATTTAATGTTTTTAGATAAATATAATTAAAATGTTTTAAAAGAAACATAAAATATATTTGTAGATTCGTAGATACTTATTTTTTGAGTGACATGAAGCATTCTATTAAAGATCTTCAGGGATCAAGTTGTAAGCAGAAATTGTTGAAACGTTATGTTACTGTAAACAGTTTTTAATAGGGTGTCATCTCAAAAGATGCCCACAATGCAGCAGCATTGCCTGAATAGCCATAAAGCGCCTTAGTATAAGATTTTTTACTACATATAGGTAAATACTTATTCAACATTATATCCATAATTTGCAGGCAGGAAAACCGTTTTATATATCAGGTGGAATTTTCACAATTGGACTGCTTGAAAATCAAATATATGACGCAGAAGTGTTTGATGTAGCCAATGCCATTTTGGAAGGAGTAACCGGCTTTATTCTTAAAGAGTGTTATATAGTTGAAAACGTTATTAATGTGATTACTTATTTAGACGAAGTCTGCCGTCAATTCGAACCGTTACGAAATAGCCCATTAGATTACTGGCGGCTCACTTTTATGGTACGGTTTTGCATTTTGGTTTATATTTAGCACTTGAAATAAGAAATGTTACTCTTGCAGTCACGATATTTCAGAACTGGTGACTCTTAGAAAAAAAATTAAACTGATTTTTTTATAAATGAAATTGTATTAGGCGTTACAATTCGGAAGTTCAAACATTCACTATGGGTGCGCCCACCGCTGAGCCCTACACCCTCAACTGACCCTCGGATCTGAGCACTGATATGAGGATGCCACGGTTGTTGGCGAAACATATGTAGATTGTTAATCTAGTTTTTGATTTCGGAAATAGTGCGATGTATTATCTTGCATGCTAGGTGCTCGGGTCTGGTTTCTCGTGGCGATTGTAGTTAGTGCAAGTGCCTGTTGTCGCAGTTATGAGTTATCAGATCCGAGGGTCAGTGGAGGTTGTAGGGCCCGGTGGTGGGCGCACCCATAGTAACTGAATTTTTTGTAGAGAATTTTTAGATCTACAAATTTGGTCTGAGGTCATTTTTCGAAAAACTTACCGTTTTCGAGGAAAATCCAAAGAACCTGAAATTTTGACCTTAGATCCCGAATAACTTTTTTAGCACACATGAAATCGATGGGAACTTTTGAAGATTACTTTCTGATTGTGAACTCAAGCTCTCCACAAAAATTTGGCTCTGTCGGAATTTTTGTTTTTTGACCACTATTTTTGTCTAATTTGACCGGACTAAAAGCTTTGTCAATCAGAGAAATTCAATTAAATTAGCTGATGAATATTCAGAAGTAATTTGTTAAAGCACGTTACTAAAGCCAAAAATACTAGTTACAGTGATCAAAATCTTATATTAAAAGTTTATTTATTTGAATAAATTATTATTTTTATTAGTATTGGCGCTATACTCGTATGATTTAAATACCTATCTAAGAAGTTATCTACTCGTAGTTAGCATTTGCTTATTTCTTATTCTTTAGAAATAGCTGTGTGATTATTTTATCAGACATAACCTAACAAGTTCCTTTAAACTTATTTTCTCCAAAAATATACAGAAAACAGTCCCAGCAAACGCCGCCGAAGCATGTGCGATGGCCGCCGTAGCTTTGGCAAATCAGGTGAACGCGCAGGCAATCATTTTGCCAACCGTGACTGGTCATACTGCCAGGCTCCTTGTGGTATTAAAACCAGGCTGCCAAGTCATCACTATCAGCACCTGTGGAAGGGTCACTAAGATGCTGCAATCTTACAAGAGTATTAAGACTATGCTGTATAAAGGTAAACTTTAGTAATCGTTACATGCATTCGTTGTAAGATTCTTATCTGTTCTTCCTGATGTGTTCCTTAGGGTATACTTTTGTCACTATTAATTGTCATCTTGTCACTTATTTCCAGAGTTCCAATCAGTGTTGGCAACCTAGAATGATGCGCTGATCGTACCAGGGGGCGTAAAATTATCGTACCTGACGAAAAATTATCGTATACTTTTGAATGACATAAAAAAACGTTAATTATTAATAAAATAGATATTATTGCGAACTTATATTGCGCTCAGCCGCTCGTCATGTCCTTTTTCGAATTTTATGATTTTCACATGGGTACATTGCGTAGAAAATGGCGCGAAAATTTGTGTGTTTCAAAAGTTTTACAAAAATAAAATGGCTACAAAGTTGATCAGTCGATTATTAAATTTATTCATGAACACATAAATTGACAAAATATGTAATATTCAACGAGATATATATTTATATATTTCTTATCTATATATGAGTGAACGAAACTATCGAAATCCATTACAATTCGAAAATTATCGTACATTTGTGTACGATAATGAATAGCAATCGTACATCGTACGCTGGTATCAAATTATCGTGCATGCACGATAATTATTGTACGGTTGCCAACGCTGGTCCCAATATTTGTATAATATCCTCTCTGACTTTCCATCCAATACTTTAAGTGTACCTTTTGGCGTATTCTTTACTTTTCTATCAACATAAATGGAAAACTTTACGTATACATATGAATGTAACACAGAACTTCATAACTTATTTTATTTGTACTGAATTAAGACTAGATTATTTATACTGCATACGAATTACCGTAATTGCTATACCGTGGATGGTATTTAGCTAGTCCTTCGTCAATAATTGACAGTTAAATTCAATAATATTTCGTACATACAGGTGTTACCCCAAAGAAAGGGGAAAATCCAGTAGACGCTCGCATAAACTACGCACTGGAAATATCAGTTAAGTCCGGAGAGCTAATGTATGGAGATACGTATGTTACTCTCGCTAGAGGTTCAGACAGCAGTTCCTTCTGTGATACCATCAAAATATGGAAGGTCACCATCTCGAAGAAGCCATTAGTGGAGTAAGTATTTAACTATAATAAAGTAATCAAAAATTGCGGAGCGTTCAGAACTGAGAGCTTAGTGTACGTTTTCATTTTGAACTCGTTCGCGTTAAGGTAAAGCCAACCAATGACATTATGGCGTGATGATGTGATGTAATAAAAGTAAGAACAGCGGCACTACGTGATTGGTTAAATATATTACGTAAACGCGGTCGAGTTCGAAGTAAAAACTCACACTAAGCCCTCTGAACTCTCAGATACTGTTGTCAAAATTTGTCATAGTCGTGCTCGTACTTAATAACACGATTGTCATTATTTGTATCATAAAACTCAACTGTCTGAAAAAATTAGTTTGAATAGAATAGAATATTTATTTCTGCAAGATTCTTCATTCTACTGTTTTCGTAGAGATATAGTCACCTATCCTATATTATATTCTATACAGATACGAGTAAATAAAATTGGAATGTGTGTTAGTAATAATATTAAAATAACTGCATTTTACTAAATACTTTTTGGATACACGGTACATATACAAAAACAATTTATTTTCAATTGTCTGTTTGTCTGTCCCTGCTAATTTTTGAACTTTAGATATCTAACATAGGCTCCTTTATTGCCGAAATATCCACGGTGAAAGGGAATAATGGGAATTTTTGGAACAAGGTCGCGGGCGGCCGCTAGTATACGAGTAAAACTAAAAGTTTACTATTATTTGCAGGTGTTCTGATCCTGATGACGTTGATGAAGTGGATGAGGATATAGATTTATAGTAGACTTAATTAATTTATAAAGTGGGCATATAAGTTTATATGCGATTTAATTCCATTTACTTATAGTTTTTAGACAAGTTTTAACTATAAATAAATAAACATTATTTTAACCATATTTCATTTTCAAATTAAGATATCTAATGAAGTTTTCCACGGGGTGGTGGAATGCCGTATCTGACGTCTTATTATCGTATTTATTATCTCTGTTTTTATAGGTCGAAGAGAACGAACTTGATTATAGGCAACATTTACAATAATAGGAAAAAATCCAGAAGATTTAAACCTGATCAAAATATCAAAATGAATCGGATTCAGATATCAGATTAAATTATAAGCGATTAGACAATAGAACATTTCGTGTTAGCCCAAAATTTAATATAGCTAAAGGAGTAATATTATTCACCACCTTTTTATATATTGAATTGCTAATATAATCCCAAATCCCTTGTACCTAAATCTCGAATAATGTAAGAGAAACTAATAAATAATCTACTTATAGAATTTTTCAGTCAGCTCATATTCGGGAGGCGAATTTCATCGTCGCATTTGATTTGGGCCCTAGAGATCCTGCAAGTTACAGAGCACACAAGTCTAGTCATATTTTATAGATTGAGCCTCTCCGAGGACATGTGTAGTTTGTTTTACTTTAGGTATTTTGAGCAAGAAATTATTAAGAAATTCTAGGCTGAGAAATTTGTAAAGAGTTACATAAATAAACAATCAGATTAATTTTCCCGAGTTATTGAAACCATAAAGCACCTGTATACATTTTCTACAAGGTGCACTTGTGGGTGCACTGGCATTAAGAAAACCTTTTTAGTTTAGGAACATGATTGACTTTTTAGTTTTCTGTGTGACGGTTGTGTGATAGTTCATGACAGTTTTTTTGACATTTTGCGAGGTTATAAAATTGTAAACAGATATTTTGTAATCAATTTACTATTTTGTACATAAATATCAATTTGAAGACAATTTAATTATCATGGTTTGGCCCACCGATAGCGACAACAAACTAAGCGAAGTAAGTATTATCTATAAACACTTCAGTTATACGAGTATAAAATAGGACTCCAATAAGCTGAACAACTTAGAATAATGATTCGCTCCGAGTCAGAGCCTATCATTAATCTAAGCTGAACAAATTGTAATTTTGGTTGATAAGTTGAAACTACTGATCAATAAAATGTGTTAGACTATACATTGCAGTCTTTGCGGCACCTTTATTCCAGTAATTCACTGGAACATGCCTACTTTCGTTACATAGTTCAAATAGACGAAGTCGCTACCGTCCCTTAGTGAGAATATGGGTACCGGAACGTGTTACTAAGAAAGTTTCGTTATAATCATTGGTTATAAGATTTATAAAAAATTTATTATAAATATTATTAAGAAAATGAAATAAAAATCACCCGAGTGAAATTTGAATTCACGGCCTCTTCGCAAACCGTGCTTTCGCTCTAACCAACTGAGCTATCGGGTCAATTAACTCGGATGACGAATTTTACCATCTCTTTTACATAACGTTTTTGGCAACGTCATTTTTTCATCCCGATAGCTATACACTAGCCAAATCTCGGGAAACAAAGCTGAATCCCTCAGCACAATGTTTTGATGATGAAACGATCAACCATATCTTAGCGGATTAAATTATGGAGAAGTGTCTTATAAATTTATCTTAGACAAGATATTATATATTAGGTATAAATATTATTAGGAAAATGAAAAAAAAATCACCCGAGTGAGATTTGAACTCACGACCTCTTTGCAAACCGTGCTTTCGCTCTAACCAACTGAGCTATCGAATCAATTATTTTTTATTCGTAACGTAGATGTTTCTTAACTTATAGTACGATGCTATGGAGCTGCCAGGGTTACAGCTATCAGCTACTAATGCTGTAACTGCTATAGACCATGCCGTAAATTTGGATTTCAAATGCGCTACTGGATGTCAGAGACTGACGGCAATTGCAGCAACTATGGGTAATATAACATGGTTTTATGTATTATCCGGTAGACTTCTCTATGCTAGGCTTCATTAGAATAATTCAGTTGTTTCTTCTTCCTGCATGTCGTATGAGTTATCTAAGGAACCTGGGCTGTTTTCTAAGGCGATGAGCTAGCAACTTGTCAGTGGTCTTTTACCTCTGGCCTCGCTATGCCGAACATGGCTGTTTCGTGGTCCTGCAGTTTTGGTAACCCTACTTTGGGAACACAGCTGTGTACATCTTGTGTGTATATATTATGTATATAGGTGAGTATAGACTAGAGCATTTACTCGAGCATTTCCGTGTTAAGTAACGTTCTTACAAATGGTACAATACAGGTAAAAGCTCAGTTTCCAAAGCATTTCAATGTAATGTAACGTTCCTGCGAATGCCTGGCGTAATGCTCACAGCGAGTGTGCATTACGCCCCGTAACATTTCATTGTACCTTTTGCTTTCATTCTTCCTTGAAATTTATTGAATATTGAATCGCTCGCGCTCGGGCAAAGGCTCGGCGAAACGTTATACCAATATGCTCGTTGGTTTCTACAATTATTGTTGTAACAAAACGGCGAACATGCTCGACGTCTGGTTCGTGAAGGGTGATACACTATAACATATCATAGAGCGGCTCGTTGTTCTGTTACAAGTAAATGGTCTAGTCTGTACTCACCTTAAGTTAATTTCTCAAACTATTTTTTTTTATCCATAAGTTCCCAATCATCTTAAATCTTTATAAACCTGTGGGTATCTACAGGTTACTTGATAGCCCGCTTACAAATTATTGGATTTAACCAAATTATTACTTTCTCAGGTAAATCCACGCACGATATCGAAGTTTTAGAAAAAATGCTTGCAGCCGGCATGAATATCGCTATAATAAACTTATCATATGGCAGCAAGGAAGAGCACATCGAACTCATCAAGCTAATTCGTCAAGCAGCTAAGAACTATAGCAGTGTAGTGGGACGAAATTGTCCATTAGCTATTGCTGCGAACTTACCGGGGCGAAAGATTCGGACAGGTAAAATTGCGGAGGTAGGTTTGAACATATTCCTACTATCCTGTACTGATGCGGGGCTTCACTAGAATACATCAGCTGCATCTTCTTTCGTGTATATCGCAACAATCGACTTAGGAACAGAGGGTTCTCTCAGACGATGAGCTAACAACTTGTTACAGGTCTTTTACATTTGGCCACATTGTGTAATTTTTGCTGATCGCTAATAAACTCGTAATATCGAAAACCCACACTTGAAAACATTCATAATAAAACATTTGGCCTATGAAAGGTCAGCAGGATATAACTGTTTTAAAACTCTTGATAACCTTCACGGTTTTACGTGTAAAGACAATAAAGCTTTTTTAAGTTGATCTGCATTAACACCACAGTCTCATATTTTCTTCAGAGTTATGGTGACGCAGTGGAATTAGTTACTGGAGACTCCGTTAGATTGACTACAGACGAGACGTATAGAGAAAGATGTTCTCAATATACCGTGTTTATAGACTTTATGCATTTTGCGGATCACATGAAGAAAGGAGACACCATCCTTCTAGACAACGAGTGCATTTGCTTGAAAGTTGACATCATATCTGCATCTACATTGACATGCAAGATAGAAAGAGGAGGCAATTTGGGATCTTATAAAGATGTTCTTGTTCCAAATGTTGTGTTTGATATGCCAAATTATTCGGATAGGGATAAAGCTACGATTGAAATGATTGTGCATCAACAGGTAAAAAAACTCTCAATAAACACAAGAATGACGAAGAACAATATTTCGTCAAAAATTCCAGAAAATCTCTAAAATATTTACATATTCCCTTTTTATTTTGAACGGACTTTTTCTTACCAACTTTCCCGTAGTAATTTTAGTTACATTATAGACATATTTTATGTTCAGGTTGATATTGCCATAGCATCTTTTGCTCATAACACAAGCGTCGTCTCTGACCTTAGAATGTTGTTGGGAGAGAAAGGGAAAAAGATTGCAATCGTTGCTAATATCCAAACTATGGAGGGTATAAAAAATTTCGATGATATTTTAGCGGTAAGCTTCAATCGGATTACTTACCTTTAGTTTTTATTGGTTTCCCTCGAAAAACAAAATATTTTAAAAATATTTTTTTCCTTAGATTTCCAATGGTATAATGCTATCTAGGCAAGAATTAGGCTCAGAGATCATGCCCAAAAAATTGGTGATAGCCCAAAAGAACCTAATTGCCAGGGCGAATAAGGTATTGCTATACATTGATATAACATTAATTAGTACAGAGATTGCTTTTATCTATCACAACAAAGGGTCACGCATAAACCACCCAGGGATTATGTGACCCTTCATTAAAATTGTAAAAAAATCCTATATTATATAAATAAAATTCATAGTTTTCTATTATCTTGATACATTAAATTCCTTTAGTATCTAGTACCACATGCCGTGTGGTGTCTGCAGTACTCTACTGAATAGCACCTCACCGTGTCTGCCCGTGGGAATTATAAGAGACGATTAAGTGTTTCCAGGAGGAATAGCAGCGCCTCCCGTGTTGACAACATACCATGCATAGACTGTTCATATATACTAGATACCATAGAAACTATAGGCAAAAGCCCCCTATGACAGTAGTCTTGTGGTGTGCTATGAAAGAGGCCTATGTCCAGCAGTGGATTAAATATAACGCTGATGTAATGTGTGTATATTACCATACCGTAACCAACTATATAGCATCTTCTTATTCACTTTTTTTACAGCAAAACGTCCCCGTATTCGTTTGCGGCAATACACTTAGTACTATGCGATTCAAGAAGATTCCTCTCCGATCTGAACTCCTCGATGTCTCCAATTGCATACTTGATGGTGCTGATGGCTTGGTCCTTTCGGCTGAGACAGCCGTTGGTGATTTCCCAGTCGATACTGTGTCATTCCTAGCTAATGCGTGCAAGGAGGCCGAGTCGTGTATATGGACTAGACATATATTTCGAGAAATGCTTGACAAGGTGACTGGATAAATTTAAATAAACTTAGATTTATATAAGGTATAAATGTACTTGATTAACTGTCTAATTACTAACCTAGTGCCTTTTAAGAATAACTCAGATATATTTCCTATTGGTTTCATTATATAGACTCTAGACTAACTGGTAAAAAGGGCATGTGATTTTTACACTTCCACCCATCATCATCATTTACAGCCCTGAGAAGTCCACTGTTGGACATAGGCCTCCTATAACAACCTCCACTCCGACCGGTCGGAAGCAGCCTGGATCCAACCGATGCCCGCGATCTTGGCCAGGTCATCCGTCCACCTCGCGGGTGGCCTACCCACGCTGCGTTTGCCGATACGTGGTACACTCTAGAACTTTCCGACTCCATCGGCCATCATTTCTTCGAGCTATGTATGCATATTGCCACTTCAGCTTGCTGGACCGTTGAGCCCTACCACCGATCAGGACTTCCACCCAACCCTCTATATATTTACGTATGCTGGATATACCAGTGGTGCATCCTGAAAAATTCTATATTCTAGTTATGTTATTGTGAAATATTGTATTATAAGTGCAACTTCAATAAGTAATTGAACGTAGTCTCCAGTCTCTAAGCACCACCAAAAGTTACGGAAAACCAAAAACAAAAATACGTAACTTAATTCTCATAATTTTCCACCGTCAGACTCCAATACCCTGCGACCAAGCGACGGGCACAGCATTAGCCGCGGTGTTATCTGCAAACCGCACGATAGCAGCCGCCATTATAGTTGTGACCACGACCGGCAAGTCCGCTCAGGTGGTGTCGAAGTTTAAACCGAGGTGCCCTATCGTAGCGGTCACTAGGTACGCGCCGCTGGCCAGGCAGATGCATCTGTGGAGGGGTGTTATACCGCTCATTTATGAAGGTGAGTGTTTAGCAATACTTTACTACATAGATGCAACTTCATGCTTACTCTTTCCCGGACGGATGGACAGAGATATCGAATAGTAATACTTTAGTTCAAGATAGAATTGTGCAATAAATTAATTAATCGAGTGTTAATGTATCGTAAGTTCGATTTAACATTTATACATTACAGTGTCGATGAAAATCTAAGTTAAATCTAAGCTCGATGTCGGTCGTTGATCTCGACAGAATTATAGGAAAGATATCAATTGCGCTTTAATTTAATACATTAATAAATTCCTAAATAATAATTCCGAAATTCGAATTTACGACTAGAGTTGTCCCCGGGCCCTCGAATCTGACGACTCGTGATTGCGATCACAATTTTCTATTTCAGAGCCTCCTAACGCAGATTGGCAAGTGGACCTCACCCAACGCGTCAACTTCTGCGCAAGGTTCGCACTAGAGCAGGGCTTCGCGAGGATTGGTGACCCATTCGTGCTGGTCTCCGGTTGGAGGCAGGGATCAGGGTTCACCAATACCATGAGGATTGTGTATGCTTCTAATGATATTAGTGTAGCTTGAGGTGTATGGGTATACGAGGCTTAAACATATTTTTAGTTTTTACTCACATACCAGCCTCAATTCACTCTCAAATTCGCCTTAACTATTAAAATTAATGATGATAAAGCATGATCATAGCAAGGATCAATGTGTTACCACCTCAAGTGAGGGTGAGAGTATCAATGGGATACGACTGATAATACTGCAGTAGTCAGATTAAATTAAAAACGCAACGTACGTAAGTTTTTTGCGTCTATAAAACTATAGTCCGTATCTACGTACGAGTACAGAAACTTGCAACTAATAAGTTGTTTAATAGTGACTAGTTTAGATAAGTATTGCATTTTTAATTTATCCTATAGATATTATATAAAAAAAGTTAAATGATTTTTAAGTTAGTTTTACATGAACATATATTTTGTAATAACACGTCAGAAATATTCCTAGTTTAGTAGTCATCATAATATTTTTAATTTTTAAAAATATTATTTATATAAAAAGTACATATTGAAGTAAATAAATATTTTATTTCAATAACATAGATACGATACAATAAATTGAAACGTGTGATAGGTCCATAACTATCACAGATAAGGTATCACAAAAGATTCACTCTAAACATAACTTAGACTTACCTACCTATTCAAATATTGAACCTTAACACATATGCCATTTCACACTAACTTAATATGTATATACATTCGTTAGGGATTGACACCATGTCAAATCACTTTCTATGGATATACATAATAATTAATAGAAAAATATGCACGTAATTCCGTGAGTAAAATTTAAACAAGCTTACACATTTAATAGTAGGTATGAAACATTATAATAAACATAGAAATAAAGTCATATCGTGCAACCACACATCAATACTCTCATAAACAAATTAACTATATTATAGTTAATATTGATAATGTACTTCAAAATAACCAGGAAGTTATAGGTAAATTTGGTATTTTGACCTAGATAAACTGTAGGTGAAAATGATTGAATACAATTTTCGGCCATCCACACCTACCTAGTTTATGCCCATAGCTACGGTGATTCGGAATTGGCTCACGGCTGTAACGGAGCTGGTCGTCAAAGGTTTAACTGCAGGCACTTGCTGGTCGGTGCCAATTTGCACCGCTTCTGAGCCACCCAATTGAATTTATATGTAAACCGCCGCCTTTGCACAGGGCTACATCATTCGGATCGTGAAATGAATTTAGAGCCGCTACCGCACCGGTAGCTTTTTTTGAAACATATTTTTGCTGTAGTTTTATTTGCTACTTAGATTTTATTTATTACAACTCATTCTGTTGATCGCGTTTAGGTTGAACGCAATTTTATTAACATAATTAACTTGATTTTTGCATGCTGTATGATTCATTTAGGTGGTCAATAAAGAAATTACCTTTATTTCCTTTTAGTAAAAAAAATCGAAAAACAAGCAACAAAACTTTCCAATTTTCCAATATAAAATATTTATATAAACTAATGGATTCAAAATAGTTTAGAATCGACCCCAATACAGATCGTGAAAGCACATACGTACGTGGTTCCTTTGTTTCTGCGAAATAGCCAATATTGTTCTCCACAATGTAAAGTATCGGGGAAATCGGCTAACCTGACAGACGGATCGGGGCTTCACTTCACTTCGATATTCTCTTTGGCTTCGTGCTGCAGAATTTTCACTTTTCCAAAGTAAAGTTGGCGTTTGATTTGGATCAGTCTGTATAAATTTTTTATCGTCCGAGCCGAAATGGGTTTCCGGTTTTCTTGCACTTTTATACTTAAGTTGGCAAAATGTAGTTAGTGTACTGGATTATCAGTTAGATCTATGGCAATTTTATAATAAGCAAAATTTAACATTCGTAAAATAGGTCCTGGTGGCATTTGCGTGTAGATATACAATATTATTATGTAGATAAGTGAGCTGATATAGAACTCGTTTTGTGGTTTAATTTGATTATGTATTTTTTATTCTTACCCATAAAAACACTGTCTCCTAATTTCTGTCCTAACGTCTGAACATTAAAAACGTACGATGTTAACAGTATAACAAAACAGCACGTTGCACGCAAATCATAAGGAAACACCTAGTTACACCTTAACTTTAATCCAAATGCACATTGCTCTGTAAATCCGTTTTCGTCTCTGGTAACAAAGATCAGAGCAGGATGCAATTACTGGACACCGGAATACGGTCAGAATGTCCATTGTCAAAGGTCCAATCTGCAACCTTATGTAGCGTGCTACTAAATTCTATTTCATATGCAATTTGCCATCACACGATGCGCCTTTAGGTGCTGTGTGCAATTTTAAGGCAGTTACTTTGATAATTAAAGTTAAAGTGTAGCTTTTATTTACCTCCGTATGTATTTACTTCTGTCTCTGATTTGCTAAACGTGGATGTTGGATCTCCTTTATGGTATTCTGTTCATTTTTTCGTTTAATTTTTTAAACGAAACTAAATTGCGCTTTATTTCTATGCACTTGGTATAAAATTTGAATGGAATAGGAAGCCGCCCGTGCCATGTCCGCGCCCGACGCCATTTATGTGTGGCCTACGCCTATAAGGTTATAAACAGGGGGCTATCTTGTGCTAATGCGGGGTTTCACTAGATTACATCAGCTGCATCTCCTTCCGCGTATGTCGTAATAGTCGACTTAATAACTCTGGAGCGTTTTCTCAGGCGATGAGCTAGCGTACTGTCACTGAACTGAACATGTACGTACTTACATCTGACCCCGCTATGCAACATCCCCTTCGTGAATCTGCAGTTCTAGCTACCCAATTTTAAGATCATAACCGTGTGAATATGTATGCAAGTAAATCTATATCTATCTATACATATAATAAAAATGTAACGGATCGCTGTCTGTACATGGAAGATATATGAGAAAAAAGTATCCAAAATAGTACCTAATTTTTTTTTTATTATTGTCAATTTGTCTGTGCGTTTGTGCCCGCTAATCTCAGAAACGGCTGAACCGATTTCGATGCAGTTTTCAGGAATATATTGCGACAGGTCCCACTTAACATATAGGCTACTTTATATCCCGGGAAAATGTATTTATCCCGGATAATTTCGACATTTTGTTTTTTCTGTAGTCCACGCGGACGGAGTCACGGGCGTCCACTAGTGTTTATAAGGTTCTCTATCAAGTTCCAATCTTGTTACATACGGCGCCTTAGTAGGCACTCAAAGGAAGCTCGTCTAATGATCGTTTCGACGCGCGAAGATGCAGTTAGCTGAGCATCTACATATTTAATGCAAGGCCTCCGTACGAGCCTTATGTTATACTATTTTATGGAAGCTATTAGGCATTAGTCTGTCTACATAAGGTCTTCGTGATTGCTGATTGTTTCACTATAATTTTCTATCTGTGTATTAACTTGTTAATTAACTAGATGGTCCTAGTGCTAAATCTTTCTTGGAGACTTTGTCGACTTCAATGAGATGACTAATTTGTTCCTAGCAGTCCTATAGTCAAATCATCAATGGGTCTACCGCGACTAAAGTCTAATGTGGGGTTTGTTTATATACCTTGGCAGCTATGTAGCATAGTATATACATGCGAGGTAGGTATATCAGAATCTCACTCCGGTCGTGTCGCCTTTCCGTACCATCAGACTATGAGGCTGAAGGAATAGAGAGTGCACCTGTGTTTGCGCACACTCTTGTGCATTATAATAAATGTACAGTTGACTAATCTCCACTGAGATTGGATACCATAACCACAATACAGGATGTTTTTCGTTGCCACCCTTAACGAAGGGTACGTACTCTATACATCAAATAAAGTAAGTTTATGCCAAAAAAATGTTGGGAAACGATGTAAATTTTTTTTTAATTACTTGATTGGACGAAATTTATAGTGTCCAGTGTTTATACTAGTTTTATCATAGACAGATATTAATTATTTCTCGTGAAAATATCTTGCTAAGCGAGTCTATGTGCATTGGACCCTAATATCTTGGGAACCAGACACTTCCCAGGTATGCTTCCATGGAGAAAAATGATCGTGATGATGAGGAGATTCCGTAGTTTTCGGGAACGTTGACGACCAAAAATCACCCTGTATAGTCGGATACATTGTTATTATTACATCAGAATAATACATAGGCTACATAGTTCGTGGGCGAAGTCACGTTGGTTACACTAGCCTAATAAATGTTTATTTGATCTATTTAAAACAAAATAACTCTTATATGTAACTATATTGTTTTTATGACTAGTTATTGAAGTAGTTTCACCACACCGCCAACACATTCACCGGCATAAAACAGTACTAACTCTAAAGCTTTCAAAGTAAAATTTGAGCTGAAATTATTGCCAGCGGGACGCCATTAAGTTCCTCGAGTCAGTGGAGCCTCGGGGTCTTAATTGCGGCTACTTTATGAGGTCTGTGCCGCTAGGCTCTTGTACCCCGTTCCAGTTATGTCCACTGATATTGGAGCTAGTGTCACGATTACTCTGATAGTGTTTCGTTTGTTTTAGTTAGTTCCGATAATTTCGCGGGACTTTAAAATCGGAGCGGGCATTAGTTGGGTTCTTTGATAGCAGTTCGGTTAAGCAAATCGCACTCCATGCGACTCGATTGTAGGTAGGTACTTCGTATGAGAATCAAGCTTTACTACGTAAAACGATTATAAAATTATTAATAAAGAAAATGGAAAAAATTCTTCACCCGAGTGGGAATCGAACCCACGACCGCTGCAAACCGTAAAACGATGTCTGCAGGCGTTCAGTTGCCACCATAGGATAGAGTAATAGTAGAGTTAGCCGTAGGTAGCTTTGATTTGACTTTTAGAAGGGGATATCATACATACATACACGGCTGTATGGGGCTTCTCGCAATGGGGCAGCCAACTTAAGATCATAAAGGAGATCCTATAGGCACGTTTAGCATAGTCGCAACAGATGCAAACGATCGGTGACAAATTGCTTACTTATCATCTGAGAATGCCTGAGTTCCTAAGTCGACTTACGGAATGTAGATGCAGCTGATGTATTCTAGAGGATAATATGTAGGTACATATATTATGTCTTTGGCAATATGTTATTTTTTATGCCTATAATAAGTTTTACTGTACAATAAATTGCGTCTAATAATTTCCTTAAAGTCAAATAAGTTATATAGAGATCTAAGCGATACCAATAATAATTTCCCATTTCGGTGTCCTTCGCGCCCAAGAAAATCAAATTGCCACAACGAAAAACGCGATAACCTCGAAAAATGAGAACCAAGTGAGTTTATACCTTACGAAAATGTAACAAGAAACTTTAGAGGCAACAAACGAGGTTCTACACAATGCTCGGAGAAGAAAGAGGAATGCCCCGGTACAAATTTTGCGTAATCTCACCGAGGCTACCACGGACTTATATTTGCTAGACCAAATAAGTGCCTAGAGTTTTGATGGCTGAACGCTCCAGGTGGTAAGAATAAGTGCCTTTCAAATCATAATGTCCGGGATTGGCCCACCACTTATTCCCCCCACTGCAACTCCTGTAAGCCAGGATCAACAGAGGCAGCATAAAAAAGTCGTGGTAGGACCTAACTGTGACTATAAATTATTAAAACTAATATAAAACCATAGATTTATTATAAATCTATGTATAAAACAGAATGTGAAGTATGAATACTGACAAACAAAATTTTATACATAGACATAAACATAATGTCCACTTCATTAAATGACCTCTTCCCAAAATGACCCCAGTCTGGTAGACATTCCCTGTTTTAGAAAAAACCAAAAAGTGAGGTGTTAGTGAATACTTACTTATCTTCTTTCCTCACTGTAAGCAATCTATAAGTACTAATATCTATCTATATTATAAATGTGAAAGTGTGTGTTTGTATGTTTGTTCGTCTTTCACGGCAAAACTACTGAACCGATTTGAATGAAATTTGGTACACAAATAGTCTAGAGCCGGCAAAGGATATAGGCTACTTTTTTTTGCGGTAGGTGGCACCACCGCACGGTAATCGAATACCGCGTGGACGAAGTCGCAGGCAACAGCTAATTTAAAATACTCGTAATGGTATGTTTGGTTGCCAGACATACAATAAGACTAGCTATATTTCCTTACTATAAACTATTTAAATTACTGTGTGTATGGTTTTCAGACAAACAATGAGAGTTGGCTTGATCTAGTCAACATAGGTCTATGGAGGTTACACAAAAAGGTGAGCTGACTCCATTATGAATAACTCCAGCCCGCAGTCCTCATCTAATTTAACTTGTAAACATTACAATTTAGCGGCCATCTCGACTTGATGCCTCCAAAAGTGCCATTCGCTACCTTCATTTCGGGAATTTTCATTGCGTACTCTTTATTTTTGTTTCCTTTTTTTTTTCCTGTTTAAAGGACAGACATTTGTCTGGTTATTTGGCTTATTGAGAGTGTTAATAGATGCCTACTGGAAATCATTAAGTCTCAAAGATTAAACTTTTTAAACAAGTATTTAAATAGGCATATGTATAAGTAGGCATGTAAATATTATATTACTTCAATTGATAATTATTGTGAATACTATAAAAAAACTAGTGTAATTTTAGTTTAGAGTGGTACGACTTCGTCCTTAGGCTCCGATGCATAATTCCTGACACTTTATTTGCACAGAAATATTATAACAATTTAGACAACACTATAAACATTCCGTTTAAAGGCAAAGCACCGAATTGCCTTTTAAATTTCCTGCCTCTTATTATTCAGGTAGTCATAAAACAGCTAGATAAGAGTCCCAGCGGTAAGAATTGTTCATCACGGAGGATACAACGATATTTATTTATTCAATATTTCACAAGCGATAAACTTTTGCCGAATATCAAAGAGGGAAACAACTCATCCACGAATGAGGGAGAGGACTTTAAATTTTTATTACTAGGGCCACGTTGGTACACTTGGGTTGTTATTTGAAATTATTTGCTTAAGGGGATGATAGGATAATTGTATGAAAATATTGTTTTGAGTGTTCATTCTTGTATAAATCATTTCGCGTATGTAATAACATGGCAAGGACTGATAATATAAAATAATTCTAAAAATACACATGGCCCGAAACAACAAAAAGGGGGTTATTACAAAACCGCGTCAAATTAAACACGCTTTAAACTCTGGTTTAAAATGACGTGATGTTTGACAGTTTTGCATGAAATATTTGCAAAAGTTAGCTTAGTTTAGCTGAAACAATGTTATGTAAGAGGTTTTTCTTATAACAAGGTATGATTTTGCTTAAATACGACAACATAGATCTAACTCAGTGCCTGACATCACGAGTAATATGTATTCACTACTAGCGGCCGCCCATGACTTCATACTCGTGAACTCTAGAAGTCTCGTTCTTACCGTTCCTGTGGGAATTATGGGATATCCTTTTTTAATCTCTCTGGTACATACCAGGTTTCAACTTCCCACATCCAGTAGTTTATACAGGTACACATAAGAGATATGTTAAACGAAATGATAATTATGTAAATAGCCCACTATACTCGTATAGGTGTAAAGAACCTATCCACAACATTTGAGACTCGAAATCAGATGTTTTTTTTTTCGAAATTGTATGAACATTACTGAGTTGTTTACTGGTTGTTTAAGAATTCTCCATAATATCTGGAAAAATAAACATGTGATTTCGAGAAGTTTTTCACAAAGGTTCTCTATAGTCATAGCTTCTGCTACACCAGTATTCCCTAGGTTAGTCTAGATATACATTACGTACAATGCGATTACACTACTGCTAGAAAATAACCAACATCTCTGTCTATACTTTAGCTTCCGTCCAACATTTAGGTATATACAATACAGTCTTCACAATCCACAAAGGTGTGTCCTCCACCAAGCCGATGCCACTTGACACTGAGGCTGACTCTTAGCCGAAAGGATGATAGGGCACATTCTCTGTGATCGCCGCCAGCCCACTTCGGGCCCTTATTATTCCCTTTTGTCCTTTTCCGCTTCGCAGCCTCACCTCGACTAAGCTTGGCTGGTTTCTTTCGATGTTTTCTGGTATACGGTATGTTTATGTACGGTTTCGGATATAGGTATGTTTAGTTACCTATATTATTCGTATATAAGAGTACCTAATAACAGAATACACACCCTGTGTAATACTAATTATTCAGATAACAATGTTTTCCATATTTAAGGATTTATAACCGTTTTGGGCCTCTAGAAATAATACAAAATATGTGCAAAAATCTATACGGCTCTGAATGTGTTTATTGGCCAAACTCAAGTATCAATACAAATGCATGCACCTTTGTTAACGCACTGGAGCTACTTAAATAGAAGACCTTACATTGCACAGATTGAAAGTATACAGGATGTAAAAAGACAACAATGTTTTTTTTAATACCTCGTATTCTTTGTAAGGTTACGATCATTTTCTTCTATGGAACCAATCCTGGGAAACGAAAAAAAATTATTAAAAAATACTGTCATTTTATTGCAAGCAATGTATTCGTTTGATGTGCAAAGTACAAATGTATCTACAAAACTAACATTATAACATTTTGACATGGTATCTTTGAAAAAAATGTTTGTTAACCGATTTCAGATGGATTTATATATTAAAAAAATGATAATATTAATGTAACTTTGGACCTCAATATCTTGGAACCCCCGTGGTTTCCCAGGGGTGCTTCCATAGAAAAAAATTATCGTGATGTTACAAAGAATACGAGGTATTAAAAGAACAAAGTTGTCTTTTTACACCCAGTATATCTAAAACATGATAGGTTTAGTAGTGATGAAAACATCGTTGTCTAGTTGTTTTTATATAAAAAAAAATATATAAATAATCCTAACTACTGTAGTACGAAATCTTTTATTTTCCATGTATTTTTTGTGGCACGCGTGAATCAAGCTCCAACCTAATGAGGCTCAGCACAATACACTCGTTCTTTTTCAAGAAAGTGAAAACAATCGTGGAGATGTTACAATAGTAGGGGACTATCGGGATTTTACCTAGTATACTCGTACCTAGTAAACTGGCCCGTGACGAGGATTTATCGATTGTAAACTGATTAGAAAAAGTATTAATCTTTCATGAAACCTTATTCTACAACCCATAGATAGCTTACTCAGTTTCAAATTCCAATACAGCTCTAACAACAACGCTAGTAATCGGCGAATCTAAATGTTTATTTGGTGTATTTAGCGGGGCACATATGAAACTACATTGTGACAGCTCTACCGCACTCTTTCATTTGCGAACCTTCCGATCTGTACACAGCTTCGTTACTCGGCACTTTGTGGCCTCTCCCCTAATGATACCAAGCCAGTTTCAAGAAATAAAAAAATAAAGAAAAACCAAACATAAACTTAGAATTTTTCGTATAAGCTTCATTAGGAGCCATATTTTATAGTTTCAATAGAACTTAACGATATTAAAGTTGGATTTATTTAGCGCGGTGTTTCTGCTGAATGCCAAAATAAAGCCAGCGGTAGGATCGGAAATAGATTTGTGTAATTTTTGTATTTCAGACATGTAACGTTATAACAGGTGTGGGGAGCCTATGCGGGGTACTCGTACAATATTCGTTAGTATAAAATAAACCATAATAATAATATGAGCGCAAAAGGAGTAAAAAAATCATATTCAAGGCAAAATGCAATTCAACAACAACCACACTGACGAAAATTAAAAGATATTGTGAATATGGTTTCCTACAGAATTGCTCATGATAGAGCCATGATAGGCGTGATTTTGTTGATTGTGAGATAGCTAGTTAAATAATAGTCTAGGGTTCGGAATGATATTTTAGTTTTCTTTGATAAGACGAGAGGTGAATGCAAAAGAAGTGGAATAAAAGGAACTTGATCAAGTTAATTAGCAAGGACGTTTGTGGAACACTAATTGCGTATTTTTTTTGTGTCCGTGGTCTTTTAGAGACAAAAGTTAAGTAGATGGTCTCATTAGTAAAGAAATTGTATTACGCTGGGCTCCCGTTTTTTATGGCATTTTTGTTTTTTTACTGACTTCGTTTCTTTTAACGTGGCCATTTATTTGTTTTTTGAAGCTAGACTAGCTTTTTCCGGATCGTCGAATCACACACATAGGTTGGTGAGTTTTCAATGCGGTACGTATAGTGCATGAAGATGGAAACGACATGTTGTACTCTTAGAAAAGTTATTTTTCTCCATGCCTGCGTGAGTGGTCTAAAGCGCCGGCCACACAGAAAAGACGCAGGGCGCGGACGGCGCGCGAACCCGTCGCAAACAGGGCGCCGTCACGACTTTTTAAAACGTATAGAAAAGACAAGGAACGGGCGTGACGGCCGGTGCACACTGGATTTTTCCCGGCATTCAACCGTCCGATTTTGATACGACGACAAGTTTTCTTCTGAAGATGAAATGTATTGGCACTGGTATATCTCGCTAATCTGCCGGGGGATAGAGGGTTTGATGAATCAATCAGTTAGTCAGAACAACTTACTTTATACATATAATAGATAAGTTCTAATTTATGTAGCTGTGAAAAAAAAATATTCTCTGTTGTCTAACTTAACACGGAAGAATGGACGCGACTACAATAAGAAAGTGCGGATCCGTACCCGTATTTTGATCCATATCTACATTATAAATGATCCAGCACATCACTAGTTCCTTTGCCCTTATGTTGTCAACTTAACACGTACTTACTTAAGTTGTTAGTTTCTTTACTTTAAAAATTATCTCTTAAAAGGTATTTTAGGGGTTTCGGAACACTGTGCTATGTGAAAACCTACTTTCCGCGTCCTTTTCGTTCCCCAGCTTGCCCCCGCGCAGGCCCGCACCCGGCGCGCCCTATCCTTTCTGTATGTTTTGCAATCGGGCGCCGACGAGTAAGCGACGTGTCGGCGTCCCGTCTTTTCTGTATGTTTCACGTCACGACGGCTGTATACATTTTGTATGAAAGTAGATTAAACGGGCGCCGCGACTGCGACGGGTCCGCGCCCTGCGTCTTTTCTGTGTAGCCGGCGCCTAAGAGAGGATGCATCTGTTACCAGAAGTGTTATAATATACCGGATAGGTACTACAAGTGTTATAGTGCAATTAAGTATACATATAAGAGTACATACTGCATGTAGATATTTAGAAACTCAATGATTGCTGTTCAACGCCATACCAAAATATTTTTGTAGCCCTTCCACCTCATTTAAACTAGGTAAGTAACTGCGGTAAGTACTTACAAAAAAATCTTTAAATCATACTATAATAAGACTGTTTTGCATACCAACAAAACAGTTATTATGTGTGTGAAGAAACACACAGCATTTGTTTGAAGAACGCATTGATAGACTTCGCCATAAACTAAGTAAATACACACACACTTACCTCCACTTCACCTTACCATCTCTATGACCAGCAGAATGTGCCATGGACATCTGTCATAAGCACATCTGTCACTGTCAAGTTTCATAGTCTTCATCAAAACCAGCAAGGTCCTTGCTCAAATGCTGTGTGTTTCTTCACACACATAATACCAGTTTTGTTGGTATGCAAAACAGTCTTATTATATGTGATCAAAACACACAGCATTTGTTTGAAGACTTGTTTGATCTCTGCTGGTGTAGGAATATCTACAATGCTATGTGAAATTAAATCTAATGAACCAATATAATAATTTATTTGTTTTAATAACTCCTGTAATCAAATAAATTCTGTTATCCAATATTTACTAAGTTAACATTTTTGCTATAAGCCAGTAAATTCTCATTTACTTATACTTCTTTCTCACATTACAATAATAATTATAAAGGAAAAAATCTTACTTTTAATATTCTAATAATAATTATGTTACCTTACACAAGAATACTGTGCTCCTAGAAAAAATAAAATATTTGAAAATTATTACATGCTCCAATGAGATCATACATTTCCATAATCAACATAAGTTATATACTTATATTTAAATACATACTGATGAAGTTATGTAATAATAAATTTTCATTTGAAATTATTGTATTTTGTCTTTAAGTCTAACTGTTTACAATAAAAACTTTGAAATGTGTGAGCACTTTTTCAATTTTCTATTTAGAATATCCATGGGTATATCTGTTACCACGCTTTTGTATGAAATAGCAGAACATACACTGCCAGAGGTGCGTCAATTTTAGCTTTTCCAATCTAAACTTTTAAAATTAAGACCTTAGCTTGTGCAAATAAAGTACCTACCTATTTCAAAATTGAAGCACTCGGAAAGACACCTCCGAACTGGAGCTCTATAAGTTACCAATATAGCACTCACCTACTATTGGATAGCACTTTATAGCTAAAAAAGCTCCAGTAAATCCACCTGGGGTGGGCAGTTGCTTGTTGTGAGGTCTATGAGATTGGTCCTAAGGTTTTGTATGCGCACTGGTTCTGCTTGAGCTCGTGCCCGCAGATCCGCTAACCAGTAGCACTGGCTCCAATATGGAGCTATTATTATGTAAATTCCCTCGGCTGTGTTAAGGTGGCATAACACTCGGGGAATTAAATTCGGTGGCGGAAACACCCATGCCAGCCCGTATTTCCAGTGACGACTGAATGCGTCGCAGTAGCTTGCGGAGCCATCTGTGGCATCCCAAGAGACGTAATTTCTTACGACTGCAGATCTTTTGGAAGCAAACAGGTCTATCTCAGGTATACCCCAGATTCTGAATACAGCCTCCGAGGCCGGGGGTAACAAGTGCCATTCCGGCACTGGTTTGTTTCGAGACAGGCGGTCGGCAATGCCGTTGTATCTTCCCGGAAGATACGCCGCCGATAGCAGGATGTTCAGCTGCTCCGCCCATGCCAGCCCGTATTTCCAGTGACGACTGAATGCGTCGCAGTAGCTTGCGGAGCCATCTGTGGCATCCCAAGACACGTAATTTCTTACGACTGCAGATCTTTTGGAAGCAAACAGGTCTATCTCGGGTATACCCCAGATTCTGAATACAGCCTCCGAGGCCGGGGGTAACAAGTGCCATTCCGGCACTGGTTTGTTTCGAGACAGGCGGTCGGCAATGCCGTTGTATCTTCCCGGAAGATACGCCGCGGATAGCAGGATGTTCAGCTGCTCCGACAACTCTAGTTTCGTTGTCAATTCTAACAGGCTAAGTGAGCGTGTACCACCCTCGTTTCTAATATACGCTACTAAAGTCCTGTTGTCTGACTGTACGAGAATGTGAGCATGCCTTAGATCTTTCTGCTGTGACTTTATGGCGCCGTACACAGCGAACAACTCCTTGATATTGGAATGCCAATGACTCTGGTACCTGGTCCAGGTGCCGGAAAGATATTGGTTGTTCAGCTGAGCGCCCCAGCCCGCATCCGCTGCGTCTGTGGTTAGAAAATGAGTCACCTCTGTTTTGTGCAGAGCCACCGTACTATGGTCTATGGCCTTCCGCCACCAGGATAGTTCCTGTAGCACAGGATGAGGGAGCTGTCTCTTTTGTCTTGCTCTCCGATGAGGGAAGTTTCTTAAAAACCGTTGGATTCTGCGACAATGCAAGCGTCCTCTTGGAGTGGTTAAATTTGCAAGGATGAGGAGCCCTAAAAGGCACTGAATCTCTCTTAGTGACGCTTGACCCTGGCTGAGAGTCTTGTCTATAGTCTTTTTTATTTTTAATACCTTCCCTGAAGGCAGTGCCATGGTACTCTTCTGTGTATCCCAGAGAATTCCTAAGTATTCCAGCTGCTGTGTAGGTTTGATAACAGACTTCTGGATGTTTACATGTTTATTGTACTTACGGCATTTGTTGGGAGGAGGTGAGGCCATACCTCTCTCATCTTCCGAAGATGAGGAAGTTTCTCTCTCCTCACCAGATTCTACCAACATACGGCCCTCTGGCCGCTCTTCATCCGAAGCAGCGGCATCAGATTGAGCACGTGAGCCGGCGTCAATTTCACTTACCGAACTTCGTAATTTCCTCATTTTAACGTATTACTTAGACTTGAAAAAGTAACTAAAAACGATTCCGAAACACTTTATTTTGTATTTTAACAGTAATTAACAAGCTGTTGTATATTGTTATAAACTGAAATTGTTATAAACTGAAATAAAAGGGTTTACAAAAAAAATTGGCGGCTATTACGTGCGAAATCTACAACGCTATGAAACTTGACAGTGACAGACATGCTTATGACAGATGTCCATGGCACATTCTGCTAGTCATAGAGATGGTAAGGTGAAGTGGAGGTAAGTGTGTGTGTATTTACTTAGTTTATGGCGAAGTCTATCAATGCGTTCTTTAAACAAATGCTGTGTGTTTTGATCACATATAATATAACAACAGCAATTTTATACAAAGAATGTCTTTAGTTTAGTTTCAAAATATTTTTTCATTAATGTCTGTAATCTGAAATAAACCTAACATAGATGCCAAAATATTTATTTAATGCCAAATTAACTAGATTTCTACCTACAATTTATTAAACAATTTCTCTTATTGAAACCATTCTAGTAATCGCTCTTGTGAGGTAATGTTTTTTCCAAATTGAGACGTTAAACCGTGTTTTTTACAAATCTATTTGAAGAATCTGCTGTCTGGATTTAAGTAAATAAAATGGATACTTTAGCTTTCAATATCGACAGACGCTGTAGTGAACTGAATACGTCGTGTACAAGTAGATTTATTCGCGTCTACTTCATGTATTTACTTAGACAACATATTTATTCCTAAAATATACTGAAGCGTATCTTCGTTTACTTTACGTTTATGTGTTTGAAATTCATATGTAGTTGAATATTTGCGGTGTTATTACAAAAAAAATTAAATATTGTTTAAGCCATAGATTTATTATACTAGCGTTTAAACTAGTCATTGCCTAAATTTGAAAGGATATTCCATGAACTTTGCTGTCAAATGTCACCTTTAATCCATTTCTAACTTTAGACGCGGTTTTGTAATATGTTTTGTAACACCGTAGTTATTTACTTTCGCTTTGCTAAGTCAAATTAGTTAGATTACATTCTACCGTATCTTCAAAAATAAGGTGTTTTCGGTGGGTATCAAATTCATTGACATCAAGGGCTAATAAATAAGGTTAATGGATATCATATGCATCCATAGCAACGTAGCATAGTACTCGTATATCACTGGTGAAAAGCTGCCTAAAAGTTTGTTGGTACTTGTTGAGCCTGCTGACAGTGAATATCTATTTTAGTTTCCAAGGTAGAGATGTCTTTTAGTATAAATATTTATTACATACTAGAAGCTTTACTTATGTAACCTGATGACAAATAAACCACTGCATCTAAACCTTCCCTGCACCCACCCAAAGATGGGTATATCCCAGTAGTCCCCTCTGGCGTTTTTCCCCTTGGGGGACAAATGGGATTTTTAGATACACAGAAAATTTCACTAAAATCAGTCAAGCCAACTTCGAGTTTTATCGAGACGAACTTTTAATAGATACATTATTAAGTTCGTCACGCATTTAAAAAATACGGGATATTCTAAACATCCGCTCATTGGCCATCACTAAAGAAAACAAATCCGAAAACCTGATTGGGAACGGTCCGGGTCGGCTCTTCGCTACGAGCCGGCGGATTGTCGACAAATTCAATTTTCTCCGCGCCGATAACAGACACAATAACCGGGTACATAACTAGATACGACTTGATAAGCCGGATTGTACAACTGGGTAAAACACACACGGGGGGTAAAGATTACAATATGTGATACAATTGAACACACTGCCTAGTTTCTCCCTAGCCTACGCCCTTTCGGCTGTTTCGGAAACCGAAGTTTGAAAGGAATGTCATGCGGTCTGAGTAACCCCGGGCCTAGAGACTGGAGTAACCCACTGTTGAAAACCAGTACACGAGGAATAATTTTAAAAGACGTTTATGTCAAAAAAAACAAGACGGCATGTATGCTGATGATGCAGATTCACAAATAAAAGTAAAACTAGGGTCACGCATTTTGGGCAGGTAACACTTTCGGAATATATTTAGGAATTCTCCATACTATTTGGAAAAATAAACATGTGATTTTGAGTCTCGAATTTTATGGATAGGTTCATCGTAACATTTCGGTACTAACCCCTTTTGCTACAGCTTAATTATCATAGAGTGTCGCTACTAAGTATTTTAAACTCGTATTTGTAATGCAAAATAGTCGATAGCTTCTCAAATGACCCTGCAATATGATAACTACGAGTAACTAATCAAACCTATTGCTGCTTCAATAGATACTAGTATGGCGTAATTCGATATAACTTAACGAGATTTAGAACATGAACTCGCTCTATCAATGCCACAGTATAAGAATCTATTGATACTAGTACATACGAAAATTTATAAAAAGGGAAATTATGAAGTTGGCTAGATAACATATCAATATTAATAGTTAAATAATTATGTTATTTTTAATCCTACTTAAAGTGACTCGGAAACGTTTTTACCAGTTGCTAGATAGTTTTACGGTAGACTTATTTATCCCTTACCAGTCTTCTCCCTAAGAGTTGATTTTTGAAAACCGCTGATAGCCATATCTGAAGAATAAAGTTGATGCTGTCTCTTTCATGGTCAAGTTTTAGAGAAAGACAACATTAAGTTTATTCTTCTGATAGGCTATCTGAAGTTTGGAGAAATCGGTCCTAAACATTTGGATATTATAAGCGTGACTAGGTATATACAGGGTGTTTGTGACAGGCAGGCAAATATTGATACCATGAGTTTAGACCATGATTCTGATGCGGAAAACACTGAAAATTTTCGCAGGAAAATACCAAAATTTTCCGTCATTTTTTTTATATTTTCAGGAAATTTTGTTGGTTTAATTAGGCCTTAGATAATGAGATAAAAATAAAATTTTAATAAAAATACATTTCCTGCGAGTAATAACACTGTCGTATAACTCAACACAATGCTACTTATTCAGAATTTCAGTATTTGCCTGGCTGTCACCCACACTCTGTATGTATGTATTCTATGGCTATTTTAGCCATTTCATAATGTGGTTAACTCATTTATATGCGGCCTATATCGTAATATGCTGCGGCAATACATAAATGGTTTACTCTAGCAGCGTGGACAGGCCGAGCTCTTAGCAAGTTTTAATTACTTTAAGACTTCACCCTCGCCCGTCTGGAGGTAGTATGCTGTCTTCATAAATAATATGAACCTCCTGACCGTATTTCGGTCATGGTGACCAATTCTCAATAGAGATTAGGCATTTACGCAGGAGATTATTAAGTGTAGGTGTGTGCAATGCAAACACAGGTGCACTCTCTTCACAATCGCAAATGGACGTATAGCCTGACTGTATATAACCAAGCAGTTTCTTTCAACTGGCTAGTTGCTCAGTATATGACCATTACCTCTGGAACTGCATAGAAAAATGTTAGTTCCGAAATCGTGCAAATACAAAACAAACTCGGTAGACAATAAGTATAGTCGTGAAAAAGCGAGCCTACTACTTACCACAAAATGATCTGAGACAAAGATAAGTTTAGCAGAAAGCCACAATGACCCAACCTCATTATTATTAGAAACATTTTTTTTTCTCATTACAAACTTAAGAACTCAACATCTCGATATTAAAACTTCGATACAAAAGCTCTCGAGATAATAGAAGATACTGGATCAATTAATACCGGTTTATTGTTTTAATTTGCGAAGTTTGTCAAAGAAATCAGTGCAGCGACAGCCGCAAAAAATACTACGTGAATAATAATAACTAGAATTTACATATAGGTACATACACAGGGCTGCACTCCCGAAATAGTGTAACCCAAAGAATAGCCCTTAATCTCGGACGAAAGGGCTAGCCAGAACCGCAGATCATAAAGGAGATCCAAGTTGCCCGACGTTACGTGACGAATGTCCGAGCTCCTTAGTCGACTTTTACGACATGCATCTGATATATTCTAGTGAAGCCCCGCATCAGCACAGGAACTATAATATTATAAACGCGAAAGAAGGATGTAAGTCGCCCATACAAAATTTTTGTTTACTTATAGTTTGAGCGTAGACTAATTTAAAAAATATAGAAATATAGAGCTTAAGCTTCTCTAGAGCTAGACTCATAGTATTCTGCTGTACGACCTGGATTAATAAAAAAACGAATTATAAATAGACAATGATTTTATGAACTTCCAAACACTTCTGGCCCAGTTGTGTTTTTAGAGTAATTTAACTATCGCCCACAACTTGATAATTAGATGCAGCTAGAAACTGCCATTTTAGTGTTAATTCAGAACAGAAATTGTATGACTGTAGGCACAGAACAGGTAATATTACCTGTTCTGTGAATGTAGGCAGCAGCAAAAATTTTTTTCAATAAACCATTTTTGTGCTGTCGATGTCGATAGATGAAAGCATATCCAATATCTGTGTATGGTTATTAAATTCATTTTTAGGTTTGCATTTTTACGTATTCTGTTTGAGAATAAATTGAAGCTGTAACAAACCGTATGTATTCGTTACTGAGTAACGGGTACTCCATCCAGTACCGAGTAACGAAACGTTACGAAGGAATTCGTCTCGTTACTCGCATATTTCGTATCATTGGTATTTTCGTATAATACACTGTTTCGGATCGCAAATGGTGTATTCATACGTTTGTTTTTGATCGTATGTTCTACCCATGCGTGTGATGCGGTTAATTTAAATCCCTAATTTCAAAGAACGATTTAGGTCAAAAATATAATTTTTAAAAAATCGTAAATTCATTGCAAATTTGGTAGATTATGTCGACAGTTCACGTCGATTCGACTCGTTACCATACTACATACTATACCATATGCGGTAACGAGTAACGTAACGTTACGACAGTAACGAGTACTAATAGTCAAAGTAACGAATACATACGGGTACGTTTTTTTTGTTAGTTTTACACCTCTAGAATGAATTAAAGATGATAGTCATATTGACAAAAACGTAATAACTAGCACCCGCTATTATAGCATATATCCATATTCCTTTGCTGATGCGTAGCTTCAATATAGAATACATCAGTGGGGTAAGCACGAACCTCTCGATAGTCCGTAACGCTATCGTCAAACTGTCAAACCACATAGATTTTGCTAGCGAGTCGCTAGCGTCACGCCGCGTAAAAAGGTTCGTGCTTTCCCCACAGTTGCATCTGCTTCCGTGCACGTCGTAAGTGTCCACTAAGGAAGTATGGAACTCATTCATTCGGCATTCTCTGGCGATAAGCTAGCTATCCGCCACTGATCATTTGCTCCCCCCGCTATGCTGGGCGTACTAAAAGATCTGGTTGCCCATTTTAGGAGCGGGGATGTTTATATGTATGAACGAGATTAATGCGTTGTGTGAGACAGATCGGTTATGTAAGATATTTATATCCAAGTTTGGCTATTGCTACAAAGATAAACTATATTACCTATAGTAAGGTTTTGTCGCCGGCGAATCGTGAAACTTTTAATAGTGTTCATGTCCCACGAGTGCCTTCGAGATATTACATCGAACTGTCGGCCGATAACTTTGTACCAACATAACAAATTTGTAACTTAAGCTGCACAGATATAATGGAATAAAGAGGTTTGTTTAATATCGTTAACTAAAAGTAAATGATTTTGTATTTGATGCCATCTATATTTTTTGTTTGATAATAGTTATATTTTTAGTTTTACGATTTTATAAACAACTAGTGGACGCTCGCAACTCCATCCGCGTGGACTCTAGAAAAAAAAAGTCGGAATTACCCGGGATAAAAACATTTTCCCGAGATAAAAAGTAGCCTATATGTTAAGTGGGACCTGTCACAATATATTCCTGAAAATTGCATCGAAATCGGTTTAGCCGTCTCTGAGATTAGCGTGCACAAACATCGATCCGTTACAATTTTATTATATGTATATAGATAGAAATATAGATAACTGGTGAACGCCCGCGGCTCCGTCCGCGTGGACTACAGAAAAAACAAAATGTCGAAATTATCTGGGATAGTGGCCCGCCCTCGCTTCACTTCGGTACATATCAGTACATTAGCTACAACTTCATATGTAGGTTCAGCGGTTTTCGTAAAAATTTGGAACTTCCGTTGGTTCCTTTCCCGTGGGAATTTCTAGAAATCCGTTCTTAGAGCTTCCTCATAGTCCCTAATCCGATTTAAGCTTCGTAAAAATAGCGGTTTTCGTAAAAATTTGAAATTCCCGTAAGTCACCCGTGGGAATTTCGGGAAAGCTGTTCTAGTGCTCCCTCACAGTCCCTAATGAACGTACAGGTCTGATTTCAGCTTCATATGTATAGCGGTTTTCGCAAAAATTATGAATTCCCGTTTGTCCCCTTCCCGTGGGAATTTTGGGAAATCCGTTTTTAGTCCTCCCTCGCTGTCCCCAATGAACATATATGCCCGATTTCAGCTTCATATGTATAGCGGTTTTCGTAAAAAAATATAGAATTTCCGTTGGTCGCCTTCCCGTGGAAATATCGGAAAATTCTTATAGCCTATGTTCATTCAGATCCAATAAGGATTCTAACGATCAAAGAATTTTTGAAATCGGTCCAGTAGTTTTTGAGCCTATTCATTACAAACAAACAAAGTTTTCCTCTTTATAATATTAGTATAGATGTAAAGAAAAACAAGGAAAATTTTAAAAAAGATTTATCTAAACTATTTTTCTTAGATGAAATAGGTAACTTTTTTCTTAATTTCACACAGGAACATCAAATAAATTAAAAGTTTAATTAAACCTAAATTTTAAACGTACTAAATGTAGTAAAACATAAATATCTCCTACAGATAGACGGTACCTCTTTAGAAATGTAGACACTTAAACCTATACATTACACGGCATAGCAAATCAGGAAAACCTCTTTTCATATGAAAGCCGCAAGCTGCCTCTCCGCCAGTGAAAGTACCCTAAAAAGCAAGTAAATTTTTCGTATGAAGCTTTCTAAGGAATATTCATATAAGGCCGGATATCCACAGGTTATTGTTTAATTCAATCTAAATTATGAAGGTAGATTAAGCGACATATGATACCATTATGGCTTACCTACAAAACAAAAGAATTCAAACATTGTTTAAGCTAATCATTGCATAAATTTAAGAGATATTTGCATGACACATTTTTTGGCAAAACATGTCTCTGATCTAAATGTAAGTAATAATAACTTTATTGTATCATGTTTTGATATTCCATACATTTTGCTTTTAAATGTCAGTTTTAAACAGTGTCTTACTTTAGATGCGGTTTTGTCGCTGATAATGTTAAAGATGCAATCGTAAATGAGAAAGCTCTAAAAAGTGCCAAGCTCTTGCTATGTTGGTGACAATACCTCGTAGCAGTGATCGTAGTAAGTTCGTAGCATACTTTGTAGTTCGTAGCACTTACTACACACACAGTATAGTAAGAGTTTTATCATTTTACGCTCGGTTTTGACCTCCGTAATGACTTCGAATGAAACAGGCCTCCTAGACTCCGTCCGCGTGGACTACAGAAAAAAAAAACAAAATATCGAAATTATCCGAGATAAAAACATTTTCCCGGGATAAAAAGTAGGCGCCTATATGTTAAGTGGGACCTGTCACAATATATTCCTGAAAACTGCATCGAAATTGGTTCAGCAACAAACAAACAAACAGACAAACCGACAAACAGACAAAAAATCCAAAAATCATTGTTTTGGGTACTATTGCGTTGATAAAGGTATTCTATAATATTTTTTCTTATATATCTTCCATGTACAGACAGCGATCCGTTACATTTTTATTATATATATATGTCGGAGATCAAGATGTCATATCCTACAGTCGGATCTCCAACGCCATCTATTTTCAATCGTTGAAGTTAGAAACGTCAAGTCGACAGCTATCACTGACTTGAGGACAGCTGTCACTTGGGTAAAGACAAGACAGAGTACTGAGAGGGCGCCACTGTAGATTTACAACGACCACCGGGTCGTTTGAATGGAGCCGGAGGGTATTCTGTCTTGCTGGTTGCGTCTGTCGAGCGAAGCACGGGTGCTAATCAGCCTCTGTCTTGTACTTACCACGTTTCTACGTTATCCGCTAGAATCCTAGTAATCTTGTGCGTAGATACAGTGAAAGTGTTTGTGATTCCTAATTAAGCTTGTTTACTACACGCCGCATTCTTTATTTCGGATTTTGGAAGATGTCGGACACACCTAACGGCACGCCAATCGACCCATCTACGTCATCAGGCGTGGGATGCAACCCGGATCACCCACATGAAACACGTGCTTCAAATAGTGACTCGAGCGAAGAAAAATGGCGTCTTCTCTTCGAGCAACAAAATCAAAATTTTCTGGCGTTGGTGCAAGCAATAAAACTACCTGCATCTTCGGACTCTATTCGCCTTCCTGATTTCGACCCAGAGAAAAGAGACATCGACGCCCGAGCTTGGATAACGACCGCGGACATGTGTATCACAGACCGACATCGCCATGGATCTTCTCTGATGATCGCGTTAAACCACGCACTCAAGGGCGAAGCATCATCTTGGCTGTCTTCAATATCGTTTCCTAATATGACGTGGGCCGATTTTAAGGAGCTTTTCGTAGCAAGGTATGACTGTCCTGAAACTGCTGCTTCCTTTTTCATCAGTATGCACGACAAGAAACCGAGAGAAAACGAGTGCCTGGCCTCATACGCCGCTACCCTCATAACATCCTTAATGGCAAGGTGGAATGGACTGACTACAGAACAGATAGCAATAGCCACTGTCTTAGCTCATATTTCAAAACAAGAGCCACGTGTTCAGAGGATTGCTATAACGACTGACATCAAGACGCGTAACCATTTACAAAAGGAACTGAAGGCTGTCTCGTTCCTGAAGAGAAGTTATTCGTCAAGTATTTATCGTGATGGACCCGACCTAAAAAGAAACCGACCTAAAGGATCTGCTGTGATCATCAAGTGCTTTAATTGTGGACAACTAGGCCACAAATCTCTTCAATGTCGCAACAAAGCCAATTCGAAGAAGCAAGATGACCGGTCCAAACACAGGTCCTTTCACGGGGACCATAACTCGACCAACCAACCTACAGGGAGAACCGATCGCATCACCTGCTTCAACTGCCGGGAACAAGGCCACTATGCATCCGACTGCCCGAAGAGGAAAATCAAGGAGGGGAACAACGGTACCGGCGGCGGCACTGGAACTGATCCAGCTAAGGAAAAGAGAGTAGACGTGTGCATTGTGAATGCGCCTTCGGGTTCTCTGCGTCACTCTGGTGAGTCATTCCCATTTACTTACGACTCAGGTTCAGAGTGTTCCTTAGTTAAAGAATCGATTGCTTTGAAATTTAGTGGTAAGCGAATTTATGACAATATTTCTATGACTGGTATAAGACAAACTTCTATAGCCTCGACCATGCAAATTTTAACGACAATTGACATTGACAATATTAACTTTGAGATACTCCTTCATGTTTTACCTGACCATTGTTTGCGATACAACATTATGATCGGACGTGAAATTCTAGTTATCGGTTTGACTGTACATATGTCGGTAGATAAAGTACGTATCGAGAAAATTAACATAGTCGAATCATGTGATGTAGTTGCAAATAATGGTATAGACCTTGACTTGGTAGATACTGACGTTAGTAATGAATACAGACCTAGGTTGATTGAGATTTTAGAACGGTTCAAGCTTAGTTTCATTACCGGTACACCTACTTCTCCTGCTGACACTGAACCTATGCAGATACGGCTCGTAGACCCGCACAAGACGGTAAATCGTCGCCCATACAGGCTGACCCCAGATGAACGTCAGATTGTGAGGGGCAAGATCAACGAGCTGCTTAATGCTGAGGTAATTAGACCTAGTTCTTCACCGTTCGCAAGCCCGATACTTTTGGTAAAAAAAAAGACGGTTCAGATAGAATGTGTGTCGATTATAGGGAGTTGAACGATAACACCGTTGCTGACCGTTTTCCTTTACCACTCATATCTGAACAAATTGCTAGGTTGCATGGAGGACATTTTTTTACAATTTTAGATTTAGCATCGGGATTTCACCAGATCCCTATCGAGTCGGAGTCCATAGAGCGCACAGCATTCATGACAACTGAAGGTCAGTATGAGTACCTTACTATGCCCTTCGGTTTGAAAAATGCTCCTGCAGTGTTTCAACGTGCTCTCATACATGCTCTAGGCGATCTCGTGAACAAGTACGTTGTAGTGTACATGGATGACGTGCTAGTTGTGGCCAGTAACATCGACGAAGCTTTCGATAGACTAAAGGTAGTATTAGAAGTTCTTTCTGGGAAGGGATTTTCGTTAAATCCTAAAAAGTGCTCATTCCTGAAAGAAAAAGTAGAGTACCTAGGCTTCGAGGTGCGCCGAGGTCAAATTCGTCTGAATCCACGAAAGATAGTTGCACTTACCGCTTTACCACCGACCGGCGCTCTTAATAATCAAGGTAGATTTTATGATTTTCATTTTGAATCGGGTGCTGAGTGTTCACTAATAAAAGAAAGCGTTGCATCAAGTTTCAATGGTAAAAGAATTGCTAAAACTGTCTCTCTAACGGGAATTGGTCAAACCAGTGTATTCAGCACCCAGCAAATACTGTGTAATGTTGAAATTAATGATTATTGTTTAGAACTTTTATTACATGTTTTACCCGATGTGTATATGCGTAGTGATATTATGCTAGGTCGTGAAATATTGAGTCAAGGCTTCGTTATTAACTTGTCAACAAATAATTTTAGCATTTCAAAACAAAATAATTTGACAGTTTTAAATTGTGACGTTTTAACCGATTCTAGTATCAGTAACGACTTTAGTAATGTTGACACAGATATACCCTCTTGTAAAAAGTCAGATCTTTTAACTATTTTAGGTGAATATTCCAGTTATTTTACAACAGGTTTGCCAAAAACTCGTGTAACTACAGGTGAACTCGAAATTCGATTAATTGATCCGAAGTATAGAGGTCCTTTTAGGGTATCGGAGGTACTTGAAGGTAATCGTTATGTTCTTAAAGCCCTTAATTCCAATAGAACCTATAAGTACGCACATGACAGACTTAGGCGAATGCCTGCGAATGACATTACCAATGACATGCTGACATGTGACCGTGATGATAATCTGTGCGAACTTGACGGGGATGGACCGTCATGTTCAAATTAATGTTGAGTTGACTGATTGAGAGTGGTTTACGGATACCGGATAGAGGTATTCAAGAGTCACTGGATGGAAGTGACTAGACTGGTATACGGAAGCTGGATGGAAGTTTCTAAGAGTCACTGGATGGAAGTGACTAGACTGGTTTACGGAAGCTGGATGGAAGTTTCCAAGAGTTGCTAGATTGAGGCAACTAGACTTACTTGACTGACGTTACTCTATATGGATTGTGTATACTGTAGCCTTGTTTTGGAATTATTTACCTTGTGTGTGCCATGCCGTTTGGTTTAAAGAACGCCAGTTCAGTTTATCAGCGGGCTATAGCAAAAGCTTTAGGTGAATTAGCTCATAGTTATATTGTTTCTTACATTGATGACCTGCTGGTATTGTATTCTACAGGAGAGCAGGGGTTGGAACGTCTACGACGTGTCTTAGATGTGTTCATTAAGAATGAAAAACGTAATCAAGTTAAACTAGATCCTAAATTTTAAGGACCGTATAAAATTTAATTGTTAGATGGTGATAGATACCGACTAAAATCTTTGTCTTCAAATCGAACCTACAAATATTCGCACGATCGGGTCCGTAGGGTGCCAGACCATCAAGTTCCTAGTAATTTTGATATCGAAATTAATGTGACCTCAGAGTCTAAATGAATGAATTTTCATATGCGATGTACAAGTTACTGACCGGTTTTTTAAATTGTGACTTTGACAAACCCTTGACAGACAGTAGTATGTATTTGTGGCAGAACCGAAGGACCGAGTTTCTGCTGTAGCCGATGGACAGTGCTACATGTGTGTGTGTGGGAAACCGAAGGACCGTGTTTCCGTAGTAGGTAGCCGATGGACTGTGCTACATGTGTGTGTTGGAAACCGAAGGACTGTGTTTCCATAGTAGATAGCCGAAGGACTGGCTATATGACTAACTGTTACTGTAATGTTGACCGAAGGAAAGGTCTGACTGATTTAAACGTATGTGCGAGTCTGCTTATCTTTTATTTTTTATGTCTTTACGTAAAGATTTTGGGAACTTGACGGTCGGTGAGCGATTTTTGTGATTTCATGAACTATTGTAATAAGAAGTCTTTAAATTTAAGTTAAGGCAGAATGGCCGAGCGCAGATACTTCCTTGAGTTATCTTGTTCACAGATTCATCGGTTCTACCGAGGACGGGTAGTCTGTCAAAATGGTCAGAAAGACCGAGCGTGATACATGTTACTTTGCAAAATCCTCTTTCTTTCCAGAAACCCCACGCGAGGACGCGTGAGTTGTCAAAATGGCCGTGTCGGAGATCAAGATGTCATATCCTACAGTCGGATCTCCAACGCCATCTATTTTCAATCGTTGAAGTTAGAAACGTCAAGTCGACAGCTATCACTGACTTGAGGACAGCTGTCACTTGGGTAAAGACAAGACAGAGTACTGAGAGGGCGCCACTGTAGATTTACAACGACCACCGGGTCGTTTGAATGGAGCCGGAGGGTATTCTGTCTTGCTGGTTGCGTCTGTCGAGCGAAGCACGGGTGCTAATCAGCCTCTGTCTTGTACTTACCACGTTTCTACGTTATCCGCTAGAATCCTAGTAATCTTGTGCGTAGATACAGTGAAAGTGTTTGTGATTCCTAATTAAGCTTGTTTACTACACGCCGCATTCTTTATTTCGGATTTTGGAAGATGTCGGACACACCTAACGGCACGCCAATCGACCCATCTACGTCATATAGATATAGATAGATTACAAATAAAACTTTATTTTCATGATTTTCTTATGAAATAATACGATAAAATCCGACTAATTTCGTCCTTATGTGTTTATATATCGTACTAAAGTACAATACTGAATGGTAGTTTTCAAATAGAAATTACAAATTTACTAATACCTTGTAGGTATACAAGGTTTTTCCAGATCTACCAGAGCATGTCTAAGCCCATCTCCAACTTGGAAGCGTGCCCTTAGCGTTAGGACTGGCGCAGACGACGTAATTACAAGCACGCTCGCGAGGTGAGCGCCCGCGGTCAGTGATCTCTGCCCGGTGTCTAACCTCATCTTATTCAAACTGCATTAATCTATTGTGAATTCTGTTTAACAAGATCCAGTCTTTGTTAGTTTTAATAATTAATTCATACTGTTTGTGTACTAACTATAGGTTTGTTTTATCGAGGTATTTTGCGACTTCTTTTGGGTACTTAATGAAAATATGATCGCAAGTTAATGTTAGTCCAAAAAACACTACAGCAATTTTTTTAGGATTTAATAGATGAGTGTGGTGCCTGGATAAATTATCTTGGAACCAATGTTTAAATTTTATATCTGTTAATTAGATTATACAATTTAACTTTATAAATGTATACTTTACGTTAGTTGGTAGGTACATGTGTGGCTTACTTAAAACTTTGTTCAGTTTACAATGGACAGATCAGAAAAGAAAAAAAACTAATTTTACAATTTTCGTATTTGCAATGTCATGTTACACGATTCTGGTACTTATTTTGTATTCAATTAAGTGAGCTGCTTATTACAAATGGCATATTTTTATGTTTTATACAGGGTGTAACAAAAAGGGTATGTTAAGCGAAAAGCTATATGAACAGCCCACGGTAGAGAACCTATCCACAAAATTTGAGACCCGAAATCACATGTTTATTTTTCCGGATAGGTAGTATGGAGAATTTTTAAATATCTCAAGAATTTTCATACAATCTTGAAAAATAAAAATGTGATTTCGCTTGACATACCCTTTTTGTTACACCCTATATATCAATAGTAATATATATATCAATGGAAATGATAAAGTATATTAATTTTTTTGCATATCCGTATCTGTGTTGTCTGTCGTGAACAGACTTCGAAAATTAATCTCAAGCATTTTACTGGAGGGGTTAGTAGTCGATTCGAAATTTGTTCGCACGAACGTGCCAATCGACCCCTAAACGAAACTACATTTTACTAGTACATTGATTACAATACATTCGGACGAAACGCCTACTAAAATAATAATTATTTTTGAAAGGGGTCGCTTGGCACGATCGTGCGAACGAATTTCGTACGAATCGACTACTAAGCCTGCTGCAAGCCTAACATGACCTGCGAAACACAATATGATAAACCGATTTATCGACATTTAGCCTGTCAAAATACAATAAATATAGCCGCCGCCATGTTGAATTTTGTATAGAGACGATACGATACGATATCTACGATGCGTGGTCATGCTAGGGGGACAGGAGTTATTATTTTAGGAATTATAAATGATATGTATCCTTTTTATTTATTTGCTTGATAATAGAACAATTCCGAGTAGTAAACGTACATTATTTTGTGAAAAGTTACCTAATAATTGGCTTATTGTTATCGTTAAAACGGTCAACAAGAGAAAATTGGAGTTCCTTTTAGGAAAAGAAAACAAAGAAAATATAATCAAAGTTTAGAGCTAACAAATACTAGTGGAAGGTAAAAGTTACTATGTAGGCTATGTTTAGTAATAGGTAGGTACTAACCTACCTTATGTTTCCCTTGGATACCTAAGTGTATAGGTATTGTAGGTATGTTTTAGGGGTAAGTAGATACTACATGTAAAATTAATAGCTACAACAGCAAATTCTAATACCCAGCATATTATTTAGTTTATAGACCGTATAATATCGTTTATCGAAGAAACGTAAAACAATGGTATGTAGGTACCTAAGTATCTAATTCTAATTAGGTAGTTTTCTTTTGTATAAAAGAAAACCAAATTTCAGAAACACATCAACGGCCTACCCATTCCATGTTCAATTTAATATTATCCGTTAGGATATGGTTGATCGTTTCATCTTTAAACATTGTGCTGAGGGATTCAGCTTTGTTTGCCGAGATTTGGCTAGTGTATAGCTATCGGGATGAAAAATAACGTTGCCAATATGTAATTTAGAAAAGAGATGGTAAAATTCGTCATCCGAGTAATTGTCCCGGTGGCTCAGTGGTGAGAGCGCTGGCACGCGGAATGCAGAGGTCGTGGGTTCTATTCCCACCCGGGTGAGGAATTTTTTCCATTTCTTTATTAATAATTTTATAACATTTCATGTTTGTTCTAAAGTTGAAAATTAACAATATGTTTTTTTTTTTTGTTTTCTTTATCTATTAATAAGATTTGCAGAAACAAAGTTTTTATGAGAAACTAAATAGATTTTAAATCTTACCGTTTCTTAACCTACATTTTGTTACCTCGGTAACAATTCGGTATATTATCATGGACTACCTATATTCTTGATATTCCATCACAATTTCCCTGTACGACCCTGCCGGCTATGCAGTGCCCAAAGATAATGTAGACATGGAATGGACTAAAACGTTTTTCACAAGGGAGCTTAGAATAATGTGACATCCTTGGGCAATGCATCGACGTTCTTTGGCGCAACTTCCTACCAATAGCATAGAGGAATAAGATGTCATAGAGTGCTAATGCCCTACTAACTGCGTCGATGCGAGATACCAAATCCCTGGTCGATGCCACAAACTAAGTAGAGATGCGTGCGATGCACCTTCCGGTACCTCACAGTTCTAGTCCTTGACCTAGATAGGCACTAAGGTATATCTTGTAACTGTCGTTAATTATAGGGTAGGTAAGTTGTACCTAGGTATAACTTTTTAGTGTAAATATTGCTTTTTTTTCGTAAAAATTTATTTACTCTACATCTTTGACATTTCTAGATCCCGTGAGAGATATCCTTAAATTTCCGATGAAAACAAAGAATCCACGGAATATAGTTCGTGAGAAGAGGCGAATGGAAATTTACATCCTAATTTCCCTAGCGGTTTGGGTCTTTACTCGTCAGCTATAGAAAATATGATCCATGGAAAGAACCTCAAAAATATTTTTGTGATGTATGATGTTTAAAGGCACCTTAGTAGTACCTTATATTTATTTAAAAGTTGTAAGCATGTTGTAAGTACCTATTTAGTACATTTTAGTACTTTGGCGCGCACTTTGCTCAACATACTTGAGTAGATAGGTACGTATAGATTACCCCCTATTAGGTAGCTATAGCTGACGGCCTATATTCGTAAGGCCCTTACGATAAGGGTAGTAGATATACATTAACATATAGATAGGTACTTTTGCTTAGTGGTGAAATAGTTTTTTTCTTACGGTATTTTTCAAGAAAATTCGCTATTTTAAAATAACCCTCCTTTCGGCGCAGGCGGATAAATAGCTAAAAGTAAAGTAATATTATTTAAATTTTGTGAAAAAAATGCAGCTTACATAATTACACTAAGTAGTTTTTACTTTTAGTTATACCTATATCTACCTAAACTGCAAAAAAAATCCCATCAACTACTTTCTTACCTGCAACAGCCATTACAGCAACATCTGCCAGACTCGTAAAAACATTACAAGCCAGCATAAAACCGAAACAGAAGTGCATTCAGCATTTCTAGAATCCACTAATTGCGTCGAAAACTGAACCAAAGCTTGATTGCCGGGCCCGTCGCGTCGCGCACTCTAGACGCGATTTCGTCACCTGTTCAAAATAATTAGGCAAAAAAAATTGTAGTAAAACAAAAATCTCAGTGCCGTAGTGAACAGCAAGCCTTCTGTGTAATGCACTCGACTTAACTCGAATATTTCGTGCAAAATTTTACTGGTTACAGGGACGTTGGTAGTTTTGCACTGCATAAAAGTTTATAAGTAGGTATCGTATAGGTTGGTAATCAATAAAATTCTGTATTAGTGCGATAGGAACAAGGAAGATTTAATTTTGGCCTATTCATTCAATTCAGGAAAACTATACCTGCCTGTCCCCTCCTTAGAGAGTAGGTAGGTGGAAGCATGCAGGTAGACCAGGTACATTTTTTGGTGCTGTCTCCGAATAAATGGCATGTCTAAAATTTACGAAGGACGAATTCGCGGTCGTTTGCTATGTTTAAGTACCTAATAGATTACTTAGTTAAGACCCGGCAGTCAAATAAAAATCCCACGGTTGCTCCGCCCACATACCCCGCCACCCGCAACACAAAGTTCTTACGCGTAAAATCTGTGAAGTTATAATTCAAAATTCGCGCGCTTTCGAGCAGGCGGGTCAATGCCAGGTCAAGCGCAGAGAACATAAAAACCACGGAGTCATATAAGTAATTTATTTCAAAGTAGTGTTGGTTAACCCCCGACGCAAAAACGACGGGGTGTTATAAGTTTGACGCGTCTGTTTCTCTCTCTCTCTCTGTGTGTGTGTGTGTATGTGTATGTGTGTAAATATGTATATGTCTGTCTGTGGCATCGTAGCTCCCAAACGGATGATCCGATTTTAATGTGGTTTTTTTTGTTTGAAAGGTATATCAGTCGAGAGTGTTCTTAACTATGTTGGACGCGACAAAATTTTATCAAAAATTTCATACGTACGGTTAATAGCAGGCCAAGATAACCATTTGCAGTTCAAAATAAGCGGTTATGCCTCCGACATAAAGGTGGCACAAAGTCCCAAGTAGATAGTCTGACATGCTTTAGTTGGTACTTACGTAGTGTTAAAAGTGATTTTTTGCTTTTTACAGGGTTTCGCATTTTAAACCTTTTGTCATAATCATAACAATTGCGTGCTTTTTTTGGGTTTTCTTAAATTTTTAAAATTTTTGTTTGCATAATATAATAAATTTAGTTACTAATAATAAGTAATGTCATCAACTATATATCTACAGGGTGTTTTTTCGTTGCCACCCTTAACGAAGGGTATATACTTTATACTAGGAAACAATGTATTTTTTTTTATTTCTTGATCGGGCGAAATTTATAGTGACCAGTGTTTATGCAAGTTTTTTCATAGACAGATATTAATTATTTCTCGTGAAAAAATCTTGCTACACGCGTCAATGTGCATTTATTTAAAATATATTTATTTAATAATTTAAATATAAGTAAAAGATTTTTCTTCAGTTAAACGATTTTATTGAAAACAAGTACGCTAAATGTTACCGACAATCTGTATAATCCGGTATTGTTCACAATACCTAGGTATACATTGCCTAGGTATTGTGAACAATACCTAAAACGTGTAGGTAATGAATGAAATATTACTTAATGTATACTTTGCCTAGGTTTTCTATGCAATACCGAATTAGCAGTCGGTAATGTCTATAAAAGAAGAGTTTCTGAAATTATTTAGGAAATCTATAAAATATTATTTAACAAAAATTCCTTCTGCTGTCGCGACACGCTCGCTACGCTCGGTCCGCTCGTGCGTTGTTATTTTAACAGTGCTATTATAACCTAACGTAATCTACAGATATAATAAAAATGTAACGGATCGCTGTCTGTACATGGAAGATATATGAGAAAAAATATTATAGGAGACCATTATTAACGCAATAGTACCCAAAATAATAATGTTTGTAATTTTTGTCTGTGTGTCTGTGCGTTTATGCATGCTGATCTCAGAAACGGTTGAACCGATTTCAAAGCAGTTGTCAGGAATATATTGTGAAATCAATATTCGTTCCCTAGTTGGAAAGATCTAAGTATACATAGGGACGGACAGACAGCGGCAAGCGACTTTGTTTTATAATATGTAGTAATATTATAAAAGTATTTTCTTTTAATTTTATAATTGGAATTTTACGATGGGGTTGCGTCGTTTAATTACGGAGTTTCTATGGCCACACTCCAGCTCTATCATCAGATGATAGTAGATGAAACTAGTATCAAAGTACTCGTCAAGACGAATTAAACGAGCCCAAACTCGATGGGGTTGTGTCGTTAAATTACGGAGATTTCTATGGCAACCTTCCAGCTCCATTAGCAGACCTTGATCACCATATAGTATAAAAGAAGTCATCAAGTCGAATCGAATGAGCCCAAACTTGATGGGGTTGTATCATTTAATTACGAACTTTCTATGTCCACCTTCCAGCTCTGTCATCAGATCAGCTCTATGTCGTGATAATATTGTATTGATATCCGATTTATAGTACATGCATGTAAAATTTTAGCTCAATCGGAAGCCAGGAAGTGGATCAAATTTAACTTGGACGATTTGATTACAGACATTGAAGACGAAGCTTGTAAAAAGCTTCATATTTTTATGCATATAAGTATATTATTTATTTTTTTAACGTTAGAATTTTGTGTTATTTTGTATATTTTATTATTTAACCTAGGCTCATTCCATAAAATTATACAATTTCCTGATCTAAACATGGGAATATAAATAAAAAAATTAAAAAAACCCCCGACCCAAAAAAAATACGCAATCATTATGACAAAAGGTTTAAAATGCTAAACCCTATAAAAATTTTACCCTATAAAGATTTCCACCAAAAATAGCTAAGAACACTCTCGACCGATATACCTTTCAAACAAAAAAAAACCGCATTAAACTCGGATCATCCGTTTGGGAGCTACGATGCCACAGACAGTCATATAAGACACATTTACACACACACACATACATAGACACGTCAAACTTATACACCCCGTAGTTTTTGCGTCGGGGGTTAAAAATGACTAAAACTTCACGGTGAATAAAAAATATTTACATGCGATTGCGACTCCTATTATTCCTATGTTCCTAGTGCCAGCGATAAGGTAAGGTAAGGTAATTCTTACAATTTTATACTTTATTTAAATAGCATTACAGTTATTTTTCTTGATAAATATTTTTAGTTGAGTGTGTGTGTGTGTGTGTAGTAAACTGAACTGTGTGATTGATTTATTGCTTTAACGTAAATGGCTATATGTCATAATCGGGTGCAAATGTGTACAACTTTAATACTAAGATATAAGGTTTAACTTAACAAACTTGTTACCCAACTTAAGTCTTTTTAATTATAAGCAACTCCAACAGTTTACATCTCTATAAGTACGTATAAAGTATTGATACGGAGACATCGATTAATGCTTGATGTAGTTTGAGACTGTGCATCTACCATTATATTTGATCGAAGTGGAAATATGAATGTTTTTCGATTTTATTTCCCATGAGTTCGAACTAGGTCGAGTACACCAAATAATAAATATTACTGGCGTGGGCGCAAGCGACATAGACCCTGCGTCGTCGGCGCACAGCGCGGTACTGAGCGCCAGCGGGCACGAAGTTACTATTTAATGCTATTCAGAGAGCGTTAGAGTAGAATATCGCTTGCGCACTCAACATCTGATTGAGCTCAGAAGTAAAGAGCGTAAGTCTCAAAAAGATTTTTGTTAATTGTATGTTCAATTATGATTGTTTTTTTATTTTGGCTTTACAAAAGATCACTGTCATTATTATCTTGACATCCGAATTTATTTTAAACGCCTATCTCATGTAATAGCCGAAATAAACGGAAAAATGTCTAAAAAACATGTAGATTTCAAAAAACAAAACTATCGAGCGAAAGTCATTAAATTATGTTTTTGGCTTTACACAGCGTGGTTAAGGGTACTAAGAATATACTGTAAAAGTCTCACATTAAACAAACATGCACCCCCTTCAGCATATTACATCAAAATGATGCTAAATAACGTCTGCTTCCTCTTAATAGATAGATAAATCTTAGATTAATGATAGGTCTTCGCTCTGGAAGCGGAGTGAATCTTTATTCTAAGAGATAAGTATAAAAACTCTATTTTTAACCGACTTCAAAAAGAGAGGTTATCAATTCGTCAGTATGTTTTTTTTTATATTTTTTATGTGTGTTACCTCAGAACTCCGTCATTTATGAACCGATTTCAATTTTTTTTTTATAGTTGGTCATGGTATACTTTCAGGTTGGTCCCATATTCACCACATCAGGATCTGATGATGGGATCTTGGAGAAATCGAGGGCAATCCTCGAATATTGTAGGCACATGTAGTCTGTTTTTACTGAGCGTTTTAGTCACCTACATATAAAACATAACATGTGATGATGGAATCTCTAAGGAATCTAGGGATATCCTCAAATATAAGAGGCACGAGTAGTCCGTTTTTAGTTTTTTATAGAGAATTTTGATCAGCTACACATAATATAAAGGAAACGAGGGTCTGATGATGGAGCTGCCGAAAAACAGATAGTGGAACTTTTTAGTAACAAAATCCCCCTATGGCAGGGGGAGGCCTACGTCCAGTAGTGGACTGCAATAGGCTTATGAAGATGAAGATAATTGTATTAAGTCGTGAAATTGTATGTTGCGTTAAGCTGTGTCCGAAGTAAGATGGTTATAGAGGAAGAGGTAGACATGAGAATAACGAGATGACGGATAATAGAGATAAATGAAAGAAGAGTACCTACATATTGCACCGACCTCAAATTATTGGGAACAGGGCAGGAAGAAGGAGTGTAATTATATGTTGCTTAAATTAGAGTGTACATGGCTGTTGTGCTGCCAAATCTCTTATATTCCTCCGAGGCGTGGTGCATGTACCGTCGCCAGATACGCACTCTGCATCGATTCCACCTCAAGTGCCTCCGATCCAGCATGAACGCCAACTTAGTAATATTTAGGAGTAGAAGTGGTCGCCATGACCGAAATCGGTCGGAGGTCATCATTATCATCATCATCATATTGTCAGACGTAAAGTTTCGAAGCCTAGTCCTTTTTCTCTTTTGTCATGTGGCCTATTTAACCATTTGCTGGCATATAAATCTGACAATATTATGCCTCCTAAACTTCGTACACGGCTTAACGCAATATACAGGATGTTTTTTTGTGGCCACCTTTAACGAAGGGTACGTATTCTATACATGAAATAAAGTAAGTTTATGCCAAAAAAAATGCTGGGATTTTTTTTTTTTTTTTTTTTTAATTTAAATTCCTTGATCGTGCGAAATTTATAGTGTCTAGTGTTTATGTTAGTTTTTTTTATAGACAGATATTAATTATTTTTCGTGAAAAAATCCTGCTACGCGCGTCTATGTGCATTTATGCAGAAAAACGCAGTCTATTTACTCAACTTTGGACCCTAATATTTTGGAAACCAGACACTTCCCAGGTATGCTTCCATGGAGAAAAATGATCGTGATGATGAGGAGATTCCGTAGTTTTCGGGAACGTTGACGACCAAAAATCACCTGTATATTTGCCCTTTAGTAAAATTTTACTTTAGTAAGTTCGATTTTTGGGAGGAAGTCGGTTTTTCGTTTTAAAAAAATTATCTAAGTTCTACTTACCTAAGTATATGTATAACTCGATCGATGTTTCATATGTAATCGGCGATTAATTAACGAGAGACCTTGAGTCTGAAGTAAATCATTGGGTTCATACCTGGTTCATACAGTGACGTGATTATAATTTATATAAAGTATAGTGTTCTGTGATACAAAGTCGCTAATGTGAAGAATTACATGTAAATAAATGATATGGCAGGCGAAACAAAACGCAAAATGAAAATGTCAATGTCATTATTCTGCAAAATGTCAATGTCAGCGGGATTCGGCGGGAAAAGCTGGAAGGGTGCGGGCTTAGATGAATTGGTGCGGGTGTAATTTTCTTGTGAAAATCAAAATTAATTTGTAAATGGCTTGAATGTGTCCGTAAAGTGATGTTTTCTGGTAGATAAGTTATATTTTGTTTGCTTGTGATGTGAATCTAGTGCGTATGCATGGTTTTATATGCAGGTAAGTAAAACTTTAGTCTGAATACCATCTCTTCGTGGGCTCATGTAAGTTGTTTCTGCAATTATTTTTCATTTTCACTAATTTTACACTTGTTCTTGAGGATTTTCCCGATGTTTCCATTCATCATCATTGTCATCCATCATAAATTCAGAAATCATTTACTAAAGACAATGGCTGTATGGGCTTAGTTCCCCTTGCCTTTCCTTCGGGATAAACTAAACAAAAAAAAGCAATATAAATATAAACAAAACATCGTAATTTTCGTCTAATTTCCCATGATTTTATTGATTTTCTCTCGATTTTCTGAATGAATACAAAATGGATATGGACCAAGAAACAGCAAGAAAGCTTTTAATAGAAGGTGGGACGTTTGTTTTTCTAGGAGTTCCAGAAGAAACGCAATTCGGCATAGATATGCAATGCTGGAACACCGATGAAGATTTCAGAGGAATAAAGATGATTCCTCCAGGACTTCACTACCTACATTATTCTGGAGTCAGTAAGGGGACAGGCGACGTATCACCCAGGTATGATAGTATGCAGAAATAGGGTCAGATATTCAATGGAAGCCAGTTAGTCAAGCTGGCTTGATTTGGCAAAGCATTTAGATTTTTTTTTTTTTTTTTTAGTTTATCCCGAAGGAAAGGCAAGGGGAACTAAGCCCATACAGCCTAATCATTGTTTAGTAAAATGTATTCTGAATTTATGATGAATGACAATGATGATGAATGGAAACGTCGGGAAAATCCTCAAGAACAAGTGTAAAGTTAGTCAAAATGAAAAATTATTGCAGAAACAACTTACATGCGCCCATGAAGAGATCGTAATCCGGCTAAAGTTTTACTCGGCTTACCTGCGTATAAAACCATGCACACGCACTAGATTCACATCACAAGTAATCAAAATATAACTTATCTACCAGAAAACATCACTTTACGGACACATGCAAGCCATTTACAAACAATTTTTCATTTTCACAAGAAAATTACACCTGCACCCTTCCAGTTTTTCCCGCCGAATCCAATTCAGAAATTAATATTTATACTTACATAAATTAGGAATAGTAGCTAACACAATGTGCTGGATGGATATACCTAGAATACTCCTTGATAGATAATTTCTCATAATTATACTTACAGATCTGGCTTTATGCATTTCTTTGAAAAGAAAACATTTCTTGTGAAAATGTGGGACAAAAAAACAGAAGATATCAGTAAAGAGGAAATAAGTGAAGAAAGCATACAACGGCTGTACACAAACTTATTGAATCTAGACAGATATTTGGCTCCATACCCTTATGAAATATGGCAGAAATGGAAATCGCTATCATCTCAAATAACTGGTAAGAAGTACAAACTTACTTGAAATAATTATATACAACCTATTCGACTGACATTAAACTAAGAATATATGTTTTGTTATAATATTTTATATTATATTATATACATGATAATTTTGTCTGTGACTTCTTTCTAACTGTTCTCTGAAACTTGATCAAGGTAGAGGCAGCATTAACTTTATCCCTCAGATAGGCTATCTGACTTTTGGAAAAATCATCACTTATAAAAAATAAATATAAACTTATTTATATATAACTTTTTTAAATATTTTTAGTTTTAAATCTATCTATCTACTAAGTTCTGTTTGTGTATAAAAACTGATCAATCACTTATAAAATTTCAGCACCTCTAGCAGCAAAACTATCACCGGTCAGTGGTATAATAAGGGCATCAGTCGAACTGCTGTCCACACCAGACTCAGAAAGACCAAGGGGAGTGAAACCTTCAACACCCACCACTGAGAATCAGGAATCACAAGAGAACAAAGAAGAAACTCCCTCATCTTCCACTGACACTGAAGAGTCTCCATCACAGTCTGATGCTAAGAAAGCTAAAAGGGTCACAAGAAAGGAAAAGGAGGAAGCTATGTTGCCACTTTTGAAACCGGCACCAGGTAAATTTAACATTCCTTTTGGATATTCTTCTGCCCACATCAGACTAGCTACACTGCATATTATTATAAATAGATTAGCTCACCTGGCATTGGCTTAATGAGGTCCAATTTGGCTCCAGCTGAAGCTTTGTCCCTTACTTACCCACAAACATTTTTTTAAAAATTGTGTCTTTCTATCACAACTAAACTGAGCAAGCATGTGTAAACAGTCCACAGCATTGGATAGGTTGCATACTTACATACATTTTGATGTACACCTTCAGTAACTAAGTGATTTGTTACAGTGGCCATATGTCTATTTTGCATAGGGGTTCAGTACCTATTTATTGTTACTATTATATTATCTTAAATATTGCCTCCTCCTTACCAAAATGAGCTATTCAGGGTCAAAATATAGCATTCCTTGTGTTTGTGCATTTGTTACAGCAATTTTCATTGAATTCCAGGTACAGCTATGCGGTTCACAGAGATCCCTCAGGATAAATACCCACCTGGGTCCACACCAATGGAGATCACAAAGCATTATCTAGACCAGTCTTATACACTGGAGTTGATGATGTCCCAACATGATGAGTAAGCTAATATTTTTATCTTTTTCAAGGTTGCCCACAGCAGCTAGATGTGCTTGAAATCTCATTTTATATTGCATGATGTATATTCTGTTATTGCAAGATCTTTTATCAGAACAACTGTAAACAATTAATTTTAGTCCTAGCAGATTTCCTAAAACCTAGGATAGAAGTTGTCATAATTTTAAAACTACCACAAACTTTCATGTTTATCAAGTACCTACTGTTGTGGCTGTTCATTATAACTATTAATTTATTTTTCCATTACTTTCAGACCATTACACATAATTGGAGAGTTGCAGTTTGCCTACCTCTGTTTCCTAATTGGTCACTCACTTGAAGCCTTTGAACATTGGAAAAACCTTGTCATCCTACTCTGCTCCTGTGACGACGCCATACACAAACACCATCAAGTTTTCGTGCAATTCATAAATACGATAGAAGTACAGATAGAGGAAATGCCAGAAGACTTCTTAGCAGACATTGTTATGAATAAGAACATAGTGTATAAGAAACTTAGAGAGTTATTCAGAACAGCACACATGAGCAATATTGATCAGAGACTGCTTTCAATGATGTCTAAATTTAAGAATAATTTAACTGAGAAATTACAGTGGGACTTCACTGGATTAGATGCTGATGATGAAGATGAAAGACCTGTGATAGTGAAACTACATCAAGAGGATGATTAAATGATTAGAATATCTACCTATACTTACAATTATTTAATTTACTATTGTGGTTGATTCACACTTAAACCTAAAGTTAGTCCTACGCCTACCCATCACTTTCTGTTGCTGCAATTTTCATAAATGGAAAGAGGCTAATGTTCAGTTTAGGTTTAAGCGCGGTGGTCAGAATCGACCACAATAAGAACATATAAGTACAAAGTATATTATTCTATGATGTTCAGGCTTCCAGCACCTGCGTCTGCAAAGGTAAAGGGAAGGCTATCTGTTCCCAAATGAATTATTTACAAAAAAAAAGTCTGGGAAAAATATCTCGGCTCTCCAGGCTCGCTTTGCGAGACTCTGGGCAACCTCAAAAGGCTGCTATCTCTGGGGGAGTTAGGCTGGCTCGAGTAGAGAGCACACCACCCTTACGCAAAATAGGCGCACAGTCGTCAAGAAACAAGCCCATTGTATCATACCATACAAAAAAGTCTAAAATGTGTAACTTATTTATTTTTAAACATTTAAAGCTTTTTATTTTTCTTATTGTCTTTAACATCTTCAATCTTGATTTTAGGTTTAACTTTTGCTTCAACTTTTTTCTCAGGTTTACTTTCTTCTTTCTCAATCTTGACTTCTATTGCTGATTGTAAAGCTAAAGGCACATCCACAGGTGTGAAGAAGTCATAATCAATACCTAAGGCCTTTAATTTCTTCTTTGTTTTGTTAAGTCTGCAAAAAAAACATAACATAAAAACTTTTCCAAATATTTTTTAACATATGGAAAGAAAAAACATAAAAACTTTGCCGCATTTTGTAACATAGAAATTAACTTACGTTGACAGCAATATCCTAGCTCTTTTCAAATCACCTTTGTCATCTACATTTGTGTTATGTGCCTGCCAACAAAATAACAATTCGGTAAGTATTTCTTAGTTTTAATAATCTCAACCTTCCACAGAAAAGATAATAACTGCTGCTAAAGATTGTTCAATTCAGGCCATCAGATATACAAATCTAGACTATGAACAAAATAATTAAACCTACCACAATATTATTTAAAAATTTCTACTGTTTGGCTATAGAAATGTAAATAATACCTTTTTGACCTTGAGTGTTTCATCTCTGGCAGGATTGCTTAGAGCATTCCAATTTTTCCTGAATGCTTTTCTCTGTTTATTTGGAGGTATGTAGGTAGCTACAAAAAAAACCAGGTTTAATGCTATTTAGATATTATATTATATAGTCATCTCCATAATATAATTATGACTGCTAATTATAATATAAGTTCTATTATAGATAATACTATAAAAATAAAAATTAAATACTAGGGTCGATTCCGGCAGTCACACTTAAACCTAAGCCAAGTCAGGTCTATCTCTCTCCGTTCTTAACATAAATAGCTGAGAGAAAAAAGGACACAAGACTAATTTTACATTTAGGTTTAAGTGTGACTGCCTGAATCGACCATAATATTAACTTGTTAATTGTGTCAAAGAGCAACTGATTACACCTTCTGCTTGGAAGGTGCAGGTCTTAACCACTGGGCTATCACCGCAACTGATAACTACACTCAAAAAGTGCTTAACTAATGTAAAGCTATCTAAAAAATACCTTTTAGTAGTCTCTTCCCCATTAAGTAGTTGTTCATGGTTTCTGCTACAATTTGAGCAACCTCTGGCTGCTGGAACTCCACAAATGCAAATCCCTTGGACTTGCCCGTCTTCTTTGACCTTATAACCCTCACACTCGTCACACAGCCAAATTGTTTGAAGTACTGTGTCATTTCATGCTAAAATTACATAATGCAATTCAATAAGTTGTCAACATAAGTAGAAAAGATGGTTTATTTCAATCTGTTTGGCTGTTTATGACTGTGTAAAATAGTGACAATCATCTTCTATAATACATAGAATCATGCTGTGTGCATGTCTGCCCATCGGTATCAAGGATATCAGGAGGTGGGCAGCAATGCCTCGCGTGATGGCAACATTGTCGCCACCACAACCCACCTACCCAGTGGTGACTATGGGCAAAAACCCCCTATGGCAGTAGCCAAGTGGCATATCCTAGGGGAGGGCTACGTCCAGCAGTGGACTGCAATAGGCTGATATGTAAAGTAGGTATACAAAACGTCTATATTTCACGTTATATATTAATATTAGAACTTATAACCTCACTACCATAGGACCTACCTCATAAAACCCATGTGGTATATGTGCCAAATACACTAATCCTCTTGGCACACGCTTAGTTTTGCGAACTTTTCCTTCTGCATTTATATCAATGGCATTTCCTTGTATAGATTCCACACTTTTTCTCTGTTAACATTAAATAAAGTTCAAAATAAATGACCATTTACCAAATGAAAACAAGGTAACCTCAAAATATTATTACTCCCTACCTTTATGAACTTCTTAATACCCTTGATGGACTTAACAAATTGTTTCTGTTTTGTAGAATCTATTGCTACATTTTCTTCCATTGTTATGTACTATTAGTTTGTTTTTCGAAAATAATTAGTCTTTTCGTGATCCTTTGCAATCAGTTGTTGTTGTTGTTTAGTTTATCCCGAAGGAAAGGCAAGGGGAACTAAGCCCATACAGCCATTGTCTTTAGTAAATGATTTCTGAATTTATAATGGATGATAATGATGAATGGAAACGACGGGGAAATCCTCAAGAAGGAGTGGAAAATACCTCAAATCTAAAATAATTGCAGAAATAACTTACATGAGCCCATGTAGAGATCGTATTCCGGCTAAAGTTTTACTCGGCTTACCTGCATATAAAACCATGCACACGCACTAGATTCACATAACAAGTAAACAAAATATAACTTATCTCCCAGAAAACATCACTTAACGGACACATGCAAGCCATTTACAAATAAATTTAGATTTTCACAAGAAAATTACACCCGCTCCCTTCCAGCTTTTCCCGCCGAATCTCCTTTGCAATCAGTCCTATACTGCAATCAGTCGTTCGCTTTTTTTTTTTTTTTTTTAGTTTATCCCAAAGGAAAGGCAAGGGGAACTAAGCCCATACAGCCTAATCATTGTTTAGTAAAATGTATTCTGAATTTATGATGGATGACAATGATGATGAGTGGAAACGTCGGAAAAATCCTCAAGAACGAGTTTAAAATTAGTAAGAATCAAAATAATTGCAGAAACAACTTACATGAGCCCATGAAGAGATCGTATTCCGACTAAAGTTTTACTCAGCTTACCTGCATATAAAACCATGCACACGCACTATATTCACATAACAAGTAAACAAAATATTACTTATCTACCAAAAAAACATCACTTTACGGACACATGCAAGCAAATAAATTTTGATTTTCACAAGAATATTACACCCGCTCCCTTCCAGCTTTTCCCGCCGAATCCCGCTTTGTTGTTGTTTGTGTTTTTTTATAAAGTTTGCTGACCTGGATACAAGTCTTTAGGCCTGTTGTTGTTTTTTTTTTTATTTTTTTATTAAAGTTTGCTGACCTGGATACAAGTCCTTAGGCCCCTGTTGTTGTTTGTTTAGTTCAGTGTTGCCAGATGGTAAATTTCAAAATTCTTGGGGTAAAATTGGGTGTTTACAAATTATCTTAGATTTGACAAAAATATTGTAGAATTTGGACGAATTATCGTGCGATACCTAATTTTAATTAATATGGCATGACACTCAAAATTATCGTGGATCTACGATAATTATCGTGCATCTGGCAACGCTGGTTTAGTTTATCCCGAAGGAAAGGCAAGGGGAACTGAGCCCATACAGCCATGGTCTTTAGTAAATGATTTCTGAATTTATGATGGATGATAATGATGATGATTAATGGAAACGTCAGGAAAATCCTCAAGAACAAGTGTAAAGTTAATCAAAATGAAAAATAATTTTAGAATCAACTTAGATTAGAATCTCTACTTAGCCAGTAGGCAGGCAGACAGTGACAATGACAGACAATAAAATTGACATAATAGAGATGGATTAATTAATTGTGAATGATTCATTCGAATGGACTAGTATTCGAACTATTCAATAGGCTATTTACATTATATGACAATATATATGGCAATGCGAAAAATAAAGTGTCAATTACGTGTCAGTTTCAATAACATCCATTTGTCATAATCATTGAAAGCCATTATTATCAATTTTTGTCAATGCTCTGCAATATAAGCAACTTTGACAGCAATTTTCCTTTCAGCCGGGTTCGTTGCTGGTACAGAGTTTGTGAACTGAGCTGACTGCCGACTGATTTGTAATAAATAAATGTGTGAGAATTGGCTGAAAATAGGGATACTACTCTTCCTGCCGAGTTTGCTCATAAAAAAAACTATATCGATGTTTATGGATGAATACATTAAACATTTTTTTACATAAGCAAAAGAGCACTGATCGAAAATGTGATCGAGTTTCAATATTTGGGGAATAACCCGATATCATGTTAAAAATATCGATTAAGCGATATTTCAAATTACAATTATCGATATATATCGATATTTTGAAGATTAATATCGATAAATATCGTACATCCCTAGTTTTTGGAGTTGTTAACTAGTGTAATTTTTCATTTTGACTAACTTTACACTTATTCCTGAGGATTTTCCCGATGTTTCCATTCATCATCATCAATATCATCCCTCATTAATTCAAAAATCATTTACTAAAGACAATGGCTGTATGGGCTTAGTTCCCCTTGCCTTTCCTTCGGGATAAACTAAAAAAAAAGTTTACTAGTGTGCCAGATCGTCAAAAATTTATATCCGCGGGTACAGATATTTGGTGTCAATATGCGCGGACACGGATCTTAACTTTCTTACGCAGTCGGCGTCGGTGAGCATGACAGATAGGTACTTAATAAAAAAATAATTGAATTTGGATTTCAAATATCACGACAATCTTAGTTTTGTTTGTTAAAAAAAGGCGATCTTATGAAATTTACTAGTGGACGCCCGCGACTTCGTCCGCGTGGACTGCAGAAAAAACAAAATTTCTAAATTATCCGGAATAAAAATATTATCCCAGTTTAAAAAGTAGTCTATGTGTTAATCCAGGGTGTCAGCTAACTTCCTACCAAATTTTATTAAAAACGCTATAGGTGTTTTTACGTGAAAGAGTAACAAACATCCATCCATCTATCTATATTAACAAACTTTCGCGTTTATAATATTATATTTTTTTATAATACTTGTTGCCCGTGACTCCGTCTGTGTGAACTGCAGAAAAAACAAAATGTCGAAATTATCCGAGATAAAAATATTTTTCGGGATAATAAGTAGCCTATGTGTTAATCCAGGATGTCAGCTAACTCCATACCAAATTTTATTAAAATCGCTCTAGCCATTCAGACGTGAAGAAGTAACAAACATACACACTCACAAACTTTTGTCTTTATAATATTATGTGATTGATCTCATTAAAAAAATATTTGATTGTGTACCTTTGAGTTATATACCTACTCTATATATATATATATATATATATATATATTATTTGATTGTGTACCTTAGAGTCAAAAATATGCCCAAGTAGCACAAGAGGCTGTATAGCAACTGAATATTGGACTACAATTACCCTTGAAGTGGTATAAGAAAGCTGCATAAAAGCTGATTCCGAGGTTATTTAGCCCTTAAACCACTTAAATGGGCACAAATTATTCAGCTCTAATCACATAAGCTGCTTAAGAGCGCAGAATCACAAATTTAAGAGAGTTATAAGGGGTAACAGGTGTTGTAAGAGCTGAATATCAATTGGTTTAAAGACCATGTTACTCTTTATTCAGCTGAATACCTAAGTAATGTATCACAACGGGCCTGTTGGTGGTAGAAGCAGAAATTTAAGAGAGCTGTTATAAGAGGTAACAGGTGTTGTAAGAGCTGAATATCAACTGGTTGAGAGACCATGTTACTCTTTATTCAGTTGAATGCCTAAGTAATGTATCACAACGGGCCTGTTGGAGACGCGTGATTATAGAAAAAAATATTTTTGTATATTAATTTTACTTATTGTTGAAAAGTGACCGTAGTAACTTGTGACATGACAATATTAATGGCGGTGTCGTTTCATAATATATTTATTGGTACATACCTAAGTGAACGGTTTTCTTTATTAGTGCCTGAAAAATATGTCGGCGAAGAAGACGGCCTGCAAATCCTCCATCGATCGCACCGTGCCCAAAAGGCTGGCTGCGTTGCCCCGCTGTATAGCTAGGCTTAAGCGTTGGCCAAAATAGGTACCATCTATAATTTTAAAACAAGGTAAGAAGATCCGTAAAAGATCCGCCAAAAAAGTGACAGATATGGACACGGATACGGATCTTTCGTTTGCCTCGGATATCCGCGGATACGGATCTCCGGCGCCGGCGCATCACTATTGTTAACGTTGTTGTTGTGTGGTGTACTGGGATTTTTAATTGTTGTTTTTATTTATTTCACGTTTTCAGTATGAAAGTTATTTTATTGGCATAATAGGTAGAGATTTGTTGTTCATATAATATAATCCATCTCTCGCTTCGACGATCAATAATCATGGCTATGAGTATTGGAAGTCTGAACCAATACATACAACTCGTGGAAAGGATGTACAGAACATCGCAAGGAAATCACTTGGCACGCTTATTGTCATTACGAGATGATCATGTTGGTAACAGAAACTTGCGGTCCAGTGATATAGCGACTCTCGTAGATGGAAACTGCATACCTCCTCTTGATGAGATCATAATATGCCATCTCCTGTGTGTAAAGGTATGTATTTTATTATATCATCATCATTTCAGCCCTGGGAAGTGCTCTGCTGGATATAGGCCTCCCCCCTAATTTTCTTATATATTATAATAATAATATACCTAGTTGTTATTTTTGTATCACTAGATTCTTATACTTACCCATATGTCTTGTGACCATATATCTAATAGTATCTAAACCAGAGTTTCCCAAACATATTTAATCGAACACTCACTGTGAAATTCCTTTAAAACCTCAATAGTCAGTTTATTTTGTGCCCTTTGCCACCCCCATCTAAGATCCCCCATCTAGCGCCCACAAGGGGGCTTTATCGCCCACTTTGGGAAACACTGATCTAAACATTATATTTTTCCACAGGCCCTCATAATCGGTGATTATATGGAAGCTTTCTCCCATCAAAGTTCATTTGTAGCAGCCATTGTGAAACTCTTGCAAGCTCAGAAGGAGGAAAACTGGAGTCTTCCTCTAATGTACACAGTTTGCTTAGACTTAAGACTAGTTGCACAGAAGGCTGAGGCATGCGATCGTAAGTACAGTTGTTCAAGATTAATAATGGGCATCTTAAATGGTTGCAAAACATTTCTGTACAAAAACAATTTTTAAATTTCAATTTTGTCACTAACAAATAATAATATCAATGTCATACATATCTAAGTAAAGGAAATATGAGGTTCATGGCTATATTTACCTGTAGTTTTTCTAAATTATTATAATAACCTCTTATATCCATTACTATTGGTACTTAGAGTATGTTTATTAATAAAACTTGTTAATAATTTTCAGCACAAAGCAATGGAAAAATATTAGAGAAAGCAGCTGAGAGTTTAATGGCATGTTTCCGAGTTTGTGCAGCTGACAACCGATCCTCCGACACTGACACAAAAAAGATTGGCATGCTGACACTTGTAAACCAGCTTCTCAAAGTTTACTTCAGGATAAACAAGCTACACTTGTGCAAACCCTTGATACGGGCAATAGATTCATCACAACTAAAAGACCAGTTTCCATTGGCTCAGCAAATAACATACAAGTATTTTGTGGGTAGAAAAGCCATGTTTGACTCAGATTATCGGTCGGCTGATGAATTCTTATCATTTGCATTTGAAAACTGCCATCGTAGGAGCATCAAAAACAAGCGGCTGATTCTGACTTACCTTGTACCAGTTAAGATGCTTTTAGGTTACATGCCATCGAAACAATTACTGATGAAGTATGACCTAATGCAGTTTTGGGATCTGTTGACAGTGATAAAAAATGGGGACATACGAGGCATAGACAAGGTCATGGAAGACCATGAAAGTTTCTTTATTAAAGCTGGTATTTACTTGATTGTGGAAAAATTGAAGATCACAGCGTACAGGAATTTGTTTAGGAAGGTTCACTTGGCTGAGAATAGCCATCAAATTGACATTGCCAGTTTCGAAGCAGCATTGAGGATGATGGGTCAAGAGGGAGTTGACTCGGAGGAAACACAGTGTATTGTAGCCAATTTAATTTACGATGGTAAGATCAAAGGGTATATATCTCTACAGCACAAAAAAGTTGTAGTGAGCAAGCAGAATGCATTCCCACCATTATCTAGTTTGTATTAGAAATAGGTTTTAATCTAAAGGCTGATTTTTTCAATGATCAGATGGAGTATCTGAAGGATAAGTTTGATGCTGTCTTAAGGTATGATTCCGAGCTAACACGCTGGAATATATTGTGACTTAACATATAGGCCACTTTTTATCCCGGAAAAATGTTTTTATCCCGGATAATTTCGACATTGTGTTTTTTCTGTAGTCCACGCGGACGGAGTCGCAGGCGGCCACTAGTTTAATACTATGTTGACCTTAATCTTATCTGATGGTAAGTAAGATGAGGTAGAATATAAAGCATTATCTTTGTAAATAAATAGGTCTCTCTTTATCTCAGTGTAACGTGCATGTGATGCCTACCTTCATATACATTTTTATACAAATTAAAACTATGTTTCCAGTGGGGTAAGCACGAACCTCTCGGTAGTTCGTAACGCTAGCGTCAAACTGTCAAATCACATAGATTTTGCTAGCGAGTCGCTAACGTTACGCCGCATAAAAAGGTTCGTGCTTACCCCACTGATCTAAATAAGGTCATTATTTGCATGAATAATAGAGTTTTTAGTAAATATTAATTTGTGAAAATACTCAAGTCAACTTAGGCAGGTTCTTATGTTTTTATCATGGTAATAAATTCACGTAACATTTAGCTATGTATTTTATTAAGTACTTATTTATTACTTCTTCTATACATATAATAAAAATGTAACGGATTGCTGTCTGTGCATGGAAGATATATGAGAAAAAATATTGGAGACCTTTATCAACGCAATAGTACCCAAAAGAATTATTTTTTGAATTTTTGTCTGTTTGTCTGAAACGGCTGAACCGATTTCGATGCAGTTTTCAGGAATATATTGTGACAGGTCCCACTTAACAATAGGCTACTTTTTATCCCGGGAAAATGTTTTTATCCTGGGTAATTTTGACATTTTCCCCGTCCACAAATTTTAAATAAAACATTGATGACATTAAACTTTTTTATTAAATCCATAATATATTCCAAAGAATAATATACTATAAACATATTAAATTTTGCCATTAACTAGCACAGGGTTTGTTTAAACCAGTGGTTCCCAAAGTGGTCCAGGTGGACCCCCAGGGGTCCACAGGAGACTCGGTGGGGGTCTACGCTGATGTGAAAAAATGGAGGTTCACAATTAATTTGTATGTGGTGTAGGCCTGTAGGGGGTCTACTAGAACCAGTTATCTTTTAAAAGGGGTCTATGAGTAAAAAAAGTTTGGGAACCTCTGGTTTAAACATTATAAAACAATGCTCAATATAATGTATGTTATAACATTTATATTGAAGACAGCACTATTCTATTTTTACAATAATGTCTTTTACAAAATATTTTGTATAGTATAAATAATGAAGGTAGAAAGACCAATTTGTGATGTGCAATTTTTTTTGTTGATTTTTAATCATATAGTCAGGTAGGCTTTTCATATTATTATGTAATATAATATGTAAATAAGCAGATATACATATTTTTGTTTGTCATATAAATTGGGATATGTCTATTATTTTATATGCTCTCTGATATGCTAGTATTGAAAGATAGTTATGGTCATTCTATTAAATAGATACTTATTTTCTTTCTACTTTTGTATATTAAGTATGCAAAATATAGTAATATGTCGCTCTTTTATTAGACTAGGAAGACAAATGGAATGTATGCTTGTTTTTAAGATAATTGCACATCACTTCAAGATAGATTCAATTTTAGTAGAAAAATATTAAGAAATATTTGACTAGCTATGCATTTTTAATATATATATTTTTTTCTTATAATTTAAATCTTTAAGGGTCGGTTCATATCTGACGGAAAATCCGTCGCGTATTTGTCGGTTGCGTTGCGTCAGAACAGGCAAATATATGACAAGACATTCAACCTTTCACACTCTACCGATGGTGCGTTAGTGCGTTCGCCTGTACCTGGAGATACGCTCGACGCATCTTCCGTCAGATATGTACCGACCCTAAATAAACGTAAATTCATTATATTTCCTTTATGGCGTACAATATGCATGTATCTTATTCATTTTACATGAAAAGCTAATAGGTATATAAATACATAGATATTTTATAATTTGCATGTTTCTTGTCAATACAATATGTAATATATTTTCATCCATTACCACAACTATAATAAATAAATATACATTTAGGATATTTTATTATATTTTATGGAATAATTTCAAAGATAAATAATCTGTTCTTAAATTTAAGCATATTTAAAAATTTTGGTATTTCAGGTACCTGTTATCTCTAAGAGAAAATAGATAGAAAGATTTTTTTGTTATCTATTCATTAAGAAGTAGTCATCATTTTTACACTTCAAGTATTTATAACTATATTGGAAGGTAAAAGGCCCGCCTAACTTAGATAAATATATTTTATTTTGAAAAATGCAAGCAATTTGTTAACATAAAAGAACTAAATTGAAAATTTTGTGAAAATATCTAATGTACTTATACATCGTAATCTATTTATTTACAAATACAAAAAGTATACAGAATGTATATAATATAGTTTGACAATATATAACTGTAGAACATAAAATTATAATTCTCTCTCTAAACACAATGATGATCTGATTTTGTACAAGGTGTTTCTGGATGAAGGGAAATTAGAAATTAGTTTTCTTTGCACACCAAATCCGGGACCATGTTGGCATCATTAAAAATGGACGCCGAACTACTGAGGAAAGTCATTGCCTGGAGTCATACAGAAAATCACTGCATGGAGGAACATACTCGTATAAATCATTGCGACAGTACCTAAATGTAGTTAACGCAGCGCAGAATGTGCCAATCACGGGTTAACATTTGCCTCCCACATTATTGTGTATCATGCCGCGCCTGTGCAATGGCGACTGTTTTCTAAAACGTTGTTAACTCTTTCTCCCTTCCTCTCTCACGTCACTAGTGTGTTTCTCTGTCCCCTCTGTGGTCCGAACTTCGAAGTCTTTTAAGATTTTATCCAGAAACACATTGTAAACCAACTACGTTACAACAGCTGTATGCATTAAAACATTCATAAATATATTGTTAACCTAGGTACTTATGTACTATATGTTTTGGGCTTTCAAACTCAAGTGAATAGCTGCCTTATTACGTCATATTCCTATATATTTAGAAACATCTATAATATAACGAATTACATAAAACCTGCTACAAACAGGATAATGAAGATATTTAAAATGCCGTTAGACATTTGCTTATTATAAGTGAGGTGTAAATTCTTTAAAATACTTTGGGGCGCTTAAATATATATGGATTTGCGGTAATTATACTAGTTATTTTCCTATAGGTAGGTAATAAGTAATACCTATGGGGCTATACCAACAAATTATAATGTGTGTGCCGCTTAGTACCTACCTAATGGTCTATCGTTCGATTCCTATGGTTTTTAAGGAATGTATAAGAAGATAGGTAGGTACATGATGTACTTGGACTAAGGTAATGCACTTACCTATTTTATTAAATTAAATCTTTATTTGACACAAAAACATAACAATAAAATAAAACGTTTAGTTTTAAAATTAGCTACGTAGGTACACCTGCGGTATGTTTCCATACATCAAAAAGATAACTTTGTGAAACTAGCAGGCGTACCTAACAGCTGAAATAAACAATACATAAGCCTAAATAGGAGCAACCACACACAGGATAATTTAACGTCATGCAAGGCTTAGATTTTCTACCACATAGATTGCTAACGTTGAACGTAGAGTGCGTTTTACCGTAAAGTTCCTTTGGATGATGGCGCTAGTTACTATATAGCTAGTTGAGTGCAGTCAATGCATACAAAAAATGTTAATTCCGAAATCAAGCATAGGAGTCTGTTATTCTATGAAACGGTCTCTAGCGACTGATTTGGGCGTTTCACGTTTTAGTTATGTTTACTCGTTCCCGTTGTTTACTATGGAGCCGTGTCGTCATGCTATGCGCCATCCTGAACCATGCACCGTCGACTCCCCGGGAGACTGACAACATTATTACAAGATACCTATACTTAGATGAAACAACTGAATAGATATCCAAAAAAAAGTATAACAAGGTCAGTAGGCTGATTACGCACCTATATATATATATATATATATATATATATATATATATATATATATATATATATATATATATATATATTTTGCAAAAGCAAAGCGACAGCAAAATTTGTAAGTACCTACGATTTTCTCGTTCAAATGTCAAATTCTTTTGAAATTGCTGTTTTGCAATACGAATCGCTATCGCATATGCTTCGCTTTCACTAGTTATGGTAATAGGGGGGCCGAACGGTCAGTCTCCAGAAAATAACGCTGATTTATCTGGCTTTCATTTTATAAATATCGAAAAGGCCAGCTATATTTATATACGTTCTTCTTACTCTTACATGACGCTGTCTCCGAAAAAGTATCCACAAGAGGCGATATGTACTACATTGCGGGTATAAGCTCCGGTAAGCTTCACTTCCCCTGTGCGCTAACAATCACAATTTTCGCTTTCGCATTGCTACCGCTTTGCTTTTGCAAATTACTTAATCAGCCCACCAATTTCCAAACCATTGCAAATTTTCTTGTATGGTTTAAGATATTCTATTATATTGTACCTTTATGACTGAAAATGAATGTCTTTCGACAATAGTTGAGTCTGACGCCTCTAGAGAATACTGGACGCGATTTCTATTGGGAAAAGTAAGTTATTTGGTATCGGAGTAGGTTGGCTTGTGGTAGGTGGCTCGAAGCAGTTCGTCCTTGTATGCGGCTAGAATGGCGCGCGACATGCTCGCATCTCCTGCCATGTTCTCGACGAATTGACGCATTAGTCTGGAAAAGAAAAGTTTTAGAATTAGAAGAGCGATGGAGTGGTTGCAATTCATACATTGTCGTCGATTTTTGGTAAACAAGGAAATTGGTCCCGATTCGTTAGTTTTGTGTTCGACTGACGAATCGCAACCACACTTACCTACGTGAAGAGTTAATGGGTTTCACTTCAACCCTTTTTAACAATGTCCGAGTTTACCTGTTAGTAGGATTGACACCAAGTGGTTCGCGAGGCTGCAGTATCTCTGGGTGGTCGCCGATCGTGTCGGTGAGTGCGGCAATCATCACGTCTGAAGATAAACACCATATTGGTTAGATAAAGGTACACCTGTACTAGTAGAAAGTAAATTGAGTTGTGAATTTATGATATTCAATGTAGGGCTACAAATTTAGCCTGCTGCTGAATCACTAGTTACATTTGCCTTCCGCCATAATAATTCTTCGGGCCTGTCATCAGAGCAACGGCAACAATATCTTCTGTGATCTAATAAGCACATTTGCCTTCCATCAAGAACATGCTATGCTGCTTAAACACCGACCCAACGATCGCCAATGAAGGATACGAGTATTCTGCGTTAGCTGCTGCATACTTTCGAGGGTTACAGCGCTAACTACATCCTACTATAATATTATAAACGCCAAAGTTTGTAAGTATGGATGGATGTGTGTGTGTTACTCTTTCACGTAAAAACGGTTGGAGCGATTTTAATCAAATTTAGTATGGAGTTAGCTGACACCCTGGATTAACACATAGGCTACTTTTTATCCCGGATAATTTCGACATTTTGTTTTTTATGCAGTCGTCGCGGCCGTTTACTAGTTGAACAAACGGCTACTATTCACACTGAGTTATCTCTAATAGCCAGTGGCGTAACTTTACCGAGGCCCGTGGCAAATTCACCGGATGCCCTCGCAAATAATATTGGGATTCTCCTTTGACCCTTTCCGGCTAGGGCATTTTGGCATTTACCAACATGCCACACTGTAGAGACGCCCCTGCCGATAGCTCAAATTGTTAGAGGTAAAACAATACGAACCCAGTACTTTCTTCTCAATGGTCCTCGATAGATGGCCCCTCTCCGCCTCGAGCTCTAAGAAGGACATGAACCGCTGTGTTGCCGCGCGAGCTGACGCCGGGTCCCGTGACAAGGACTGGGAAAACATCATCTGAGAACAGGAGATGTAAGACTATAGTAACTCGGGATTATTACATAGTAGATACATCAACTGAGTTAGGTATTAACTGCACTTTTTGTAACAATATCTTCTTCAAGACTGATTTTCTGTGATTGAAATCATAAGTCGTCAGATTCAAGGGTGAGCGGCCCCTGATTACGTAAAAGCAATAGCAAAGCGATAGCGAAAATTGTACAATATTCGCCTTGAAATGTCAAAAATCCTTTAAAAATCATTTTGTAATACGAATTTGACAAGCAATCCGCGATTTTTGTACAATTTTCGCTATCGCTTTGCTTTTGCTAGTTAGGTAATAAGGGGGCGGAGCCCGGTAGAGGTTTGTCCTAAATATTATAAAATTATTAATAAAGAAATGGAAAAAATTCTTCACCCGAGTGGGAATCGAACCCACGACCACTGCATACCGCGCTAGTTGCTCTAACCACTGAGCCACCGGGTCAATTACTCGGATGACGAATTTTACCATCTCTTTTCTAGATTACATATTGGCAACGTTATTTTTCATCCCGATAGCTATACACTAGCCAAATCTCGGCAAACAAAGCTGAATCCCTCAGCACAATGTTTAAAGATGAAACGATCAACCCTATCCTAACGGATTATATTAATGGAGAAGTGTTTTTATAAATTTATACCTACACACGTCTGTGCTCCCGAAATGGCGTAGTCAGGACTGCAGCATCATAAACTACAGCTGCAACTATAGATGATCAGTAACAAGGTGCTAGCTAACCACTTTAGAGAAAACCCGACGTCCTTAGGTGGACGACTGATGTTCGACTGGGATTCTCATCCTATTAAAGACGTACCAAATAAGATTTCCGGCAATCTTAAATACCTAAATAACCTAAATATATAAATAAGATGTTGGTACACAATAAGAAGTAGATACTTCATTCCGGGCAAAGAAAGTGCCTGTTATTATTCCACGTGGATCTGCTGAGATCCCATTGTTTGTAAACCTGAACAAAGGTCAGGTCAAAGGTCGTTGGCTGTACCTATTCTCAATCCCCAATTCTATTTATATCATGATAAATGTCGGCGCGTCAAAGCGCGCTTTGTTGAAGTAAATTACTTTGAAACATGATACAGTAGGGTTGTATTTGCCTAATCTGTGAAATACTGCCGACTCATCGATGAGGGTTGAAGATTGGGTGAGGTAGGTACCTATTTGTACGTTATTAAGAGAGTTTATTCTAGGGTCCTGAGCTGCATCTCCTTCCGTGCAAATCGTAAGAGTCGAACAAGGAGCTTATGGATGTTGTCCGATGTTTACATCTGATCCGGCTTTGCTAAACGTGGCTGTGAGATCTCCTTCGCGACCTTGAAGTTCTGGCCACCCCATTTTGTGCATATACCTATTCATGTTGACGCAAATTCTTACCTTAGCTAGTTGGTAAATGATTTCTTCAAGAGTGTACTCAGTGTACAGGGTGTCGGCTGCCTTCAGCTTGTCCATCATCTCTTCATACTCTTCCTCGCTGATGATTGATCCATCGCGGTCGTAGTCGGATGTACCTGAAATACACATTTAATATTCTTTATATAGGTGTAATAGAAAGGGTTTTTTTCTACACACTACACAACACATTAACCTAGTCCCACATTAAGATCCCTAAGGTCTTGTGTCGTGGGTACTAAGCAACGGTATATAAATACATAGATAAGTATAGAAACATTCATGACTCGGAAACAAACATCGATATTCGTCATGTCAATGTTTGCACCTACCGGGATTCGAACCCAGGACCTATGGCGTCGCAGGCAGGGTCACTACCTACTAGCTAGACCAATCGGCCGTCGAAAGCCCACTATAGAGAACCTATTTCCAGAATTTGGGACTCGAAATCATATGTTTATTTTTTAAGATTGTATGAACATTCCTGAGTTGTTTAGGAATTCTCCATACTATCTAAATATGATATTTCGAGTCTGAATTTTTGTAGGTAGGTTCCTTTAATGGGCTGTTTACATAGCTTTTCGCTGAACATACCCCTTTACATATCCTGTATATAAATATATTTATGTGCTGATGTGGGGCTTCACTAGAATACATCAGCTGAATTTCCTTCCGTGCATATCGTAAAAGTCGTGGCTGAAGGATCTCATTCGCGTTGAAATATCAGATTCCTTTGAGTTTACTGTTACGTAATACGAGAGGGGTGTGTAGTAAGATATCACGTGTATTTAGTTTTCTTTTTTTTTCAGACGCGCGATTTTTAAATCGAAAAGCGGCGTTTAGTGTGACCTTGACTTCCCGTTGCTAGGCAACGAACAAAGTACCTTCCCAAGTAGCACAGATAGCTGCATAAATACTCACTTTTAGATCTACACACAGCTCTGGGCGTATAAGACTCATATAAGAATACACTAGTGGTCCCTTAGCTGCATAATAGCAGTCAGTGATAATTAAACAGCTTAAGGGTAAATAAGAGCTGCATTATGGGTAACAAATATACCCTTAAAACGCAAAGAGTTATAGAAAGAGCCAAGAGCAATATAAAAAAGTACCTGTGAACTGGTATTGAGCTGACTCATTAAAGGGGCACAAGTTCTCATAATATTAAGCCAATATACGCATAACGGGACACCTGTGGCCCATAATATATCTTAGCGCTGAACATAGTTACCGCTAAGCAGCCTTTATTTATTCGTTGACACTGTCTGCATATAGCGGCAGTTTAAACGTTCACAAGATGCCTCATGGATATTTAGAGGTTCACTAGTATATCAAAATAAATGGCTTTAACTTTAACCCGTGAAACGCTTAACAGCTCTGTAATAAGTAATGGTTCACGCGTGAAACGCTTTACAGCCCCTTTAATAAATAATGGTTCACATGTGAAACACTAAGCAGTCCTTTGATAAATATAGGTTCACAAGTGAATCACTAAACAGCCATTTGATAAATAACGGTTCACATAGCTGTTTAACATCAACCAAGGCTGCATACGGAGTTACATGTTCAATTCAACTTTGCTCTTGAACTGTTTCACAGTACACAGGTGAATCGCTCAACAGCCCTTTAATAAGTAATAGTCCACACGTGAAATGTTTAACAGCTCTTTAATAAGTAATGGTTCACGCGTGAAACGTTTTACAGCCCTTTAATGAGAAATGGTTCACATGTGAAACACTAAGCAGTCCTTTGATGAATATAGGTTCACGAGTGAATCACTAAACAGCCCTTTGATAAATAACGGTTCACATAGCTGTTTAACATCAACCACCATTTTAACCTGGAAATATCATAATTTACTTTACATTTTTTTATATGTTTTGTGCATGAATTACGAACTTATTAAATTAGGAATTACTTCTTATATCGTAACAGTCTCTATTTATTTAATAGTTCTGTCCAAACTATTGAAAATTGTTGGGCCAAGATTTTAAAACTAATAGCTTATTTACATCATTTATTACCATATTATTTAAAAACACAATATTCTCGTTGCGCACCAAATTTTTCTTAGACAATATACATACATATATAATGTCAGTAAACTTGCATTCCCACACATTTTTCTAACAATAATAAAGATAAACGTTCCGTTTACTTAGGTACCACTAAATATATTATTGAAACGACGCCGCTATTAATATGGCGTTTACGTTTATGTTGTCACAAGTTACTACGGTCACTTTTCAACAATAGGTAAGGTGAATATACAAAAATATAATTTTCTATAGTCACGCGTCACCAACAGGCCCATTGTTATACATTACTTAGGTATTCAGCTAAATAAAGAGTAACATGGTCTCTCAACCAGTTGATATTCAGCTCATACAACACCTGTTACCCCTTATAACTCTCTTAAATTTCTGCTTCTACCACAAACAGGCCCGTTATGATAAATTACTTAGGTATTCAGCTGAATAAAAAGTAACATGGTGTCTTAACCAGTTGATATTCAGCTCTTACAACACCTGTTACCCCTTATAACTCTCTTAAATTTCTGATTCTGCGCTCTTAAGCAGCTTATGTGACATTAGAGCTGAATATTTTGTGCCCATTTAAGTGGTTTAAGGGCTGAATAAGCTCGGAATAAGCTTTTATGCAGCTTTCTTATACCACTTCAAGGGTAGTTGTAGTCCAATATTCAGTTGCTATACAGCCTCTTGTGCTACTTGAGTTCTCACGCGCTGCCTTAGATGAATTATGTCACTGCCCGCCGCCGATGACTCCCCAGCTCGGCACGCCAATCGTCAGTTATTCTGTTATTTTCGCGTCGAATTCTAAAATATTCTAAAAAATTTTATATTTTTTGTAGATACTAAAAACACACATGATGTTGGGTGGGGGGTGGGGGGTAGTCTTAAATCTCACCATGTATCACCAAGGGGGAGGGGGGGTTAAAAAATGCTTAAAGATGATCACGTGATTAATGGAGGGCCCCTTATTGCTTTTGCTACACGTGGTCGTAGTAATGCTACGACAGCTACGGATTTTCGTAGCAAACATTAACTACGTCGTAGTAGCTTTAATAGCTTTTTAATATGCAGAGGAATTCTCAACCCAATCCTATTTATAGAAATATTAAGTGGAGCGAAGCGAATGTAAATTTTGAAATCTATACATAAAGGGTGTAAAAAGACAACGATGTTTTTTTAATACCTCGTATTCTTTGTAAGGTTACAATCATTTTCTTCTATGGAACCAACCCTGGGAAATGACAAAAAAATTATGAAAAAATACTGTCATTTTATTGCAAGCAATGTATTCGTTTGATGCTCAAAGTACAAATGTACCTACAAAACTAACATTATAACATTTTGACATGGTTTCTTTGAAAAAAATGTTTGTTAACCGATTTCAGATGGATTTATGTAAAAAAAATGATAATATTAATGTAACTTTGGAATTTTGGAAACCTGTGGTTTCCCAGGGGTGCTTCCATAGAAAAAAATGATCGTGATGTTACAAAGAATACGAGGTATTAAAAGAACAAAGTTGTCTTTTTACACCCAGTATAATCTACATATAATAAAATGTAACGGATCATTGTCCGTATATATAGAAGATATATGAGAAAAAATATTATAGGAGACCTTTATTAACGTAAAATAGTACCCAAAAGTATGATTTTTAGAATTTTTGTCTGTTTGTCGGTTTGTCTGTGCGTTTGTACACGCTAATCTCAGAAACGGCTGAACTATTCCTAAAGCTAAGATTTCGATGCAGTTTTCAGGAAACTGGTTGGTTCTATACCCTATGTAAGCCAATGTTCATCTATACCATTTGTTTGTTTGTTTGAACGCGCTAATCTCAGGAACTACCAGTCCGATTTGAAAAATTCTTTCAGTGTTAGATAGCCCATTTATCGAGGAAGGCTATATATGACCCTCTTCGCACGGGTGTAATGCCTTTTCACGCGGACGAAGTGGGCCGCTAGTCTATTACATAGAAACCTGAGGGGTAAGAACGAACCTCTCGATAGTCCGTAACGCTATCGTCCAACTATCAAATCACATAGATTTTGCTAGCGAGTCGCTAGCGTTGCGCCGCGTTAAAAGGTTCGTGCTTACCCCACTGAGGTAGAAACGCTGTCGAAAGTTATTTATGGGATGGAAAATTAATGTGTGCCGTAAACGTAGGAATAAATATTCTGATGCAAATGGGACGCGATTAATTATGCACGCACATAAGTTTACGAGTATGCTAATCTTTTTCTGCCGAAGCAGAAAATACTTGTTTATCGAAGCCAGATAGTTACATAAGCTACTAGTGGATCCCCGCGACTCAGTCCGTGTGGACTGCAGAAAAAATAAAATATCCAAATTATCCGGGATGAAATTATTTTTCCGAGACATAACGAAAGTAACCTATGTGTTATTCTGATATGTAGGTAACTTATATTATTGTGAAGTTTCATCAAAATCCATTTAATAGTTTTTGCGTGTAAGAGCAACAAATATCCTTACATACATCCTAACAAACTCGCGTTTATAATATTAGTAGGCTTTAGTCTATTATAATAAATTGTGAACGAATTTAACCAAGTGTCTTTGAAATGAGAACACAATATCTATCTTAACTATCGTAGTACAGACAATTTAATCTTGCATTCTAACAAAATAAATAAGCTTAAAATGAAATTGAAAAGAGACTCCCAAGTTCGTGAGAAATATGTCTCGATCAATAAGTTTTAATATAGAACCCGTTACATTAGAATTGTATTTTCAAACCGATTTAGGCGTGTGTTAGTATAAGGTAATCAAGGATTTCATTTGCATTTGGAATGCCCTAGAGATATTTTCTTTATTTTAATCAATTACTTACAACGATTTGTGATTAAGGCCGCTTTCATATTAGTATTTACCCAACTGCGCCCGAAGGAGGGTTATGTTTTTCGAGTGTGTATTTGTATGTATATTTCTTGGGCACGCACTAGAGCCTAAACAAATTTGAGCTTGAGATTATCATGACTCAGCCCTCCTAGCATGACCACGCATCGTGGATATCGTATCGTACGATATCGTAACGTCTCTATACAAAATTCAACATGGCGGCTATATTTATCGTATTTTGACAGGCTAAATGTCGACAAATCGGATTATCATATAATGTTTCGCAGGTCATGCTACTTGGGCTAGGGCAAATTTTAACGCAGACGGGTTTTTTGCGACATTGCAGGCAGGGTCATTACCAACTACACCAATCGGCCGTCAATAAATCTTAAGATGTATAAAGGACTATATTATGAAGGGAAGTATAGGTCAGTAGAATATATAGTTTTATGTGGAAGCTCAGAACCGAACGAGATGGTGGAGATCTGTGGAGGCCCTCTGCCCCAGCTAGGGGACACAGGAACATAAGTCAAATAAGTTATGTAGAATTTTAACTAATTAAATAATACATATAAATAAACATTAAAAAGTATAAGTATATGAAGGGAAATAAAATAACATTAAATCTACTAACCAACAATATTAGTTTGCAGCATAGGATCAAAGGTCCTCTTAACGGGCTCCGACCGCAGGTCCGTGGTGATCGGCAGAGACGGCATCGGGGAGATGTTGTTGCTCATCTCCCAGTTCTTGGAGCCGATGGTCCTGATGATGTCGGGGCTGTTGCCGAAGGGGAACGACTGGAGATACGGTAGCCGGTACTGGTAGTCCTGTGAATGTAAATAATTATATAATTATTATTATGCTTTATTGTAGACAGTAAAGTTTTCACAAATAAATTTTATGATAAAGAAGATGTACAAAGGCGTGCTTATCTTTTAGCGAGATTTCTAATTCAATTTAATTCAAAGTGAAGGGTTAAGAAAAAAGCCTATTATATAAACATGGCTGAGTTCCTGAGAATGGAGTAGTAAGAATTGCGGAATCGCGGAGGAGATCTTACAGCCACGTTTTTAAGTTTAGAAATTTGGGGTCAGATCTTTAAGATCATGTGATTTCGAGTATCAAATATGAATAGGAATTCTTTATAGTGAGTTATATTCGTAGCATTTCGCTTGGCACACACCTTCTGCTACACCCTGTATACCAGCGCCTTGTAGATTATCATAGATAATTAATTAAAATCCACGACAGTTTTCAGGAATATATTGTGACAGGTCCCACTTAACATATAGGCTACTTTTTATCCAGGGAAAATGTTTTTATCCCGGATAATTTCGACATTTTGTTTTTTCTGTAGTCCACGCGGACGGAGTCGCGGTGCGTCCACTAGTATAAAATAAATTCGCAAGTTGTCTTGGCTCTATCTACAAACGCCTTGCAAAATATCATAACTAATTCATTGAAATCCACGACGTGTAAAACACTAAAGCAGTATCAAAATATAATTACAATAATATAACCTTCATTCAGCCTACTTCCACCTCGATTCTCACCTACTGACCCACATTATGTTACGCGTCTTAAAATTGAAACTAACATCGGCTTAACAGCATATAACCGTTAATTATAGCAGGTATAAACTCTAGGGGGTAAGTTTACCTCGCTCTGACATACACAAGATTGCTGTGAGGGAGTGAGAGGGGAGAGTAGACTGGTATCTACGTGAACAAGCTTTCAGCGCCTCACTGCGTGGTTTATTGTACCGATGTGGATTGGATAGCTACGAACGTTTTCACTGAACATGGACTGTGTTATTATAAAAAAAACTTTATTTACTATACATAAAAGATTTGCATAAATGATGTAACTGGCAGGTTTCAGATAGGGTGCACGGTTCTTCTACAATGTTTTCTGTTTGCACTACATACCTTTTAACTACGTTTCACTGTCTCTACTTCTACCCTGTTTGCTTAGTCTCATTGTTGCTATTGTATCTGTGTGTGTGTAATCCCCAAATAAAAACCTATTCTATTCTATAAAAAATAAACGTAACGCTGTTGAACGAATGTTGCTTCTATACATGATTTTAGACATTGTTTAGCGGTTCTTTTGTATTAACACTAACTGCTACTATTTAAAATGATAATTTGACAGTCAGATAATAGAATATCTGTCAAAATTAGACAAAGTTTAGCACAAAATTGTTAAATTCTTTTGTAATAATACGGTTTAAGTTTTGCCGTTTTTGTTTATAATAATGTAGGTACTAGGTTTGCTGGATAAAATAATATTAAAAGAAAGGAAGAAAAATCTAGAATAACAACACATATACGGCTGTATTCCAAAAAATAGACTAGCCCTAACTACGAGATCGAGAATGATAATCTACAGCCAGATTATAGGTCAGTGACAAGTTGCTAGCTCATCACCTAAGAGAATATGTAGTAAGTTGCTTGATTTAATTCTTGTCGTGGGTCGTGGTATGTATTAGGTCCATGTTCAGTATGTGCAGAGTAAGTATAGAACTAAAAGTGAGTTAGCTTCTCGCCTTCGTTATGGTTTCATCTATTTTTAAGTTTTACGAGCTCGTTTCGAAGCTAAATTTACTGTTATTGTACTTTTATAGACTTTTACTACTGATTCACCCTTGTTTTGTTTATATTTAACAGTAAGGTCTTGAGAAAGAAAAAATTGTACCAACTTTTTTAAAACAAGAAATTGAACCATGTCTAAGGGCCGATTTTTCGTCTCTCTCTCTAATCCTTGATCAAGATAGAGACAACATAAACTTTATCCAGAAAATCGGGCCTACTAATTTCATAATCATCATCATCAGCCTATTGCAGTCCACTGCTGGACGAAGGCCTCCCCCAGGGCACGCCACAAGACTGCCATGGGGGGTATTTGCCCATAGTCACCACGCTGGGCAGGCGGGTTGGCGACCGTATTTTGGACTATGTTGTCAATACGGGAGGCGCTGCTGCCCACCTCTCGGAAACCCTTATTTACCTTTTATTATCCCTTATCTTAATATATATAAATCTCCTGTCACGATGTTTGTCCGCGATGGACTCCTAAACTACTTAACCGATTTTAATTTAAATTGGCACACCGTGCAGCATGTTCTGGTCCAACTTGAGAGATAGGATAGCTTAGATACCTTTACATTACCTAGTCGGAGATCCCTAATTCGTAGTATTACGGTACACCTATTGCACTGAATTTCCTGAGTTTTGTCATATAGAAAAGCTTAATTGACGACGTCATCCAATTATCTGTAATTGAAGTGAAAGTTAATAAGATCTGCAATTACTTAGAAAGTGCTATATTACATAACGCGTTATAAAAGTTAAGTTACGTATATTTACGATATTTTCTTCGTATCAAGTGTAAAGACCTGTATAAGAAATCCAAACATATCGTGTTAATTAAATTGTTGATTTCGACGTCTTTTGTAAGTTATTTTAGGACACCTTATTTATAAACTCCGAACACAAATATATTGTTTGAGTAAACAAAGACTAACTCAATCAAGATGTGCAAATAAATCTATTTATTTATTTATTATGTATGTGTTTATCTCACCAATTATAAGGCTATTATTATGTCTGCCTATTAATTATAGTAGAAGGTTGTATATTATTAAGTATTTTGATTAAATATAACGTGTCTCCTCATATTAATAATGACGCCTTTGGGACAAAGTAATTTGATTTGCTTTTATTGGTTTTTAGGCATAATTACTATGTAGCAGTTTGCTTTTTAATAAAAAAAATGCATATAAGCATTCGTGTGTTGCATACATACATACATAAAATTACGCCTCTTTCTGATGATGTTTGTTTTGCATGGGTAAAAAAACCACATAATAATAAAAAGTCTTCATTCATTTATGTAGCCGTTAGCTCATTACAAACCTTATGTTTATACTGATATGTATTAAGTTATAAGTATTGGAGGCTGTATTGGGTGGTGCAATCAATATATTGAATAATTAAGACTTCAGTTTGAGTTGGACTTGGTTTTATTAATTTACTGTTAAGACTAAGACAAGACAATTCTAGAGACGCCATTCATCTAGGTAAACGACGACAGATAGCGACGAGATCTAGTGATGTACATCACAATTACTGATGTGACATAGATACTCATAACAGAGGCGTGTATATGGTATTGGTGCATCATTTAAGAAACGATCAACCACAATTCCACTCCCAAATGACGTGGTAAAAGAAGGTTGTATGGAGAAACACGTCTTAAAACTTACCCTGGCATTGGCCTGCTCTAGCAGCATGTTCCTCAGCTTCTCTTGCTGCGCTGTCTCTTCAGACTTGATGTTCTGTGTGTAGTGGGCGCGGAGATAGTCGATGTTGAACTTGATCTCTTGTAGGAAGCTAATAGCTTCTTCCTTTGACATCTAGAAACATTACAAAGTGTTTATATAATTTTATATGTGAAATATAAAATTCTCGATGCACAGCTATTTGTAACCCTCTTCCGAAATGGCTTGTCTGACCTTTATTAAATCTTCTATATATATTCATTAGGTCTAAGAAAAGGTCCTGAAGTATACTTTATATTGCTTGGTGTCAATCTATTGTTCACGCGGACGAAGACGCGGGCATCGATATTATTCTATGCCATCTATAACAAGTAATTATTTCCTTATGTATTCGTTATCCGTCGCTAAGCCCGAAAGCGGCAATAGGCTTACCGCTTTGCACGTGGAACTTAAAATAGATTCTGGATACTTGTAGCAAGCTTGCAGTCAGCTTGCAATCTTGCAGCCTGTTGCTTACAATCAGAGTGTGGTTGTCAAATTGAATGGATAATCAATTTGACAACCACACTCTGATTGTATTGGTACGGAAATATGGAAGCCGGAGATTACACTGCTCCATAGTAGTTTTGATAGAGTTCAGATGTGAAACGCTTAATGCGTAATTCGTTCGCATCCCTAGTGGTTTATAGTGAAACAGGCTATTATAAGTTTCGACAGCTGACAGTAGCAGTAGATTATAAACTTATCTACGTAGGACAATGACTATCTTTCAAAATCTATATTTAGTTAAGTATGTGGCATTTGTTTTTATGTCCAGCTGCCGGCCACGTCAATCCTCATTATATGAATTGAGGTGGACATTCTAAATTGAGAAGAAACAATAGGGAATATGCGTCTGACATGAAAACCGACTTTTTATATTTTATTCGAAAGATATTACAAATATAAACCGAATAGTACACAAAAATAACATCAACCGAGTAAAAACCAAAGTTACAGGTTTTTAAAAGTTGAAAAAATTAAAAGAAAAACATTTACAACACAAAAGGAGTAAAAATATACAAAATACCCATATTTTTAATTATCTCATTGATTTAATAAATACGTTATTAATATCTATACATACCTATTCTTAAATATTTTTTATTGACAAATATACACAAAATTGTTACTAGGTATCATACTTAATTCGGTTCACAACACTAGCACCCACCAGTGGGAATGTCCAGTGGGTGGACGGGTCGGGACCCGTTATATTAAGTACGTTTTTAAAATAAGATTTCATTTTTTTCCATACTAATTTGAGACTGTTGTGTACTAATTTGAGTCTGTGCCATTTTAGTATGGAGCAAACGGAGCATTTCAAAAACATTTTGCCGGCTCGTATTTTTGAATAGCTGTAAATTCAAAACGGTTAAACTTAGGTACATATGCCATTCGAAGGGCAAGCTTTATTTATTTTTTACGTAGAATCTAAAAATGAAATAAAAAAAATTCATGCATATACCCTATTCCTATACTATAGCCACTGGAATGAAAACTACATCAGTAAAACTCAATCTGAAATCAATCCCATCATTACATCGATTAGTAAAACTCAATTTCAATCAGGTTTCATACATGACGTATCTTTCTGTATACGAGTAGGTATTTTAAATAAAGTGTGCTGTAGTGTATAAAATGAAAGCCAAGATTAAGACATTATTATAGAACTATGAACGAATTCTAACTTCTAGGAAAAATTCAACAACAAGCTAAAAAGAAAGACCGAAATCGTCTCCAAGCATTTTTTTTGCATAAACTTTATTTCAGGAATAGAGTACGTACCCTTTATAAATGAAATTGTATTAGGCGTTACAATTCGGAAGTTCAAATATTCACTATGGGTGCGCCCACCACCTAACATATGTAGATTATTTATCTAGTTTTTGATTTCGGAATAGTACAATGTATTGTCTTGCATGCTAGGTGCTCGGGTCTGGTTTCTCGTGGCGATTGTAGTTAGTGCAAGTGCCTGTTTTCGCAGTTATGAGTTATCAGATCCGAAGGTCAGTGGAGGGTGTAGGGCCCGGTGGTGGGCGCACCCATAATGAATACGTACCCTTTGTAAACAGTGGCAACCAAAAAAACACTCTGTATGCGTGGCGAAAAATAATTATTAATAAGAGGTAGGTACAATTCTTCTTTCTTGTAAATCCTTCATTCTTTCATTCCAGTGTTAATAAAATACGAGTAAACATTATATACGTTGTAGAAGTAGTGCCGCGTGGTGCCGGCAGAGTAGAGTTTGCACCATTCCTGCCTGCCCGTGGGTATCGTACGAAGCGATTAAGGGTTTTCGGGAGGTAGCAGCGCCTCCCGTACTGACAACATAGTCTGAAAATCAAACTGCGGTACCAACCCGCCTGCCCAGCGTGGTGACTATGGACAAACCCCCCTGTGGCAGTAGCCTTGTGGCGTGTCCTGGGGGAGGCCTACGTCCAGCATTGGACTGCAATAGGCTGAAGAAGAAGAAGATGGAAGTAGTACTAACCATGCCCTCTTGTAGGAACTCTTCAATGGCGGTGGTGACACCCCTCTCGTCGCCCGTCCAGAACACATACTCCGCCATATCCAGGGGGGAGTACTGAACTCCGGAGTAGGAGGAGAAGTGGTCCATCTGGGGAAGATAGGCTACATAACTAACTGTAAGTAAATCATTTTATTATCCTCTGACTTTGTTTCTGTTTTCGTCACTTTTGCTTGGCTTGCTGGAAGAAATCTCATGAAAAGATAAGCACGCCATTGCACATTTCTCCTCTGTACTTTGATATATATTTTAATTTATTTGTGTAGGTATAATGAAGAATAAGAATCTCCTCCAAACCGTATTTCTATCACGGCGGCCAATTATGTGTTCAGCCATCTACGCAGGAGGTATTGCCCTCTCTAGAGTCTCACTCTCATAAGCCGATAGGACCGGAGAGAGATCAGGCACATAACAAACTTAACTACATAACTAACTTCTTTGCAAACTACATATTCAAAACTTGATTGCGTTCACGTTTCACGAATTATTGGCGACTAAATCTGGGATATCCAAAAAATTCTTAGGATCGGTTATTAAAATTGTTTGCTAAATGAAATATGTACGTTTTAAGTGCAAAAAACATACATAGCAATTCTAAAGATTTCGGCATAGCCTGTAAATTGAAATGGACAAAAATGTCGTTATAATTGAAGCACCACAAATTATATCTACAAATAACTAAAGTTTGATTGACTTGAATAAAGGTTACCCTGCCTTTTGACTTATTAATAAACGGGGTCACGTTTCGAAATAATTAACATTAATAACCTTTAGTAACTTGGTTATTTTCTTTATACATCATCAAAGAATACATGTCGCGGGTTTCTCAAACGCTAACCAACTGTTGACGGACGATTTAACTATTGTTTTCGTGTTAAAGTTAACATGTTGCCATCAGGCAAGATATAGGTAAATACCGATTTTACATTTAATAATCCTACTAATTCAGTCTAATATATACATGATGTAACAGAAGGGGTATTTTAAGTTAAAAGCTTTATGTACTTACTTACAAAATTTCAGACTTTGTTCATTTTTCCTGGTAGTAGCTGTGATGTAGCTTACATCAGGATAACAAAATATATTATATATTATATAGGGATGAAAAATAACGTTTCCAATAATGTAATTTCAAAAAGAGATGGTAAAATTCGTCATCCGAGTAATTGACCCGGAGGCTCAGTGATAAGAGCGCTGGCACGGAATGCAGAGGTCGTGGGTTCGATTCCCACCCGGGTGAGGATTTTTTCCATTTCTTTATTAATAATTTTATATTTATATTTCTTATAAGCCCGCAAAAAAAAAAAGTACGTAAAAGCACTTATAGTAATATAAGTAAATTATACTTAGTAATACTACCAATTTGTATTGTCCTTCTCTTATTAAGAACTCAATTATTGTTGAAGAACTCAATTAAAGGAGAATAGCATACACTTTGATAGAGTTTGCCTCAATATTATGTTAAGATATAATCAATAAACTTCATGTTCAGACATTTATGAAGAATCTACTGGAGCCGCAATTGTAAATACAAAAGTAAAATCCAATTAGTAATCCTGTGCTGATGCGGGGCTTCACTAGAATACATCAGCTGCAACTGCTTCCGTACATGTCGTAAGACTCGACCAAGGAATGCAGGCATTCTCTCAGGCGATAAGGTAGCTGCCAATTGTGTCACGAATCATTTGCCTCTATTCCCGCTATACTAAACGTGGCTATGGTATCTTCTGTATGATCCTGCAGTTCTGGCTATCCCATTTCAAAAACACAGCCTTGTGTATATGTGTGTAATTTCAATTGGATTTTGAAGACTAGACGTCTGAACAGAAGGTAAAAAATTAAAATGAAAAAAGATAGAACATTCTGTAGTAAAAAAGTTGGTAACACAACAATAAACCTCACCAATTGTTAAGTATCCCAAATTCCCAATAATCACTACACTAGGTATAACTACTTATTCTTCTAGAATGTTCTAGAATATTTTTCACACTGTTCTACAGGCTGTATCGAGATGACAAGTAACTCACATTATTTTTAGACTCCTTCGTGATGTCCGCGTTGAAAGCTCTTCGAACAGCAGTATGTCCGTTGGCTGGGTTGCTGGTTGCAGAGCCCGGTTGTACTAGCCGCGCTGCTCCGTGGAATACCTAAAGAATAACAATGTTATTTTAAAACCGCGTCTAAAGATAAACACTGCTTAAAAATTACATTTGACAACAAAGTTCACAAAAATGATGGGAATATTGAGGGAATGTAATAGACACGGTAATAAATAGCTATCAAACCAGTATCAAACTGATTTTATTGGAGTTGTCAAGCATGAGACACGCTTGTTTTGATAAAGTAATTTATTATCTCATGTAATAACTCTAGTGCCTGATATCGGAACTACTTTTTGTATGTAGTTACTCGTACAAAGATTATGTACTTAGTTTTAAACAAAGCAACTAGCGCCATTCTACATGAGAACTATTTTGGTGAAAAGCACTCTACCTTCGTGGTGACCTCCTCATTTGGCGGCGTGGTGACGTCATGAACGCTGATATGCGCGCCGTCCTGCTCTAACACCTGGTGGACCCCTTCGGAAGGCACGTCCAGCTGCGCAGACGCATGTATACGAGGACGCTCGCCACCCGTTGTATCAGCTGATGCATGCTGTTCCAGTCTTGATACCAATGCGCCATTACTTTTCACTGCATCTACAAGGAATACAATATACAGGGTGTGGGTGACAGCCAGGCAAATACTGAAATGCTGAACAAGTACCATTGTGTTGAGTTATACGACAGTGTTATTACTCGCAGAAAATGTATTTTTGATTTGACTATCAGTAATCTTTACTATCCGCACCAATTGTATCGGGTGATCCTATGACTGAGCTTATTGGTTATTGTGTGACATAATGCTGTTTTTGGATCACTTGTGACTCTCCATTAGGGTTGATGCGTTATTTGAACTTTTTTAGAGCAACTTTTGGTTGAAAATTTGATTTGAAAATCATCTTTTGGTTAAAAAAATATTTTTAAGTCATTATCTAAGGGCTAATTTAACGATCTAAACTATTTTTTTTCCTGAAAATATGAAAAAAGTTTCGGAAAATTTTGGAACTTTCCTGCGAAAATTTTCAGTGTTTTCCGTCTCAGAATCATGGTCTGAAGTAATGGTATCAATATTTGCCTGGCTGTCACAAACACCCTGTATGCACACGTCTGTGTTTTTAAAATGGTGTAGATAAAAATGCAGAATCCCGCACGAAATCCTTCAGCCACATTTAACATTTACGTAGAAACGTAACCTATATATACTCGTAAATGGGTTCACATGTGCCTTTAAAAAAAAATATACATATGCGACCCCGTGTCTACGTCACTAGCTAATCTCATCCTACCTAATACCAAATCCTAACAACACACCTAAGTCTATACAGGTGATTTTTGGTCGTCAACGTTCCCGAAAACTACGGAATCTTCTCATTATCATGATCTTTTTTCTCCACGGAAACATACTTGGGGAAGTGTCTGGTTCCCAAGATATTAAGGTCCAAATTTAAGTAAATAGACTGCATTTTTCTGTATAAATGCACATAGACGCGCGCAACAAGATTTTTTCACGAGAAATAATTAATATCTGTCTATGAAAAAAACTAGAATAAACACCGGACACTATAAATTTCGCCCGTTTAATTTAATTTACATCGTTTCTCAGCATTCTTTTTGGGATAAACTTACTTTATTAGTTGTATAGCGTACGATACCCTTCGTTAAGGGTGGCCACGAAAAAACACCCTGTATATACTAATACTATGAGTTTCCTCCGATTTCCGTTATGTTCAGCCGAATATTCCTCATCACATGTCTATCGAAATGGAAATTCTAATAAACGTCGCAGATTTTGCCATTTAGCAAATCAGATACTACTCGATAACCTTGTCAAATTTTTAAATGGATTATCTTGACTTTTCTACTTTATCTTCTCATCCGGAAAATTAAGGGGTATTTTTTATAATACGCATCAGGAAAATCAGATTTTATCCAATAAATTTTTGTAGAGTTCACCGTTCATGAAAAAGTTAGCATCTTCTTGTAATTATAATAAAATTAATTTCTGTTCCCTGTTCGTTTAAAATAGCTTAACCGATTATTATGAAACTAGTGGACGCCCGTGACTCCGTCCACGTGTACTACAGAAAAAACAAAATGTCGAAATTATCCGGGATAAAAACATTTTCCCGGGATAAAAAGTAGCCTATATGTTAAGTGGGACCTGTCACAATATATTCCTGAAAACTGCATCGAAATCGGTTCAGCCGTGTCTGAGATTAGCGTGCACAAACGCACAGACAAACAGACAAACAGACAAAAATTCCAAAAATCATTGTTTTGGGTACTATTGCGTTGATAAACGCCTTCTATAATATTTTTTCTTATATATCTTCCATGTACAGACAGCGATCCGTTACATTTTCATTATATGTATAGATTTTCTCAGTGTAAATAAATAAAATAAGAAGATTTATAAATGATCAGTCAATCGTCATACTATGACTATACTATGACACCATGCGGTTCTATCGGCCCTTGGTGCTCTGCCTACCCCATAAGGGATAAAGGCGTGATTATATGTATGTATGTATACTATGACTATTAACAGACTTCATAAATCTCTTGTTGGTCTGTCGCTCGATAACTCTACGTGAAATAACGGTAACATTCGGAACCATTATCCATATATGAAAGCCCTGAAATTAATTAAGTAGGTATCATAATAAATTCACCAACTTGTCGGAACTTTTTACAAATTAACAATTTTGGAACTGGTACCTAATAATTAATCAAAAGCTGAAGTATATAGATATAGGTATGCTCTAAGGTAATAACAGTTACTAATATTACAATATAAGCTTAATTTGCGAACGGTTGATTTGCGAAAAATTTATAAAGATAAAGACCGCATCCACCTTATCCTTCAGATAGATAGGCAATTGAAAAAATCGGCCCTTAAAAGACCTATCTATTTCAACTTATTTAAACGTCAAATTCATAGAGCTATTAATAATTAGATAAACAAAGTGTATGTACGTTGCATGTAAAAAATAGACTTAAGACACTAGTTCTCGAGCCAGAACTGAAGGAATTAGGGCTGATAGAAGTGGTTTGCAATCCTTTTTTACACACCAAGTAGAAACACTTGCCTTGTCTAGTTATTACTTAGCTCTGTGGATTTGACGTTTAAAAGTGAGACATCTCGCTCTCACCAAATTCATCATACGGGTGCTGGTGGAAAGGTGCCCACTATTTCATATCACACATCTATTTCATAAATGGAAAATTTTCACAGTTAAAGATTAAACTAGTTAGTACCCGCGTAATCCTTCCAAAATTTAGATGAGAACTTTCCATAACTTCTGACTCAGTATTACTGGAAGTTAATAGGTGACTTAATAGTTCAAATCAGTTTCCAAGTCAAACACCATAATAGCGACCCTAAACTTTGGTACCATACATTTATTATTAGTTACTTACAGTTATAATTAGTTTAAACCTGTGTTAATGCGGGGCTTCACTAGAATATATCGGCTTCATCTCTTTCCGTGGATATCGTAGGAAGCATCTAAGGGATTCGGCCATTCTCTCAGGCGACAAGCTAGTAGATTATTATTGATCATTAACATCTGACCCCACTATCATAATACATACAGGGTGTTTTTTCGTTGTCACTCTTAACGAAGGGTGCGTACTCTATACATAAAGTAAGTTTATGCCAAAAAAAATGCTGGGAAATGATGTAATTTTTTTCTATACTATTTTTGAAATTTTTTGCTCGGGCCAAATTTATAGTGTGCATTGTTTATGCTAGTTTTATCATAGACAGATATTAATTATTTCTCGTGAAAAAATCGTGCTACGCGCGTCTATTTACTCAACTTTGGACCCTAATATCTTGGGAACTAGACACTTCTCAGATATGTTTCTATGGAGGAAAATGATCGTGATGATGAGCAGATTCCGTAGTTTTCGGGAACGTTGACGACCAAAAATCACCCTGTACAAACGTGGCTGTGGTATCCTTTGTGATCTTGCAGTTCTGGCAATCCCATTTCGGGAACACAATCGTGTGTATATGAACGTAGGAAAGTTTAGTTACAGTTATTCTGAATATCATCATGAAACGCCTGCCCCCCTAGGATGACCACGCATCGTGGATATCGTATCGTACGATATCGTAACGTCTCTACATACAAAATTCAACATGGCGGCTATATTTATGGCGTATTTTGACAGGCAAAATGTCGATAAATCGGTTTATCATATCTGTTTCCAGGTCATGCTAATTGAGCTGGGATCGTAAAAGATACCTAGGTACTTTTACAATGGCTGAAAATTCATAATCACTTGCTACTCTCTTATACAACTTACCTAGACTGTGAAATTCGACATGAGCATTTTTCAATTCTTCTCCGATTGCTTTTGATTCAGCTGAAACAAATATAAAAATATACATACTACAGCTATTGAATAGCCGCATTTTTATCAAATATCTCTGTAAGAGATAAACACGCCTTTGTACATTTTCTTTCTTATGAACTGTATTTGTGAAAATTTGTGTACTTACAGTAAAGCATATGAACAAGAAATATGGTTTTTAGGACGCGGTAATGCTTTTGAACATACATTATATTGAACTACATGATCACATGAACTACAGCAAGGTTTAGCATCGCGAGCGCGGACAGCTATAAATTATCAGTGACAAGTTGCAAGCTAATCGCCTGAGAGACTATCCGAGTTCCTTTGTAGACTTTTACGACCTGCACGGAACATATTCATATTTTTTTAATGTTGTACCTGCATATTACAAAAAAATCACGACAACTTCACACGTGCCGTAAGGAACGGGTTAATTTAAATCTAATTATTAACACAATTATTATGAACCACGTTTCGAACGAAACTGCCCGTAACATTTTAAATCAATTCTGATTTCCCTGAATAATTATAATTTCCCAGAAACCGGGCTAAAGACAAAAAACCGTACTTGAATATATATTTTCTATCTAGCTAGAAATATAGAATGGATACAACGTACAATAGGGAAGGATTTTTAATTTTTTAGACCCTTTAAGTTCGTTAAAATTTGTCACATGGCCTTATAAAAAAGTGTTTCTTTCACACGGAATAGTTTATTCTGGGTATTCATCCGATTCCTGTGCTGATGCGTGGCTTCACTAGAATATCAAATGGGATGTTTATACTAGGTTGCAGTTTAACAATAACTCATCATCAAAACGTTGGAAACGGAAAATTAAAAAGTCCGTTTTTTTTTTCACGGTAACAACACTTATAAATCATAGTTGCCGTGTTTATTTTACAATCGGGCCGTGGTTTTGCAACTGTTACGTTGAGCTTAAATTAGATAACAGAAATATCAGCTGCATCTCTTTCCGTACAAGTTGTAAGATATAATGTCTTAATAAAAACAGATGTGTCTGATATGGAGGATGGTACATGAATGCTTCACGTTAAAGTAATAATTGATACGCAACGCGCTTCTAAAATCGATTCCATTTCGGATGCGTTTCAGTTTTAAAATATACCAGAGTTAGGGAGCTAGGCTGGCCCAATGTAATGATAGGTAATAAGATAGGTCTGTAACAACAGGCAGATTTCCCTTAAAAAGCAATACGGATATCACAGTCTTTATGAAAAGCAAACAAAGGGAGACGTGGAGTAATCTCGAGTATTAATCGAACTCACCCATTTTCAGATTTTCCAGCTGCTCCACCGGCACGTCCTGAAATAAGGCAAATATATTAAATAGAATGATCAAAAGGTATTATTATGTACCTGCATACTTTAATTAAATCAGTTTGTTTTTGCTGATGCGGGATTTCCCTAGAACAGTGGTTCCCAATTAGTGGTACACGTACCCCCAGAGGTACGCAAGGTTGCATGAAGGGGTACAAAAAGAAAACCAAAATTACCAAAATATACTTATATGTGCAAAGAAAAACGGGCTATTTGTCACAGTAATAAAACTGGTGTTCTCTGTCATATTGTATTGTATTTTGACAGTAATAAATTCAAAATAAATCTGATTTCATCTCTTATTTATTTATTGTTCCTGTAATAAGGGGTACGCGAGTTTGAGATCTTTCTTAGAGTGGTACGTAGAAAAAACTAATTGGGAACCACTGCTCTAGAATACATTAGTTGCATCTTCTACTGTGCACCGTGTGCATATCACAAGAGTCGACTTAATTATTTAGGGGCGTTTTCTAGCTAGTCACTGTTCATTTGACCCCCGCTATGCTCTACGTAGATGTAGAGTCTTCTTTGCTATCCTGCAGTTCTGGCTACCTACGCTATTGCTTGGAAACTCAGACGTGATTTGGTATAAGGGTGTGGAGGCCTGGGAAACACTACAGGCAAATTAAAAAAAAATTACAACACTCATGTGCAACAACACAATACAATGAAAGTACCCAAAAGCAATCCTTTTATTTATTTCTATTAAAAGGATAAAGTGTATGCTATCTCTGTTTTAATCAAGTTTTTGAGAACGGCAGCAACAAAACTTTATATCTACTGAAAAATCACACCAAAGTACCTAATAATTTTGACAGCATGACAGCATACGCCATTTTGCCATGAATGAATAAAATTCTATCTAATAATACATTATATAAGGTACAATAACATCCATCCATTACAATTATCGTACAAATTTTAAATCCCCTGCCGCTATTTATCCTTGTTAATGTTGAATAAAAAAGTTTTTTCAGCAAATTTCCAGCCAGAGAAATAAGCTTCTCGAAATAGACGAAAACACGACGTCAAAGAGACTGCTTTGCATATTGCGAAAACTGCCCACAGAATATAAAACAGGTGTAAGTATAGCCGTCAATTACTTTTAAGATGCTTTAAATATTACATTATCTCTTAAAAGAGTACAGTAGTCGTCGTCGTCGTCAGCCTATTGCAGTCCATTGCTGAACGTAGGCCTCCCCAGTGTACGCCACATGGCTCCATCTCCCGTTTTTGCCATCCAGTCACTACCAGTCATCGGTCCATCTGGCCGGAGGGCGCCCAACGCTACGCTTGCCGAGGCGCGGTCTCCATTCGAGAACCCGTTTACACCAACGTAGTTAAGTACAGTAGTTAAGTGGCTAAATTCATTGGGCTTTTATTATTTGTGACCTCACTCGCTCATGTATAGACAAATTTTAAAAATGGTTTATATATACCGCCTAATTTTGTAAGTAAAGGAAACTAATGGAAGCGGCTGCACTGACGATTTTGCTCAGCCATACAAAAAAACGTCAGGCGGTTAAAAACCGCGGCTGTTTTGCCGTAGTGCGACCTTTGCCTAAAAACTTCGAGACACCACATGTGGAATATGTAGATTACTAATTTGTAATAAATAAATAGATACTGAATCATCAACCCATTTTCAAGAAAATTAATATTAATCAATTCCTTCGAGCCGGTATATATTATGCTTGGGACCCACTAATTGACACTGTAATCTGCCAATGTGTTAAATTCCATCTAGAACTGTACGGCCGTAATTGGGTAACAAAGATAACTACGAGTATTCAATCTATGAATTCGGTACTCAGTTATTTTCGACACTGAGATTAAAATAGACTTAGTTTTTCTTTCATCTATGCAAGCACAAAAATCCAGCACTATGAGTGGCCTGTTATAAATGTCGAGGTGCCATATCTACGAAAGATATCAGCTGTTTAAAAATCCGCCATTCGTTTTAAGACATCGAGCTTATAGATATCTTAAGACCTATTGTTGATGCTGTCACTATCTTGATCAAGTTTTAAAAAACAGATAGGCTATCTGGCCATCAGAAACGTTGGCCTTAAGTAATAGGTCAGATAAGAATCGGACCTCAGACAATCTATCAAATGTAAACATTTGTATGGGAACAGAAATATGTAACCTTAACTTATTTTTATAACTCACTCGTTAAACAAAGAAGCGCATGCAGAATGAAATGTTTTTTTTTTGCGTAGTTTAGATATTCCATTTTGACGACAAAGACGTGACTTTTAAATAAATTTCGTGCCATTGCCTGAATATTTTTAGGTTCATACTTGTTTTCCTTTCTAATTTTTTGCACGTGTTAGCTGCTGCTGTACAGGAATAAGAAGTTAGTGTAGGCGGTGACAGGTCAGGTTTGCCAATTACGAGACATAAATTAAGAGGTCTGCTTTTCAAAATGTCAAGCCTTATTGGAAGATAATGTTTCACTTCGAGAATGTGACACGGCCCCCTTATTACCTAACTAGCAAAAGCAAAGCGATAGCGAAAATTGTACAAAAATCGCTGATTGTTTGTCAAATTCGAATTACGTAAAATGAATTTCAAAGGAACTTTGACATTTCAAGGCGAATATTGTACAATTTTCGCTATCGCTTTGCTTCGGCTTTGCTATTGCTTTTACGTAATCAGGGGGCCAATTTAACTGGAAATGGGGTTCACACAAAAAATGGAGAAAAAGCGTCCGCCCACGAGCATATCTCAAGGCAGTACGTAGGTAGATACATAGATTTTGCCTCGCTATTTGATATAAGTACCTACCTAACTTACATTGCAATGTAGCGATAGCATTAACAACAATCGAGTTTTTGATCATAGAGACAGGCGATAAGCTAGCAACTCATCACAGATCATTAACATCTGTCTCCACTGCGCTAATGTGACTGCGGGATCTCCTATATGATCCTGCCATTCTGGCAACCCCATTTCGGAAATACAGCCGTGTTTGTTATGCATGTATGTAATACTCGTAGTAAGCTTATAAATATCTAGCCTCTGCGTCCAAACGCTACGTACGTACGACCATAAATAAGTGAAGGCTCCCTAACATTCACTATACAAGTATGCAATACTGTTTTTCACCTATTCCGGGATTTTGCTTATCTGTTCGTCTGCTGTAGAGGCAATTACCCTTTGCCTTCACTCGGTTGTGTGTGCGCATCATTAGTTAACAACGCAGTTAGTCTTCATTACGCCTCAAGAGATAAGTGTTCAATAACTAGAAGTTTCAGTGAGACTCAAACATTTTTCAGATAAATTAGCTGATAACCTATGTATATAAAGGTATATACATAGCGGTATTCCCAAAGTTGAGTAGCCAGTACTGCAGAATCATGAAGGAGATATTATAGCCACGTTTAGCAATGCAGGGACATATGTACAAATAGCTAGCTGAAAAAACGCCCCTAAGTTCCTTAGTCGACGAGATGCAGCTGACTTATTCTAGTGAAACCCTGACAGATTTAGCAAGATTAACAAGCAAAACCATATCTAAAAATAATTTTAATTCGTGGCTTACCAATTTAATTTCAGCGCCGTCATGATGTTCTGTAACAAGAAAAGTTTTGATTAAAAATCCATTTGGGAAGCATCACTGACTTATCTTGATAATGGCTGTCGAATATCTTATTAAAGCTAATCGGGAGAAGGGGTTTTAGGGGTTTTTGATATAAACAGAAAAATACATCTTATTCATTTGACATATAGTTTAATTTCATTCAAACGCTAACGCTTTATGTAGATTTAAGTTCGTCATAGATATTTTTATCTCTCTCCTCTTTACCTTCTTCTATAAATAAATTGCAATAATAATATATATTACTTATTGTATTAAATGCTCACTACCTTTATATCAAAAAGATAAAAATACATGTAAAAATATGCTGATTAATAATCTAAGGTCAAATTCTTATTCAATGTGGTGCCCTAGAGTTTACTGTTAAGGCGAAAACTAGGACTTATACCTAGCATGAAACTTTTAGGTTTAGGTACCCAAAAGTATCTTTAAGTCAACAATTAACTTCCAAAACGACCACAGAATACCTCAAAGTAAAAGTACAGTGTTTAACTGTATAAAACTTTAAATAAGTACATTGACAAGTACTTATTTAAAGTCCAGTACTAAAGAGGAAAGATGGTAGCTATCTTTCATATTTATGTTGTATAGATATACTGCAAGAGTAGTGACAGACTTCTTTTTAAATTTATAAAAAAATCCATCTTTAGAATCCTACATTATTCTTAATCTACTTTTAATCGCGGGTTAAATTATAGGATGTAATATTTGTTAAGTCACTGTGTTTAATGTTCTTTCTTATATAAGTGATTGATAGATTCTTAAATTATTCTAAAATAAATAAAGACATTTCACAATCGCAACCTCAACACAAGTTTTTATAAACAAATCTTGTTAGGCCACCTCCTTTGTACCCTTTCTTCATGAATTAACCCTTTCTCTGGGCAACTCGGGTGTAAACTTCCATCTGCCATGAAAAGGCTACGCTAGGGTGCATTTCAGAGATTACAGAAGCTAAGAAAACCATTGTTATTTACGCTGATGCATATACTTTTCTATATGCGGGTAAAAATATTTTACCGGTATAAAAAGTAGCCTATATGTTAATCCAGGGTGTCAGCTAACTAAATACCAAATTTTATTAAAATAGCTCCAGCTGTTTTTACATGAGAGAGTAACAAACATCCATTCATCCATTCATACTTACAAACTTTCATACATACATATAATCACGCCTTTATCCCTTACGGGGTAGGCAGAGCACCAAGGGCCGATAGAAACGCATGGTGCCACTTCGTATAGTTGAGATGTTCGGTTAGTAGTGACAGGTGGTCAGCCCATCGCCTACAAAACACCAAGACCCCCTTGTCCCTCTACAGACTTGTACAGTATGCCCGGGAACAGTAGAAGCTGTAGTATTATACTTTTCTTTTACTCCCAGAGCAGCATAGAAGAAACTTTCACGTTTATAATATTAGAAGTAAGAATTTTCCAGGCCAGGTTTATATTGAGTTGAACCCTGCGATCAGATTCCAGCAAGTCAAGCGAAGCTTCTCTTAGATAGCATGGTTTAAAAGCCAACGGATTAATATTATTTTCTCATACATTATATGATATATTGATGAAAGAACGTACTTATACTCGTTCAGTAATAACTGGTTATAACGAAGTCAGACGCCTACGCACCAAGTGAACCGTACAGTACAGTATTCAACCATACCAAGTTATACTAAATGTCGATTCGCTTACAATATTGTTAGTGTTTGGTATACTTAACAATAAAGCGTAGTGCACATAAGAAACTGTAACTTTTCAGGCGTGGGCATTACCTAACTCAGTATCTGTAATAAACTTCCATATTGGTAATTCCGCAGTTAGGTAAAATTGACTCCATAGTTTTAAATAAGTATATTGCTTTGAAACATACTTCAATAATGTTATTAAAAAAGCCTATACAGACGAATTGATAACCATTCTTTTTTGAAGTCAATTAGAAAGTTGGCTTACTGTAACATTTCCGCTGACCTGTGTACTATACCACAAATCAATCTCAACTGAAGCGTGACCCAATAACTCAGCAAACTGACCCCAGTCGAGTGTTGGCAAATCTGTGATTCCACAATGCCGGGAATCTAATACAGTGTGTACAACTCGCCATACGCTTGGGTATACCTATATAGTGTCCCACATGTTTATTCGAATGCATTGCCAATATTAATGTGAATTGGTTGTAATTTGAATTACATAATTGTAATACTGACTGTTAAACCACACACCCACCATAATAATAACCAAAACCGGATCCGACTCGACAAAGATAAGGTAATATCATCTCTCCGTCATTACGGCATCTAATATGGAAAGGGTAGCTAAGGTTGACTGTACGTAACAGATGCGGGGTTGTGGTCATACGGAATCCCGTTCTCTGCATTGCATTCAGAGCTGTAATTGTTTTCTTTATGAGAGGTCCGATGTTATTTGATTGGCTTTTTACCTTTTCATATCTCCGACTGGGAATATTCATTTGATTTGAAAACCGTTGATCAAATTGTTTTTGTTTCGTTATGATTGAACTTTGTTGTTTTAGCAGCATCTGTCTGACATTCAATATAACTTGTTATCCTTGTCTGACTTACAAAGTTTATATTTGTGTGACACAGACAAAAAAACTGTTCTTACGAAACTTAGACTTGGTAGGCAATACAAATAAGTATCTAATAAAACTACCACCTGCAGTCAAATTGCGTAAGCAAACAAAAAACAAATTCAAAAGTTATTTAGGTATAAATCAATAAAAATAAAGATTGTTTTTTCCTGTTACATAAAGCTAAAAAACCGATTTTATATAACATAATACCCAAAAGTTGTTTTCCTGTATTAGATCAGTTTTTATGGTCGGAATCGCGGCAACAAGTACAAATATCACGGCTAAATATAGCTTGGGGAAAACAGGCGTCCATCAATCTTATATATTGTCAGACGCGTCACAAAGTATTGAGAAGATATTAGCAAAGTTATTTTCATTCTGACCTTCAGAAAGAACACTTACTGAACTTACTTGGTAGGTTTCCACAGGGATCTTCACTGTTTATTGAATCTTTTTTTATAAAATTATGAATAAAAAAATGGAAAAAATTCTTCACCCGAGTGGGAATCGAACCCACGACCTCTGCATTCCGTGCTAGCGCTCTTACCTCTGAGCTACCGGGTCAATTACTCTATTTTTTTTCAAACTTTACAACATTGATGTGTTGTAAAGTTTCACATTAAGATCGCTCAGGTTTTTTATTGTAACTTTTAAAGGTTTGGTTAACAAGGATACGAGTAGCTTGAAGGAGCTTTTCACGTGTTGGCGCCGTAACCCAAAGGCTGTCATTTTAATTACGGTTAATTTCAATACTAGAGATCCAAAAGAATCCCGGACTTTTGTATTCAAAATTTGAAATTTGCTATGAAAACATTTGAAGATCTAATCGGATATAATATGCAAAAAATCTTTCAAGATAAGAAAATACCTGTTAATCGGTAGCAGATTCACTATAGACATCTGCATCTACACAGGCATCAGCTAGTCAACCCTTCACTCTTCCATAATAAAATCCTTTGTGATATTGTATTATAAGCATGCCGCCGACAGCCAGAAGCGACTTTGTTCTACTCTAATACGACATATATCTACGCAGTGATGGGTCTATACCCATAGGCAGTGGGTGGTACTTTGAAATAACATTACTTCTACATGACTTGTTTAATTTGAACGTTACGTTGCGTGAAATAGTGCCCTTTATGATACATTCTACCGTAATAATGAACAGGATCGGTACGGACACCGCTCATAAATAGATGTGCGAAATAAAAGCATTGTTCTTTAACTATTAATATTAACAAAATACTAACTAGGCTTCCTGTTCAGTTTAATTCTTTCTATCAACATAATATTCTAGGTACCTACCTAAATATACGAAAAAACAATCTACAACATCTCTTAGGGAAATTACAGAAACACAAAATGCAGCCTACACGATTCCTTACCCGTAAGAACATTGTAAAATATACAGCCTCTATGTTGCTCTATAACACATATATTTATTTATTAGAATATCATAATAAAATATAATATCTTAAGTATCTACTACCAAGTAGGTAGGTACATAGTGACATTGATACTCGAACCCGTACCTATACTAATTTATTTTTACATTTACCTTAATGGTCTCAACACAACCCATCATGGCCTTAATTAATACTAACAAAACAAAAATCATCAAACCCAAAAACTAACTTATTCTCTACAGTACACTACAATTTCCACAGAAAATGTATTTTCAATCAAAGAAAACTCAATACGCCACAGGGGACATGCCCTAACCAAAGCGAGCTGGGATAATAGCGTATAGAATGACCCGGTTGAAAGGCTTCCCGCATTCTCGACTGTTTTAACTGTACTAAGTCATACATGCATCGCTTTACTTATAAGAGTAAGTATATTACATTAGTTAGCGATTTGAGTTCAGATTGCTAAATAATAGGCACTTACTAGGTTATGTAAAAGATCACTGCTTTCTCTCTACATAATATCTATATTGTAGACTATGAGCTGCAAAAGCATGTTTGTTAAACATGCTTGTTTAGCAGGACGTTAACATTCGTCATATTTTATTTATTTTGAAATTGTATTATATAATCCTGAGGATGCCACGATTGTTGGCGAAACATATGTAGATTATTTATCTAGTTTTTGATTTCGGAATAGTGCAATGTATCGTCTTGCATGCTAGGTGCTCGGGTCTGGTTTCTCGTGGCGATTGTAGTTAGTGCAAGTGCCTGTTTTCGCAATTATGAGTTATCAGATCCGAGGGTCAGTGGAGGGTGTAGGGCCCGGTGGTGGGCGCACCCATAGATTATCGAGACATCAACTAAACTAATAAGTCAGATAAAGTAGTTGGTGCAAGCGGTCCTAAGGCCTTTTGCCCATGGAACGCTTTGTTTGCCTTACGGTCAAAAAACGTGCAAGCTTGTTGATGGCACGGCAAAGCTAACCTCCCATAGTGTTTCATAAAAAACTGGCAACCATGTCGACATAGGGCGAATTAACCGTTGATTTGACGGAAAATCGCGTGTGAACAAGGGACCTAAGATTTGATCACGTCATTTAGCGGGACAATAGTTTTTCACTTTCATAAAACTAAACTAGTAGTAATGATAGCCAACAGAGTACATTGCCAAATTAGTTTATATAAATGGTAAAACGGTGTAACTTAATGAGATTCAAATTTATAATTCAATTTGCGCCTGTGGACCTGAAATTGAAATGCCTAAAGAACTGCGCTCACTAACGATGCTAACCATAACTTTAGGCAGAATTGGACGGTTCACTTTTAGTTAAGTTCTAGCTTACGTTTTGCACTTCATAGAATAACTAATAGTACTAAGTACTGTGGGGGTGGTGAAAAGGGAAGCGCTTCCGGCTCCACCGGGCTACTAGTCGTTGTTTGGCCCATGTATATATTCCAATCGTTGTGAGAAACTTCGTTATCGCGTTCTAGGATTTTTGCATTAGATTGTGGTTCTCTCCTGCATCCGATAGATGGCTCCGCTACAGTACCATAATGAGGAAGAATCACTTTCTATCATACATTTAAGTATACGTCTTGTTGACTCGTTGACTCAACCTTTAATTACACTCAACCATTGAAAAATAAGTTAGCAGTAGCCTCGTGACGTGCTCTGGGGGAGGCCTACGTCCAGCAGTGGACTGCAATAGGCTGACCACGACGCCGACCGAGTTACTCCGTGCTTTACGTACTGTTTTTTGGTACGTACGGTAGGGTAATGGGTACGCAGATGTACCCATTACCCTACCGTTCCAGGGAGTGAGACCCCTCGATATTTCGCTAGAGATAAAACGTAAATCCCCTGCGAGCTTTACGGTGATGACGTCAGGAAATAAGGTGTCGTCAACATTCGTGAAATCTTTGGCAATGTAACTTTTGAAAGAAATCGACTGATTCTCAATCCCACATCCGGAATAGGTAAGTTTATTTATAGGAAGTCTGATGGGATAAGTTTTTTTAGCTTTTTTTTGCAAGTAATGGAAATACCTTAGATGAATAATCACGTCACTGGGAAATACGAATCAATAGCAAATAAGTCAAATTAAACAATATCTAGAGATACTCGTAAAAACGAACTGTCAAATCAAATTAAATGTTTATTTACTAACTATAGTATAGTTGCAGTTGTACTAAGATGGCTGCATTTAAAGCATTCCAATTGTTATAGCTAAGTACTCGTAGTGGATAAAAACCCTATGCCCTAACGAGAGGCCTGGATACACCTTACACATTATGGGTTTGACCTTTACTGAATCTGTCCCAAAGTCAAGGCCGTCCTTATGCGACACAATTTATATTAACTGAAGTCAAAAGGGAAATTCTCAATATGGTTTTTTATTTACGACTAGAATTCCCGTTATTTCCCGTTCCCATGGGAATAAAAGTAGCCCAAATTACTCCATATTACGTCAGCTATCTACCAGTGAATGTCCCGTCATAATCGGTCCAGCCTGAGGGCCAGGCGTTTCAGAGTTTAGCCAAAACAGACAGACAGACTATTTTTTAAATTTTTATTTGGTATATATGTACCGTGTAGACATACATTCATATGCATCTAGTCAAAAGCGTTTTGTAAAAAAGGGTAATAAAAAACTTTTTTTTTTATTTACTCGTATATCCGGAGAGCTTTGATGAAACTAGGTAACTGTTTTAAAAAAGAAACAAAAATGTGTTAACAAAAATCAACGGCAAAGAAAATTAATTTCTAATTAATAAAACAACTCACTTAGTTAATTATAAGTAACTGTGGAAAACATTTCTTTATTCAACAAAGGGGAAAATTCTTGGAATATCCTTCCTTATACAAGCAGTTGTACTCAAGGTATATAAATAATATAACCATCAACTCGAGCAAGTAATTATTATGGTTACCCTATAGTGGGCGTAGTTATTTTAATAAAAGGTTGTGAATGTACCCTAAAAGCAATCCAGAAAGATAGGATTCCAAATTAAAATCCCTTTCTAACAATTAAAATAGGTCGTTACATAACAGAGTTAATGGCTAACTCGTGTCTCTTATTATGTGTCAACATAATATTCTATACTAAAATCGTTGTTTAAGCTAGACATAATAATTGAGCTCATTCAGATCTTGATAGTGAGTGAATATAATTGAGTGAAAGACAGAAGATAAAAAATACAGGGTGTAAAAAGACAACGATGTTTTTTTTAATACCTCGTATACTTTGTAATTATAATTATTACGAACGACGAATAATTGTTACGATAATTTTCTTCTATGGAACCAACTCTGGGAATCGACAAAAAAATTATGAACAAAATACTGTCATTTTATTTCAAGCAATGTATTCGTTTGATGCTCAAAGTACAAATGTACCTACAAAACTAACATTATAACATTTCGACGTGGTATCTTTGAAAAAAAAATGTTTGTTAACCGATTTCAGATGGATTTATGTAAAAAAATGATATTGGACCTCAACATCGTGGAAACCTGTGGTTTCCCAGGGGTGCTACCATATATTTTTTTTATTTTTATTTATTTAACATTTTAATGAATACATTAATAATACAATTTGCCACTCACGTAGTCCTTATTGGTCTGTCTGGAGTGGCATATAAAATAATGATCGTGATGTTACAATGAATACGAGGTATTAAAAAAACAAATTTATCTTTTTACACCCAGTATATTAATTTCGTTGATAATCTCCGCTATTTACGAAATAAACTAGTTTTTAAGGAAATATAGCTCACTATAGGTATTACTTATAATTAAACAAAGACAATATCAATATAGGATTAACTTAGATAGAAGATTATTAAATGTAATAAATTCCCGGTCAGTCTATTCTAGGTATATTTTGTAGGCATTTATGTACTGGCATTACAAATCCACCGCAGTCACGTTTCTTGTTCAGAATTTGGCACGTTTTGTGGTGTGCATCGATTGTTCCAGTTAAATACTATTACGAGAGATTATTATTATCAAGACCATATTTATCCAAACACTGGGTGATAATATTATAATACCGTTTCTAAAGTTATCTAAACATATCGTGTTCATGTCTATATTTGCTAGTAATGTAGAATAGATATAGAATATCAGTCTAGACGTGTTTACTTTGCATTGTCTTAAAGTTTTTTTTATTATATAATAAGTTTCTGATAAATGAAATAATATACTGAGGCTACTATTCAGTTCGACTTTGCTGTAACTATTGGTAGAAAAAATGGTGGATAATATTAAAGGCTGTTTTTTGTAACGGTCAAATAGCCTAGTTGCAACATAATTTTAATGCTGTCTTCATGAACATATAAAGAACAACGGACGTAAGGCTGTCACTGCACAGATTGAAGCACCGAAATGGCGGCGCGTTAGGCACGTGTGCGTATTTTCCAGTAGGCGCCGAGCTTACTATGGTTTGTGTGTGTGGGTGGATAACGCGTCAATACACATCCTTACTCCATAGAATATCGTTGCCGAGCTTACTATGAATGCTTCACTCTGTGTAGTCTCAACACTGTGTCCGTTATTCTTTATACGTTCATGGCTGTCTTTCTTGAACTTGAACTAGATAGACAACATTAACTTTATCCTTAGCTAGGCTATCTTAACCATATTGGTAAAATCAGCCCTAAAAACACGAAATTATCTAAAACTTATTGTAAGGTTTATCAATCAAAATATTGTTCGAAAAGTTAGAGAGCATAAGTTAAAAAGTATGATGAATTATCGTATTGCCAGTGGAATACCCTATTGGGGCATCATAGGACATTATCCATCACCATTAAAAGCTTATTTACTCGTATTAATAAATTAATCCCCGAGGAGAAGATTTTTAAATGATATTTATCACAAATAAAAATATTATATTCACCTTTTAAGGCTTATTTCGATGGCCAAATCACAAAGCTTATCTGAAGGATAAATTTGATACTGTCTCTATCTTGAACGAGTTTTAAAGAAAGACAGCATCAACTTTATTCTTCAGATGAGCTATCAGTCCGTAGGAAAAATCGGCCCTAAATCATTAATTTCCCTTTAACATGACCTGCCTGTGGCCATACCTTGGCGTATATTATATACGGTACCTATTCATATTGAAAGAAAGTTAAATAAAATAATTTAAATCTACCATATATACACCTCAGCTGAATGTATTCAACATGAAAGACAAACAAACAAGAAGTTTCAAAACACAACTAGTGCACCATATGTAAAGTTTTGTAGGGTGTTAGTTTGAAGCCACAGCTGCGGCTAGTTATAAACTAAACTAGCCTACATGTTCACAATATTGTATTATATCTTACTTATATGATATACAGGGTGTAGCAAAAGGGGTATGTTAAGCAAAAAGCTATGTAAATAGCCCACTAAAAGGAACCTACCCACAAAATTTCAGACTCGAAATCACATGTTTATTTTTCCAGATAGTATGGAGAATTCCTAAACAATTAAGGAATATTAATTCAATCTTGAAAAATAAACATAGGATTTCGAGTTTCAAATTTTGGAAATAGGTTCTTTATATTGGGCTATTTACATAGCTTCACGCTTAACATACCCTTTCTGTTACACGCTGTATACAAAGTCTGGTACAGATAATAATTAAAAGATTAAAATGGCTGTCTTTTCCCGACGTATAACATAATCGTAACCGTCAAACCCCAACTCACGAAAATAACGTTAGTTTGTGTCCGATAAATGGTGGTCAATCTTTTACCTGTTTCATAGTCATGAGACCGTTAGCATGATTATTTCGATTGTGGAAGGGAGATACCGCTAAAGGCAGTGTTGATCTAAATATCACTTCCACAACGAAAATAATTCTACCAACAGCTATGGTGACCCTCACTGTACAGTAGTTCTACTACGAAATAAACAAACACAATTATTTACCTAGCACTTAGGTGTGAAGTCGTAAACTAGTAGTACTCTCCGGAACAGAACGGTCAAGTTTGTTGCCAGTTGTCTCTCTAAACTACTTTCAATTAAGGTACTCGTATTGTTCACTCAGGACTCGTTGTACTGAACCGAAAGCAGAGTCGATACTACAGAAAAAAGTAGGGAAACACTTCGGTAAGAAAAGACGATAGTAATAAAAATATGGTCTATCATTAGTCTGTCATTAAATACGAGTAATGCTGACATTTTATATTACCGAATAGTTTAAAACATTCTCTATGACATAGCCAACATGGTCGATTCTGACTACTCGATTCTCTCTACATTTTTATCATACGTGGCTGAGATAGTAAGGGTCAGATAGAATAGAACTAATGAGTATAAGTTTAAGTTTATTCGTCGACCATTATAATACCTAGGTACTCGTAGGAGAAGTAAAATATCTATAAATAACCTACATAAAACTTTATAGATCGGTTGTATTTTTGTTTATCATTATATACTTATTTAAATAAAATGAAAAGTTTTGTTAGCATAGTATACGAGTATATCCGGCCAGATACCAAATCCCTGTCTCCGGCCTATGCAAATAAGGAGGATAAATGATAAATTACGTTATGAAAGTTTCCCCCTACTTCCACTGGTCAAACAAATTGTGTGGCGCTGTACACTTTATTATGTTCGATTGTTTTGATTGTCGTTGAAAGGCTTCGGTGCTAGAGAAACCTGATAACTGTAAATTATTTAAAGTGCTTTGATCCCGTCGTCATATTCAGTTTTTCTACAATACATATATACATATTCTTCTTCTTCAGCCTATTGCAGTCCACTGCTGGACGTAGGCCTCCCCCTGGGCACGCCACAAGGCTACTGCCACAGGGAGGTTTTGACCATAGTCACCACGCTGGGCAAGCGGGTTGGTGACCGCAGTGTGATTTTCTGACTATGTTGTCAGTACGGTAGGCGCTGCTGCTCACCTCCCGGAAACGTTTTTTTTTCACTCCCAGAGCAGCATAGAAGAATCTTTTCTACAATAAAACGATATATGGCGTCCAGTAGTCGCCATATTGGAACGTCATGTCTTTAGTAACACTCGCCGGATTAAGAGGAATCAATTGACGTGAGGAATCGATGAAACATAAAAATCGGCCTAGGCGTTTGGTCTGTATAGTATTTCAAAGGAACATAGGTTGTAAAACACATTACCACTCCTTTGCGTCGCGCAGTCGGATCAAAAATATCGTCTTATTGCTACCCACGAAAATTCATATACAATTGTTCACGACACAAATAAATTGGTTGGAAATGTACAAAAATAGACGTCCATTTAATATTGTCACTATTTCCGGTTGTCCCACTATGTAAAAGGATAAGGGACACCTGTCCCTGATTCTACTATTATACTATTTTATTTACAGGCGGAAGAAGTTTGATCTATTCCCTTAGGGAAATGGATCGGGAAAAAGTTTGATCTGTCATCCTCATCTCATTACAAATTACACATGAAATTTTCTTTCCAATTTGTTCCTCTAAAGCTTTGGTTTCCTAGGATAGCTTAAGCTTTACCTTCATTACCGTCATAGCGGCATACTTTAACTTTCCCATATCAGCTAATGACGGTTGACGGAAAAAAGACAGTTGCAATGTTACGGCCGCTATATGACGGTGCTACTTAAGGTATATAGATTAAGAATACATAACAGGGTGACAAATAGGAATTGTCTACTGAAAGGTACCTGAACGTTATTAAGTTTTCACATTATGCAAAGCATTGCATATATCTGGAATGGACCCGGAACGGAAGCGAAACGCATCCGTTGTTGCATTCCGTTCTCATAAGCTTATCGCTAAGCTTGAAAAGTCGCAATGTATGTTAAATAAATAATAATAATAATAAGCCCGCAGGGCAGCTTGTGGCGAGCTGTTGGAAGGTAGCGTCGGACCTGAAGTGCTCCCGGGGTAGGACCCTGTTCCTCATCTACGGCGCCGGAGTGAGGTCTGACGAGGAACAGTTCCCCCGCCTCTGCCTTGCCTTCGCCGGTCGGGCAGAGTGAAGTCGCGAGAGCTATGACAGCTCAAGGGTGGACGTGCCCGTCCGTAAGTGGCGACTTGGTTTCGGTTTAAGTCCAGGGGCACCCCTCCACCCTAGCCGCTCACCAAATGTTGCCCCCTTTGTCGCTCCGTGCGTGCGGCCGTTTCAGGGGGCCCATGAAATGAGTTGGCAAATCACCATTACAATAATAGACGAGGGTAGATTTAGACCGGTAGGCTGATGGCGTTTCTTGTAAAAGCCTGTATCACCTAACTAGCAAACGCAATGCAATAGCGACTCTTCATTATTATTTTCGTCGTCAGCCTATTGCAGTCCACTGCTGGATGTAGGCCTCCCCCAGGGTACGCCACATGGCTCGATCTCCCGTTTTTGCCATCCAGTCATCGGTCCATCTGGCCGGAGGGTGCCCAACGCTACGCTTGCCGAGGCGCGATCGCCATTCGAGAACCCGTTTACTCCACCGTCCATCGGTTCTACGACAGATGTGGCCGGCCCACTGCCACTTCAGTCTGCTACATCTCAAGACTATGTCTGTCACTTTGATCTTCTGCCAGATAATCTCGTTTCGGACTTTGTCCATTAGCAAGATTCCGAGCATTGACCTTTCCATAGTTCTCTGAGTGACATGCAATCGGTAAGCCAGCCCCACTGTCAGGTTCCACGTCTCGGCTCCGTAAGTCATGGCTGGTAGAACGCACTAATCGAACACCTTGGTCTTGAGGCATTGTGGCAAGGATGACTCAAAGATATGACGCAACTTCCCAAACGCTGCCCACCCAAGCTGCATTCTTCTGGTGATTTCTCCCTCGAAGTTGTCTTTACCCAACTGCAATATTTGCCCAAGGTATACATACTTCTGAACAACTTCTAGGGCTACACCTTCGACGGATATCGGCTCAGGGATGATGTACATCACATCATTATTATTTTACCTACTAATAATTATTATCTACGTTATATTATCTTTAGGCCTTAGATTATGACTTAAAAACATATTTTTTTCCAATAGATAATATTCAAAAAATACTAACGCTCAAAAAAGTTCAAATAATTGATTAACCCTAATGTATAGTTACACAGGTAATCAAATTCAAAAATCATTTCCTGAGAGAAATAACACTGTTATAACTCAACACAATGGTACTTAAGCAGCATTTCAGTATTTGGATAGCTGTCACCCACACCCTGTATACTGTTCAATACTAAGAACCCAAGTCTAGACTGGAAGCCTATAATAACATATAATACTTTAGCTATAATGGAAAGATGAACAGTCTACTTGAAGCCAATACCTTTTTACGAGTCTCTAAATAAGAAGCAAACTGTGTAAAGCTAGCTTTAGTGTTAAATACATCTTGCCAGAGACATATAGGTACATTACAGCGCCGTCACAGCGACTAAAGTTATTTGAGAATGCATTATTCATGTCGTGTTCTCGACTCTACCTACAGTTTACATTTATTTTCGCGCTTTAGTTTAGTTTAGGGTCTAACTTCACGGGGATTCTACGGTTGTGGCACAATCCAGGTTGCACCAATATATGATATAATAAGAAAATTCTTTATTACACTAACATAAAAACATAGGCTACCTATATCATCTCTTCCATTTAACCAACATTGCTGGAGATAAAATAGAAGTAATCATGATATTGGTAACCAACCATTGGTTACCTAAACCAATATCATGATTTTTATTTACACAGGCTTTTAGGTCGGTCAAGGTACCTAAGTAGATTTTTTCCAAGACACCTCGATTTAGAGTGTAATTCCTCTCTCGCTAATGACCTTCAAAGTGCAATAGTTCCTCACTTGAGATTTGCGCTTTAAAAGTAGTAGGAACCTACATAAAGTGCTTTTAAATTGGTAAACTTCCTAACTAACAAGAGATCGCAAGGATTCTAAAAAGCAAAAAACTTTTTTTTGCTATGTATGTAAAAAATCACTAAGTATCATCATCATCTTCCTGCTCTTATCCCATTTGAATGTTTTGGGGTCGACGCTTAATTATTGTTTTTATTTATTATCTATATTATTAACTATATTTTATTTTATCACATTTATTTTTCTAATACTTTATGTACTACTTAGCTTTGAGTTAAAAGAAAGTTAAATAATTTAAAAACCTTGTATACTTATTTCCTTGTTCTTTTTCTTACAGACTTACTCACTTCTTAGCTGAAACGTCTCGAGGGAGAATGAACAAACACCATAAGAACAAGTCCAAAATCGTAATATTGGACGAGTAAATGAATGTCCCTTGTCTTAAAAGTTGCTTATTTACTGAAGGTACAAATTGAATTTGTCTCCAGCCCCTTGTTCCTTGAGATGACGTTTACTGGAATCGGCTTCTAAATGAAAACGCTCGAAGGAATTTAGACTGAAGACTGATGTTTTTCGGGATATAAAAGGATGTTAATTGAGGTTCTTGTTCCAATATTGTTTTATAGTCAGTTTAGATTTCCATCAGTTAAAAAGTTGATAGCGAGAGAAAATTAAAAAAAATACTTGTTAACTAAAAAGGTCGGTCCTAACTTATTACTGATCATTTCCATTTATCTGTTCCTTATATGCTAAACGTGGCTCGGTGGGATTTCTTTATGATCCTTTAGTTTTCGCTACCCCATTTCGGGAACCCATTCATTTAATTCTCGGCTTACTTAAGCATTGCTACAAATGGCCCTTACAATATTAGTAGGATACTTGGATTACCGACCATTACCGGTCATCTCATTAACTTAATTAGGTCAACAAAACAAGTCATGAATGCCGAGTTATAACTCGAATATAACGATTCAAATAACTCGAATATAACGAACCGAATACCTCGAATGGAAAGCCGATGTCCACGTGACTGTAAACATCAACGTGCAGCTTATGCTTGTGATGTTATGTTATATTGGGCCCAATTATACGCTATTTGGTTGAAACTTTTTGGTTTCAAAGAGCTCGTACTACAAAAACCTGTGAGTACCGCGATGCCGTGCAAGTGCAAAAGATTAATTTGGTATGAAATTCATATTTATAGTCTGTTATGAAATGTGTTTAATGTTAAGTTAGCGACTTCGTCAAAAGTGTGTTAGTAGTACAATGTTTCTCGTATCCGACCTATAAAAATGGATGAGTAAATCTTATAAAATGTGCGAAGTCGAACTTAATTGATCTTGTGCAAGATATATAATATACTATCTTATATTTGATCCTATATTTTTAATGTAACGCTAAGCCTATATCAAAGGTTCCATAATTTTTGAGACATTTACTACCCATCACACCTGCGTTACATTCAGCATAAAAAATAAGATGACCTAAACCGTACTTTTTTACCCGACTGCGCCAGAACAAGGGTTGTTTTTCCTGTGTATATTTCTATGGCAAGAGCCAAAGCTCTAGAGCCAAACGGCTTGTCGCATTTGAGCTTGACAGAAATTATTATTAGACTCGTCTTAGTCGTGATTTTTTCTATAAATAAATGAGGTAATAACCTTTTTATATAACATGGACGATATCAATCAGTTTCCAATATTATTTAGGTCAATAAAGGACGTTTAATACCTCATTAATCACATTAACCTCTGAAACCCGGTTAATAACTTTATTTATTGCCAAAATGTGTGACGTAAATTGCTTAATCAAGGATGGTAAACAAGTCGAATGTACAATATGCTCATTAGGGACGGATAGCCCTTAGGAAGATTATAAAAATGTGAATGTTTGCAGGAATGTGAAAATGTTTCTATGTTTACATCTTTGTTACCTACTCTATCGCGATTTTTTTTATAACTAGAGGTAGGTAGAAACATACATACATGTTCACACGGCCGTATTCACAAAATACGGTGGCCAGAGCTACATGATCAGGAAGGAAATCCAACAGCTACGAGTATGTTTGGCATACCGGGTAACTAATGTTAACTGTACCTAATAGCTGGACCAGATGAAAATATCGACGTCAAGTTGCGAGCTCAACATCTTACGACTACGTTTTCTTGTGAAGGCTCGTATCAGCACATCAAATTTCCATGTAATACGTAAAAATATATAAATATTATTTAAATTAAGTGTTGAAAAAATACTCTGATTACTATAGGTCTATACAAGATGATTTTTGGTAGTCAACGTTCCCGAAAACTACGGAATCTTATCATCACGATCATTTTTCTACATGGAAGCATACCTGGGAAGTGTCTGGTTCCCAAGATATTAGGGTCCAAAGTTGAGTAAATAGACAACGTTTTTCTGCATAAATGCACATAGTCGCGCGTAGCAAGATTTTTTTACGAGAAATAATTAATATCTGTCTATGAAAAAAACTAGTATAAACACTGGACACTATAAATTTACGCCCATCAAGTAAATATATATATTTTTTTTATTACATAATTTCCCAAAAAAAGTTTCTGGCATAAACTTACTATATTTGATGTTCTACACATCAACAAAAACATCCTGTATAGATATTTATAAAAATGTTTTCGAATCATCAATTTGTCAGGTTTCAATATCGGCTTTCAAAAGTGTCGGAGTTTCCCAAACTTTCCTACAAAGGGAGTAACTTTAGTTCGTAACAGTTAATTACTTTATACGGCTTCGAATAGGTTACGTTATATCGACACATCCCTTATGAAGTTATGTACCTTATATTTACATCTACCTAATAAAATGTTTTCCACTCCTGAATCTGACCATAGAGGAATAAGATATCGCATTACAGTAATGTAGAAATGTAGTACATTACTGTACATTACAGTAATGCAATATAAGTGTCAAAGAGTGGAATTGTGAGGTACCGGAAAGTCTCATGGTGCATCGAGGCAGTTAGTACGACATTAGCACTCATATAGATAGATAAAATTCTTTATAGTACTACAGCAAAAAACACATGTACAAGGGCGAGCTTAATGCCTTGCAAGGCATTCTCTACCAGCTAACCTGGTTACTTATGAATATCATCTGTTGGTAGCACTATCAGAGATGTGGATAAGAAAAACAATACATTCATCTAAAATGACATATCATTACATTATAAATAAAATAGTATTAATTTATTGATAAAATTATACTAATAATAAAATAACATTTAATTTAATTGATAAAATTATAATTAATACTTACTATATCAGAACAGAAACGAAAAATAAATAAAATTAAAAATGCCCAAACAAATTTCACACGGTTACGAATTCTGCCTTTTCAGGTAGAACTCGCAAACTTTGACCTTAAATACCTCCACAGAAGTAGATTCGCGGATTGACACTGGCAAATCATTCCACAACCACTCTACGACATCTTATTCCTCTATGATCTGACGGATTGATTGAAGCAAACCGCAAACCTTGCCTGAAACTAGTAGTTTGTGTATGACATGCGATTAGAAAAAGAAAGCATTGCCCGAAATTCAAATGAGAATGGCAAAAACAGGTAGCAAAAAATGTAGCTGTATGATCTCTTTCGTGAGGTCTACCGTTCTGGCTACTTCTTTTAAAACAGTAACGGGTGTATGTATGTATGTATGTTTGTGGGAACCAAGTTGAATTGGGTTCCAAAACAGTACGTTTTATGGTTGTCCGTTCATAATTTGTAAAGCAAACATATGACTTGATTTGGAACTAATCTGTGGGAGTAAACATTACGTGCTATACTATACATACTTACTACAGTATAGGTATCATTACCGACAAATTGCGTTCAGTATGATTGATTGAGCTCACAAATTGTGTTAACAATGTATGCATCTATTTTAATTAATGAATGTATTGTGTGGTCATTTCGAACATTTTTAATGACGTTCGTGCTATACGAGTATTATTGGATTTCTGTCTATTTAGGTTGTACAGGTACAGAACTCAGAATAATTACACAGTGACCTCTAATTTTGACGATAAACTAAGTACCTATACATAAACAAACATATCTACATAAAATCACGCCTCTTTCTCGGAGGGGTAGGCAGAGATAAGTATAATTAAGGATTTTCCAGAAAATAGGTATGGAAAATTTATCATCATTACAATCTACAATAATTTTTTTTAAAACGAAAAACCGACTTCCGCCCCTATGAGCCAAAACTCGAGCTTACTAAAGTAAAATTTTGCTAAAATATATGTTCCGTTATGCCGTTTAGATGGAGTTCAATTAAAACTACACGAAAAGAAGATTTATACATGGTTGTTTATGTTAGAACTTTTTTCATAGGATCCGGCAGACTGCTTGCAGTCGCTGTGTCGAATATTCAAAAATATACTTTAGTTACAGTTACGCCCGGTAGATAGTTATTATATCTCGGAAATGTTTCCTTTTTCTTACATAAATAAATCTTCTATTCTTACGTTTGTAATGTAATCCACAAACACACTAACAGAAGATTTGTATTATTGTTGATGTTAGAGAACCTTTCACATAGGATCTGGCAGACTGCGCTGTAGTCGCTGTGTCGATTACTGACAAGGATACTTTAGTTTCAGTCACGCCCGGTAGATGGTTGTTATATCTCGGAAATGTTTCCTTTATCTTTATATAATTAACTAAATCTTCTGTTCGTGTGTTTGTAAACTGAAGTTCTTCTAAAACCGATTTTGATGATTTTTTTAGTGCGTGTTCAAGTGGGTTCGAAAATGGTTTAGATTCACAATTCGGTCAATTACACAATGTTTTTATAAAGGTCCATATTGTTACAGTTTATTTCAGAAAGTTTGCATTTAAGGCGTGGGACAGGACAACGTATGTCGGGTCCGCTAGTATAAATTTAAAAACCGACTACTCGTGCCTATAATATTTGATGATATCCCTGGATTCCTTAGAGATTCCATCATCAGATGTTATGTTTTATATGTAGGTAATGAAAACGCTCAGTAAAAGTATAAAAACAGACTACATGTGCCTACAATAATTGAGGATTGCCCTCGATTTCTGCAAGATCCTATCATCAGATCCTGATTTGGTGAATATGGGACCAACTTGGAAGCATACCATAACCAACTATAAAAAAAATTTAAATCGGTTCATAGATGACCGTAGTTCTGAGGTAACATACATAAAAAAAAACAGACGAACTCTCTTTTTGGAAGTCGGTTAAAAATAACAACTATTTCGAGTCTTATGCACAGATAAGTTCTCTAGGGCTATTTTCTTAGCGTGTGAAACATACATTTAATATACCTTTTTTGTTATATCTACTTTAAAAATACTGTACTATACCCTCAAAATTGGTCAGAAGTGGCACCATGTGGTTCTATCTGCCCTTGGTGCTCTGCCTACCCCGTAAAGGATAAAGGCGTGATTATATGTATGTATATATGTAAAAATACTGTCATAAGTACTGACTCCAGAAAACACAGATATTTGAGCATTAACCTCATTTATTAAAGAAAAACACCTGACTTCGTAAAAATGTTGACCCAGTGTCACCCTTACGACTTATTACGGATTACGGCCAATTTCAATACGAGAGATCAAAAAGAATCTTGGATTCTTTTATTCCTAATTTGAAAGTTATTAAATCTGAGATATGCAAAAAAATCTCACAATATGTATCAGTTATAGAAATTGGCTGTATTAAACGAATGTAATTATACCATTCCAGCTCAAATGCGACAAGCCGTTTAAGCTCTAGGTCTAGAGCGTGCCAACGAAAAATACATACCTACATACATACATATAATCACGCCTTTATCCCTTACGGGGTAGGCAGAGCATCAAGGGCCGATAGAACCACATGGTGCCACTTCTGACCAAACATACACTCGAGAAATATAACCCTCATTCTGGCGCAGTCGCGTAAAAAGTAATCATCATCATCAGCTTATTGCAGTCCACTGCTGGACGTAGGCCTCCCCCAGGGCACGCCACAAGACTGCCATGAGGGGTATTTGCCCATAGTCACCACGCTGGGCAGGCGGGTTGGTGACCGCAGTTTGTATTTTGGACTATGTTGTCGACACGGGAGGCGCTGCTGCTCACCTCCCGGAAACCCTTAATCGCCTCGTACGATACCCACGGGCAGACATGGGGTGGTACGAATTCTACTCTGCTGGCACCACGCGGCCAAAAAGTAATAGCTAACTACAATCGTACCTACAAAAACCTCTAAAGGCTTCAATTGTACTTGAGTAATACTTGAAGGCATTTTATTGCGGCTATAAACTAGACCCTGCCCGTTACATCACGAAGGGGGCTTTTTGGCCAGGGTTATAAAAAAGTCTTACGTCAATCTTTTCCTTGTAAAGGTTAGCACTGCCAATTTTATACTAAAGAATATTCGTATTTAACCTTCATAATCACTAATCGTTGAGTCAAGCTAATGACACTCAATCCTTGAAAAATAACTCAAATACCTCAAAAAAAAAACAAAAGTACTAGAGTCCGTTTGATAGAATAACTCCTATGCCTGATTTATGAACTAAAATTTTTTTGTATGCAGTAATACTGAAAATATAATCATACACAAGCGGTGATAGCCCAGTGGTTAAAACATGCACCTTCCAAGCGGGATGCGTAAGTTCGATCCCAGTCACGGGCCTGTACCAATGAATTTAGCTCGTGCGTCGGAAAGCACGTAAAACCGTTGGTCCTCCGCCTGATCTCTCTCCGATCGTGTCGGCTTTTCGTCCCATCGGACTATGATAGTAACGGATCTGTGCATCTGTGTTTGCGCACACACTTGCGCACGCACTATAATATCCTACGTACCTGACCAATCTCTGTAAAGATTGGTCGCCTTGGCCGAAATACGGTCGAAGATCATCATAGTCATACACATAATAACTAGGGACGTCATTCAAAGAAACGCATTCTACCATCTTCCTGATTTCAAAGAAAAAGTTATGTGTACCACCAGCATGAACGTATAAAGAATAACAAACAGAGAGTTGTCAATACACAGAGTGAAGCATTAATAGTAAGCTCGGTAACGATATTCCATGGATTCCATGTGTATTGACGCGTTATCCACCCACACATACAAACTATAGTAAGCTCGGCGCCTACTAGAAAATACGCATACATACGCAACGCGCCGCCATTACGGTGCTTCAATCTGTGCATTGACAGCATTACATCCGTTGTTTTTTATACGTTCATGACCACCAGAATACGAATACGAGCCTAGCCTCAGCGCTAATTTAACTGTTAACCCTTGAATTAGACATTAGTGTTATTGTGAATTACCGGAAACCCAGAGGTAAACTTTCTACTCAATTTTATGTTCTATCTTGATCAAGTTTTAAATAAAGACAACATCAAAAAGATAAGATAGCTGGTCATTGGAAAAATCTGCTCTAAAAATTTCAGTTTTAATTTTACAAAAATCCCTTTAATTAGTACAATCCCTACCATAATAAATACATTAATATCGTAACTTGACGGAACCAGGTCAGGTTCAGTGACAAGTGGAAGTGAACACATAATTTAGGGCAAGGTTTAGTGCGTATTACTTTAGCTCGACCTTTACGTAAACTGCCTTTTGGTTTATAGGAAGTATCAGTATTGTTAAGAAACATGACATACAAATTTATACAGGGTGTAACAAAAAGGGTATATATTAAGCGAAAAGCTACGTAAATAGCCCACTGTAGAGAACTTACCCACAAAATTTGAGACTCAAATCACATGTTTATTTTTCCCGATAGTATGGAGAATTTTTAAACATCTCAGGAATTTTTATACAATCTTGTGTAAGTGAAGAAAAAAAAATAAGATTAAAAAATATGTAAACTTCATTAAGTATTTTATAAAACTATTATCCAAAGACTATCTACCTACTTAGTTTGATGTTAAACGGAAGGCATGTAGTTTTAGAAACAATTTATACCTACATATAGCAAACTTAAAATGAAATTGTAACAACGTAATAAGTCGGAAATGAAACTCATACACATAAAGTTGCCAAATATTATAAACATCATATTGCGCCGACACTTTAAACTAAAATAAAGGTACAAGCACGGACATAAGGTCATTATAGGTACACTAGACTACAAGATACGTAGTTAGTAATAAATGCCCATGTTATCCCAGCAAAGGCTGTACTAATCCAGTTTACGTGCCTTTGAAGTGTTGCCGCTTCGTTAGACGATACCTTTCGCATAAAATGTTTCTAGATTATGTAACATTTAGCAGACAACTGTACCATCGCTGACGATAAACGAGTAGAGAGCTAAGCTAGACGATGGTAAATCCTAATCGAAGCCTGGTCGCGAAATAAAGCAGCCTTTGTATTGTTTTAGATGTTTCCCAACCTTTTCTTCAAATCAAAATGGGCTGCACAATTTTATATTCATTGCCTGTCGTCGGGATAAATTAAATTATTAAGTGGCATGTTACATGTCAATTCCCATATCAGAAAAGAAAATTTTCCGGAAGCGGATGCCTTGTGGTTTCATCTGTTAAATTTTAAATTTCTTTCTAATTCAAATTGTTATAGAAAAGGTTGAAAAAATTTCAACAACTTTGAGTCTATACAGGGTGTAACAAAAGGGGTATGTTAAGCGAAAAGCTATGTAAATAGCCCACTATAGAGAACCTATTTCCGAAATTTCAGACTCAAATTCACATTTTTATTTTTCAAGATTGTATGGACATTTCTGAGTTGTTTCGGAATTCTTCATACTATCTGGAAAAATAAAAATGTGAATTTGAGTCTGAAATTTCGGAAATAGGTTCTCTATAGTGGGCTATTTACATAGCTTTTCGCTTAACATACCCTTTCTGTTACATCCTGTATAGTGTTCGGTAATACATATACACACGGGAGTGTTCTCTAAATGGGGTAGGCAGACATGGAAGATCTCAAAGGAGATCCTATGCTGGGTCAGATGTTAATGATAGATCAGTCACAAGTTGCCAGCTTATCGCCTGAGGATGCCTGAGGGAACGCCTCTAAGTACCATAGTCAACTCTTACTACATGAAAGAATGAAATACGGCTAATGTACTCTAGCAAAACCCCGCATCAGCACAGGTAAGCCTCGAGCACACCGGATGCGTATAGAACTGTCACCGCTTGACGTTATGCTTACGTCTACGCATACGCATCCGGTCTGCCCGTGCCTATACAGTTCCATACATTACAACTCAGAGATACGTGTACGTCTACGCTTACGTGCACGCATACGCATCCGGTGTGCTCTAGGCTTTATACTTGACTACATAAATACCAGTCAACAGGTCTTTCCTAAGTGATTCTCCAACAACCTAATCTATTATCACACCTTTTCGCTCGATAAACAAGCCTGAAAGTTTTCTTTGAAACTCGATACACTTTCATAATTACAAGATTCTAAGCTAAGGACACTACTCAGTGGTTCGAATTAATCCTCTAAGGTGTTTTGTGAAAGGCTTTACTTTTGTGAAAAGGTATAAAAATGGTAGTAAATAAAATATAAATAACTGAAACGACTTTACTTTAGGAGGAAGGATATACTACTTTTACTGTGGAAAAATAACTTTGTCAGATTTTGTAATGATATGCGGTTTTCCGGAGTTAAGTTGCTGATGATATTTCATTAATTTCTTTTTCTATTATATTTTTATTGGGAAACTAATGTATTAGGCATGAATTTTAATTTTAAGTTTAGAATGGATTTATTAATTCATTTTTCATTAAAAAAAAACTGTTTTTAATAAAGCTTAACAGTCAGAAGCTTACATATCAAAATAGCATATAAAGTTAGCACAATTTAAAAAAAATATAGATATCAATTTGTTTTAGTTAATTAGCGGCCATCTAACTAAATTATTATTAAAGTCGTTTTTTCTCGTTAATACTATTTACCGTTCTTTCGTCGAAATATATGAAACTGCAGCAATTAGTACTCGTATGTAAATGAACTAAGTATTTTAATTTTGCGGCGCATTCACTCGAAACATTTAATTCTCGGAACATTATAGTAAATTACAAGGCAACACTGAATTTCATTAGGATTTGAGAAAATTATTTTGTAATTTGAATGTTTATTACATTTCTCTATGGGTAGTGGCTTGTATTTAACTGTATAATTTATGAAATCTAACCTAAATTCGCTAGATATTTAACACACTTTTCGCTAACCTACTGTTGTCTTCAAGGCTTATAAAGCCTACAAACAAATGTGCACTAGGTATACCATAAAAATCATCTCCATAAGAAGCTTTCAGTAGTGTTACCAGTAGGAGTAAATAATATCTACTGAAATTAGATCCTTAGTTACATCTATTTCAACGTATTTAGGTACTATAATGATTCATATACATGCATATTTACATACAGAGTGTTTTTCGTTGCCACCTTTACGAATGGTACGTACTCTATACATCAAATAAAGTACATCAGTTTATGCCAAAAAAATGCTGGGAAATGATGTAATTTTTTTTGAAAAAAATTTTTACTTACTTGATCGCGCGTTATGCTAGTTTTTTCCTAGACAGATATTAATTAATTCTTGTAAAAAAATCTTGCTACACGCGTCAATGTGCATTTATGTAGAAAAACGCAGTCTTTACTCAACTTTGGACCCTAATATTTTGGAAACCAGACACTTACCCAGGTATGCTTCCATGGAGATAAATGATCGTGATGATGAGGAGATTCCGTAGTTTTCGGGAACGTTGACGACCAAAAATCATCCTGTATAGTCACGCCCATTATGCCCCAGAGTGGTCGGGCAGAGGTGTGTAATTTACACTACCCACTTTTCACCATTTAACTTCCTATGCCACGAGGCAAGGGGTGAGCCTACAGTCGCTTTTCGATCACAAATACAACAATCTAGCTACCGGTAACGAATCCGATGGTTACCGAGTCATTCTAAATAGGGATTATAAGCTTTTAGCTTAACATAAAACTTAACACAAAAATCTTCCTCATAAGAAGTATTTAGTATTGGATATCTACTGAAATTGGATCGTAAGCCATAATATCTATTGATATGATATACTTCGGTATAGAAAACACTTTTCATGTAAAGAGTTTAATACTCTACGTACACATGAGCACTCGGCTTGTGATCTATTCTGTTCCGATCCCTGTAAGTGATCCCGCAAAGGATCCATTTTATTTTATTTTATTCCTATCCTATCCCGTCGCGGGATCAGATGAATATTTCATTTATTTTGTATTCCGTTCTGATCCCGTGTGTATTCTCAATGATTTTTTAGTACTGTTAGCGAGTAAAACAGTAGACACATACAATATTGTTTTTCGAATGATTTTTGATTTTGACTAAGAGATCCAGACTATTGTATTAATTCTTATTTAATTGTTCTTCTATAAAACAACTTGTAGAATTTTCTATCTTTTATTTCCTATTTTATTTTCTGACCTTACACATTCAAACGAACTCCACGGGATCAGACCGGAATCTAAAAATTGATTCGGTATCAGACCGGAATTTAAGGGATCGGACCAGAATAGATCCGGCTTGTTCACTCTGTTCTATTACAAAATAATATATCATATTACAAAATATCATAGGTACATATAACTTGTTGTATACTTACAAGATGATTTTAATAGTATTAACCCTCCGTTTGACAAAATGAAAAAATATTATGTTTTCTTGTATACCGAAATGAAACATGTATAGGTATATGTACTGACTAGTGCATTTCCATTGTTTGAAGATTGTATCCTTTATGAGATAGTGTCAGACTTACTTCAAAACAAGTTCTGTAATAAATACCTACGAGTACATTATGACGCCCAATGCCCACAGTAACATTCCAGTCTAAGATATCCACGATATTCTTGGATGATATTTGTTTTTGTTATGTAGATAACATTAAGCATTTTTCCATTCACGACACGAGAACGGGCACATTCCATCGTTCATTATGGGAGGCCGTGTCGTGGTGTGGAAAAACAAGCCATACTGTTTAATACATATTTGCTTCCAAAAAAGCCATGGTCGTGTCGTGGCCGTGTCGTCTAGAAGAAAAACGCCCATTAGCCGTCAACAGCCATAGGCGTAGGTCACGACCTCTCAAGTTCATATTGTTTTTATCCAATAAGCGAAATAGGGTTAGATTGTATTAGATTTGACTTTATTTGGCACATTGAATTGATGAGCACATCTGCGTAAATTATTTGTAAGTTGTTACCATAGACTCTCTGTGAAATTCCATGGAATCTTGCCATTTGTATAGCGAAATAGATTGACTGTTTATTTGCACAAAACATATACTATACATCAAAGTTACAGGATCAAGATTTAATCAACGATGTAGTCCATTTTCTAATGTCACATGTCACACTAACACTCGTGTGTGAATATTGAATATATTGAAATATTATATAAATGAATGTGATTACATATAAATGATTGTTATGTTTTGTGTACAATAAAGAATAAGAATAAGAATGTGACAGTTCCTCAGTTGCTAAGAGGACGCCCCTTTCCTTTCTAATACGTCAACCAGCCGTAAAACAAATGACAAATCCTTGGCAAAATCATTGCGAAAGAAACCATATTGCGCCAACCTCGTAAATAATTCGATAGCGGCAGGAAGATGATGAGAATTCTAAAATTAACCATGGTACGTGTACAAAGGCTATCTCTATATTAATATCTTACGACAGGTCGTGTCGGCACATAAATTATCTAGTTATGCTGAGTGGCCTTCCAATGACTTGGCGGACCCTTACCGCCTGCGCCCTATACCCTAGGAACAAACTTAAGTTACCTATATTAGTCGTACAACAAGCGTAAGCTGTCTTTACGATAAACTTAAAAAATGGATGCTATTATTGTTTATTTAAATTGTTGACTTTAATATTCATTCAAACAATATAATATTAATATATAGGAAAAATATATAGGTCCTATCGGCCCTTGGTGCTCTGCCTACCCCGTAAGGGATAAAGGCGTGGTTATATGTATGTATATAGGAAAAAAGTACAATGACGAGCATTTCTTTCTTAGAGATTTCTCTTTAAGAGGTGTATAAGAAAGTTATAAAACTGCTATAGTTATAGCAAAAATATATGGATTTTTCATCAAAGGCACTTGTGACTCGTGTAGCCTAAATAATGTCGTAAATATTTTAACATTAAAAATAAAGCACGGTCTGTCTTCTAACCTCAATATATAAATCTTGAACTTTATCAAAAGTTTTTAATGATTTTAAAAACAATTAATATAGATGTTATTGAAAATTATGCTAGGTACCTTTAAGTGAGTTTTAATGGAGTAATCATACCTTTACAGAAAGGTCAACCGATCCCCTTTCTCAAACCAGTAGCATCTGATATTAGTTTAAATTATCTTACACCCACACGTAATTAATATTCATATATATCTTTGGAAAATACCAAATATCTACTATTACCATTATAAGGCAAAGATATAGCAGAAGTAGCCTTACAACGCCATAAAAATAAAAGGTATTTAAAAAAATACCTTACTACCGAAAGTACCTAAGAAACAAGCTTTATCCTAAACACCAAGGTGATGATGAGATTTTTTTAGTTACTTATTAATAAGGGGTTTTTTTTCCGATAAAACGTTTATATAGAACGGCCTTGCATGTTGAGGAAGTTGACCAGCCCCTCTGGTTTCTGCTTCCGTGGCCATGTGGAAAATGATGAAATCATTACATATTTAATTCAAATGCACTTGTTACTGTTGTACGGACGGATAACGAACCAAATAATATTTAGGTAACGCGAAACCCTGAGGCGAAACCTAACATTGACGTTTAAATGTGATTCATATGTACCTATATGTGTCACTGAAAATGTTCAAATGTGATGTGTCTCATGCCAAATCCTTGGCAAAAGATTATCTTTATTGACTATTTCCTCTTCATACTTTCTCCGTTATTATAACCATAACCATTCGACTTTAGTCTACTCAGGTAACCGTGGGTGGGCATATAAATATCATCGCACGTAGGTGAAACGAATGAAAAAGCAAGTAAGAACGTGCAAGTGACATGGCTGTCGATTTTAATAATAAATTAAAATATATTTATTACTTAATGACATGACAAAAACGGCCATGATAATAAATTATTATGGTGGACCCACATCACTATCATGTATTACATCTATGTGTCGAGAACATCATTATTTTTGTCATTTTCCTTGACTTGTTATTTAGAAATCCGCGGTATGTATCACCGAGTAACTACCGTGAATAATTTTGGAACTAACATTCTTTTTAATACAGTTACACAAATATGTAGTTATCACAGAGGCACTAGCGCCATCTTTCGAAGGCATTGTATTTGGCGAAACGCACGGCACATTCTTTTATTTCTGAGTTGTACTTTATTTTATTTCTTTCAACGGGTTAAGAAAGTATCTTGTTTACAATAAAAAGGCTATTAAACTTATATATAACTAAAAATTACATTTTATTAAAACGAATGAAATCTTTATCTCTCTGCTATTCTTACCTAATCTTTTGTTACACCCTGTATAACCAAACCCGCTCTGGACCAGCGTAAGTCCATGGTCCCCCCTATGATTGATAATACAACTGCGAGGGGAAATCTATAGGGCCTTTGCCCACAGCAGTGGGACATATTTACAGGCTCATCATAAAAAACTACATACACAAGATAGGTACTTACCTAAAAATTTTAATTGCACGTGACTCGGCTGAATAAGATATTTTTATTTTATTTTTTAAGTATTCTTGAGGTCAACCAATGTAAATATCGTAGTGTGACACGCGCTAAGGTCATATGTAAACGGTCATGGGCCTCTCTCTATATTTATTTAAGGTTCTTACGAGCTTAGACTCAGATAAAACTATCAAAGATTCTAGAAAAAATGCTGCAAAGAAAATAGAAAAATACAAGATGATAGCTATAGGCATAGCAATTTTCATTTATAGAAGTAAGTACTATCAATAATACGCAGTTACAGTTAATAAGTGTCATTTTAAATTTTAATTTAACCTAGTCATTTCGAAATGTGGTGCTGGAGGCGAATGCTCCGAATACCGTGGACAGCTAAACGCACAAATGTATGTATTCTCTCCCAACTTGGCATAGAAACTCGATTGTCAAGCTTATGTCTGCAACGCATACTTTCCTATTTCGGTCACATAATGCGGAGAGGAGATGATAGCCTTGAAAAATTGGTCATTGTTGGCAATACCGAAAAGAAAGAGATCGCGAGGCCGGTCACCAATACGATGGTCTGACCAAGTGAAAGGGGTCTCATCCCTACCTGGATTCTACGAGGTGGTGAAGGCTGCTTCTGACCGGAATCGATGGAGAAAAATCGTTCACTTGAAAAGTTCCAGTGGCCATGATCCTCAGTAATGAGGGACCGACTAGAGATAGAGAGTCATTTACACGGCTGTGTTCACGAAATGGAGTATACAGAACTGCAGAATCATAAAGGAGATACCACAGTTACGTTCAGCACAGCGGGGACAGTTGTAAATAATTAATAACAATTAGCTCGAGTTCTCTAGTTGGCTCTTACAACGTGCACGGAAGGAAGAAATGCAGCTGTATTCTAATGAAGATTTTATTTTATTTTATTTATTTGGGACAGTTAACAACTGTATACAAAAATACATAGTTAGGTATTGTTTTTAAAGTATAAATAAGTACACAGTCCACTACACTATCCACAAGTTACTTAAAAGAAGGTTACACAAGACTATACATCACTGATGAGATACGAGTAGCACCACCATGGATGCTGCAAAACTAACAAGCTCATACATACATCGATAGGTGAATGAAACAATAATACTTCTACTTATCATAAACTTAAAATTTATCATAAGATCCGCATCAGTACATGACTATTTAGGTACATGTACAACAAATTACTTTTATAAATACCGTCTAACGTCAATAACTGTATAATTACACCAAAAGTATTGGAAAACTTTCAACACAACGTATGCATAACTAGTTGCAATTAATTTGTAATCTAAGTTTTGAGTGAAACCACTCACGGAATAAATTGAGCCAAGTTTCAAGGTCGAAGACCTCGCACAGTTCATATCACTGTCAATAATGACAGCCTGTGATATTTCTAAACAGGGTGTAACAAAAGGAGCATGTTAAGAGAAACGCTATGAGAATACGGCCAAACGGCCGATTGGTGTAGTAGGTAGTGACCCTGCCTGCGACGCCATAGGTCCTGGGTTCGAATCCCGGTAGGTGCAAACATTGATGTGATGAATATCGATTTCATCATCATAATATTTCAATCACTATAATATTTCAATTACTATAGGGGAATTTCAAACAACTCGGAAAAACGCAGTCTATTTACTCAACTTTGGACCCTAATATTATGGAAACCAGACACTTCCCAGGTATGCTATCATGGAGAAAAATGATCGTGATGATGAGGAGATTCCGTAGTTTTCGGGAAAGTTGACGACCAAAAATCATCCTGTATACATAATAAACTTTTGATTTTGACTCAAAAAATTTGTGGATAGGTTCTCTATAGTGGGCAATTTTAATAGCATTTTGCTTTTATATACACCTCTGACACATTCTGTATATCTATACATGATGTAACAGAAAGGGTATGTTAAGCGAAAAACTATGTAAATAATCCACTATAGAGAACCTATTTCCAAAATTTTAGACTCAAAATCACATGTTTATTTTTAAAGATTGTATGAACATTCCTGAGTTGTTTAGGATTTCTCCATACTATCTGGAAAAATAACCATATGATTTTGGGTCTCAAATTTTGGAAATAGATTCTCTATAGTGGGCTATTTACATAGCTTTTCGCTTAACATACCCCTTTTGTTACACCCTGTATACCTAGTATAGAAAATATGTAGTTGGAACTATAAAAGCGTTTCCATGCTGCTACATCAAAGTTACACATGATAGTTGAAAGAAAAAGTAATGTCTGTCTTTAAAACATGCTCAACTCAAACAGAACTTGCCCTCACCCTCAAATATTGTAAAATAAATCTTATGTCAACGAAAATAGAGTATTCTACCTCACATACGAGGGAAAAGTTAGCACTAAGAATTTCGATTACGGGCGTAACATCTTAATCGTGTTATTACAAAGACTTTAAACATAGTTTATGCCAAACATAGCCTAAATTTGACAGATATTGTCAAATGTCATTTTATTTTTATACCGTGTCTAACTTAAGATTTTGTCACTCCGTATTATGTTTGGTGGTTTTAGTACGTTCTAAATGGAACTGTTATGTTTATAAAACGATTTTCTTGTTCCTTACAATATATAATTTCGAATATTTTAATTAATGCTTTCTACATGTTATATAATTTTTTTTTTAGATCGTAAGATAATGTCTCGTTCGTAGCAATTAGTTGTGCGTTGTAGTTCGTAGCACCTTCGTAGTTCGTCTACGCGTCGTAGTATTACGTGGCTTCGTGTAAACGAGTCTTTCCCAAAGTGGGCGATAACGCCCCCTCGTAGGCGTTGGAGGCCTAGTGAGGGGCAGTTAAGGCCCCAGAAGTAGGGGTAGTAGAGGCCCTGCTGATTTTCAAAGTGGGCGTTAGACGAATTAAATTTGCAAACCTCTGGTGTAAATCGATTTGGGTAAAAGAGTACTAACTATTTACAATACATTTTTACATTGAAAATTATAAAATTTCTTTCACATAACATACATTCGATGAACACACATTCGATTCATGACGACTTCGCCACTCCTGACTAACCAAATAAGGACTACGTAAGTAGCAAATTGTATAGATATTATATACAAGGTTTTTTTTCGTGGCCACCCTTAACGAAGGGTACGTACTCTATACATCAAATAAAGTAAGTTTATGCCAAAAAAAATGCTGGGAATTGTTTTTTTATTTACTTGATCGGGCGAAATTTATAGTATCTAGTTTTTATGTTAGTTTTTTTTTATAGACAGATAAGAAAAAATCTTGCTACGCGAGTCTATGTGCATTTATGCAGAAAAACGCAGTCTATTTACTCAACTTTATACCCTAATATTTGGAATATTTGGTATGCTTCCATGGAGAAAAAATGATCGTGATGATGAGGAGATTCCGTAATTTTCGTTAGTTGACGTCCAAAAATCACACTGTATATTTAAAAAAAATACATTTTAGCCAATACTTATTTATTAAAAACAAAATTGGTACCTACTGAAATCGATTGAAGTTTAGAACCAGTCTATTTATCCAAGAATAATAAAATTGACCATAACAAGACATAATGAAACGCGCAGTTTTATTTACTACAATAAAAAATAATTGTACTCTCCTTTTAGAGTATGAAATTGAATCCTTTTATGGTCGATAATAATAGAGTGGAGCTAATCATGGAGGAGTTACGGAGGGGAGTTGTGATGATCAATATAGATTTGCCGGTAAAAAAAGCCGACAAGTGCGAGTTGAACTCGCGTGAAGAGGGTTCCGTACGATGTTACAGTTGGTACGCACAATATTGAGTGATTTACCATGTTATTTTAATATCATGGACTTCTTATAGGTTTTCCTATAATCTATAAGGAGAAAACTAATTTCTGTATTTTTTTCAAAATTTTAGGTTCAGTAGTTTCGGAGATAAGGGGGGGGGAATGGTCAATTTTCGTCTATTTTCTTGAATAACTTGGAAACTACTTATTTTAAAATTACAAAAAAATACATTTAAGATCTTCTCAACAAGACCTTCCATTTGATATGCCACACGATGCAGTTTTCAGATTTTTTTTATTTTATTTTCCCCTTCCCCCCCAAAAATGACCCCCCATATACAGATTTCATCTGCTCACGTCACACCTCTGTGTTTGGGTCACAGGAATTGATATGTGTACCAAATTTCAACTTAATCGGTCTAATAGATTCGGAGATAATTGACTGTAAGCGACGGACGGACAGACACACGAGTGATCCTATAAGGGTTCCGTTTTTGTATTCAGACGTGCGGAACCCTAAAAAGGTCACATAATTTGTATTTCATATATTGTATAAAAAAGGTCACACGGTCAAATAAAGTTTAGGCATTTGTTTGCCTAATTTACTATTTATTTACCTATTATTTTGGAGTTATATTGATAGACGAGTACTGTGTTTCTACAACTCATCATCATCAGTCTCATCGCTTTCGCAACGCTTCGCAATAATATTTAATAACCAAACGATGTTAGAACACCTCCTCGTGTTCCCGCGCCATGTTAAAATACAGTTTTGATTGATCCATAAAAAGTTATGTTCCAATTGTCATATAGATTGGAATACAATATCCCGCCCACGACATTAACGTTAGTCTACTAGTTTATGTGATACATACTATAAATATTCCTACCAAAACGACTAATCGTAAAAACATAATGTACAGAAATAGGAGTAGGTACAATTATTTTATTTATATATGCGTGATTCATGCTGAACTAGAAGTAAAAGAAAAATGCCAATGCCATTAAATCTATAATATGTAGCAAATACATTATAAACAATTTATGTGGCAAGTTTTGATTCAATTCTCACAGTAAAATTTAACAGGCCATGAGTCATTCTGACGTGGGTCAAGCATGGTACCCTAACCATTGACAGGTCATAAATGCAACAAATGTGAAATCAAAAAATAACTGCAAAGTTGGTACCGTTTAATTATGACTATTTCAAAAATTGTTTAAAAACATTGAACTGTGTCATTATTCCATCGTCATTGTTTAAAAATGAATAGTCAATTAAATTCTTTAAATGAAAACTTCTCTTAAAGTCAAATCTGTACATGTACGGCTCTTAGAATACATTCTTTACTCAGAAATATAATATAACAAAGCTATTATACTGAAAAATACATTACAATGCCACCAAATATATACATTATACGTAAATATATACGTTAGCAACAGCTTTCCTGAAATACGAGTAACGTCTAACATAGGAAAATTATCTCATCAGCGAGCTAAGCCGCTATCTAATTAGGATACTGATAATGTGATAAATAAAAAATAGCAATTATACAATGTAGGTATAATACGTGATCGCGTACCTGGCCGCGTGGTGCCGGCAGAGTAGAATTCGTACCACCCCATGTCTGCCCGTGGGTATCGTACGAGGCGATTAAGGGTTTCCGGGAGGTGGGCAGCAGCGCCTCCCGTGCTGACAAAATAGTCCAAAATACAAACTGCCGTCACCAACCCGCCTGCCCAGCGTGGTGACTATGAGCAAATACCCCCAATGGCAGTCTTGTGGCGTGCCCTGGGGGAGTCCTACGTTCAGCAGTGGACTGCAATAGGCTGATGATGATGATGATGAGGTATAATACAAAGGGTATATAAATCTATCGAAACTTCATTCAAAAATATCAACAATAAAAATATCAATTTCGAGGGTTGAGTTATTCAGCGAAATGTTATTAAAATAGTGAGATCATGAAAGTCTTAAAATCAAATAATTTTTTTTAAGATTATATAAACTTTCCTGAATGACTAACTAATACTATCTACCTATAGAAAAATAAACTATTATTATAAATAATACTGATACCTACTGTTACGAAATCGTAAGAGGTGCATCAATTAATGATTCTTTGATAACATATATTATGACAAAATTATTAATAAAGAAAATGAAAAAAAATCTTCACCCAAGTGGGAATCGAACCCACGACCACTGCAAACCGTGCCAGCCGCTCTAACCATTGAGCTACCGGGTCAATTACTCGGATGACGAGTTTTACCATCTCCTTTCTAAATTACATATTAGCAACGTTATTTTTCATCCCGATAGCTATACACTAGCCAAATCTCGACAAAGCTGAATCCCTCAACACAATGTTTAAATATGAAACGATCAATTATTATTATTATTATATATTAACAAATATTATGATGTTCACATTTAACCAAATGTTGATATTACCTATAATTTTCTATGAGAATTCAAAGTATAAGGAATTAATATTAAACAAATTTCATTAATTTTAACAAAATTTCCTTTACGTACGACTTCTACCTAGGAAACTAAAGATTAAACCCGGTCAAATTATGTGTACTCTATGGTTTGGTGATTTTGGTGCACTCGTAGTATTTTAGTGAGAGAGGTCCCTTCATGAATATGTGTAGATAAATATACTAGTACATGTTCCTGAGGGTTTCGCACATTCATAGCTAATTAGGTGGTAATTGACCTTTACGTGTGTAAGGTTTTAATCATGGGTTGGACAGCTTTCTTAAGGGCGCTTCAATTGAGTTCAGTCATGAAGGAAAGTTTTTGTTATTATGTACCTACAGATATATTGATGATTTGATGTAATGTTATCTACAAACATTTGAATGTTATTTTTTATTTATAAATAGGTAGATATTCAAAGATAGGTACAAGTATTCTGAAAGAAATCGAAGTGACTCTATCCTAAACATTTTCAAAAAGGTGATCCAGGTCGATTATACCAACTCCCACATGCTTATTTTGTAACATGCGATTTGTACTACCTACACAAAAAAACATGTCCGTTAATCATGATTGCGACCTCAGACCGGACAATTAAACAGAATTGCTAATTGAGTGAGATGCGACAATTACACTACATGCTATATGTCACGGTCATGAGTTATTAAAATATGGCCTATAATTTATAACATTATGATTTAAAACAAGTAGAAATTATTTACTTAAAGAATTGAGCCATTCGATTCGACGAAATTCCAAGGAAAAGAGAGACAACTGTCTCTAATTAAAATAAACTCATCAACATTTTTTAAAAGCCTAGATACATTTCTGCTAATCTCATCTCTGTATCGCAGAAAAACGACATCCTCCTATTATTTTTTAAGGAAAGATACAAAAACGGAAGGACGCGACCTTCCGTAATTGATCAATTAGTGAGAGACCCTTATTTTATTATACGAGTATGAAGTACAAACCATCTATTATTATTAAGTTCCCTTTTTCTGACGTTTCAAATGTACCTTGTTTTCGTTTTCGCATCGGATTCAATAAAAATAACAATTGAAATCGTGAAAACGTATTAAAGATAAATTAAGTTAACTTTATATATAATTAAGTTTAGTTTAACTTAACAACATATAATCTATTAGGAAAACGTACTCTATTAATGTTGGCCTGCGTAGGTGCAATCTAAAATTAATTCACAAACTAAAGATTTCTTTTTTCGCGTTCAGTTGGTAACCATTTAACTTCTAAAACAGGGGAAAATTCTCGAAAAGTCTCGAGTAAGAAAGAAGCCTAAACGGAACCGTTGTAGACGCTCAGAACAAAGCAATAATTACTTTACGGTGACGTAATTAGACACATTTCAGCACGAGACAAATATTTGTTTTCATTCTGTCATACTCGTGACCGATGCGTGCTAAAATATATCTTATTACCCAATTGGTAAGTATACAGGGTTAATTTTAAAACATCAATAACCTCGCGGGACTAGATAGCTAAAATCATAATCAATAACATTTGTTCTACGAGTTTTATCATAACTCAATACATTAATTAAAAATGATTTTGCAAGCTGTTGAGACCCATCTCACCAACAACGGACGAGGGGTGCGGGAGGCGGCGGCATCCGGAGGGCATCGGTGCCGGACTCGCAAGACGGACGCCACCGACGTCGGACGATATTATTTTCGTTTTTATTAATGTATATGTAAACTGCATTATAAGTAAACCAGCCTAAATACAGTCCGCTATTTCATTTAAGAGTACTATCGAAGGATCCTAACATTGGTCCTTCAAGGATTATCGCCGTCATAATAAAATCGAGAAGAAGGATACGTGTCTCGTCGCACTTCAGTTGTGGTCTTCGGCTAAGAAGTAATTTTGTGGAGCTTTCATCGACATCAAGATTGCATCAAGATCAACATTCCATCAAGAAAACTTTACCCGCCACCGCACACGCCCGAGCACCAAAGTCATTTAGAGGTCGACTGACGACGGACTTTGGACCCACCCGTCGAAAACTCGAGTCATCTTCCAACACAAGGGACGAGATTACACCAGCAAAATTCACTAGTGGATGGTTTGGTCATACGTGAGTTCGTTCCAATTAATTCCTTTCCTTCTTAAAATCTTCCTTTTATATTCGTAAAACAGCCTTGTTTAAAACAGTTTGTGAGTGCGTACCTACCTACATCTACATATATCCAATTTTATCATTATTGCATTAATTTTAGCTTAACATTTGTCTCAAATTAACTTAAATTACTAATTTACCTGCCTATTGTAAATACTTAAATAAAATTGCTACCAAATAACGGGACTCGGCATTCAACCTGTTTCGTTATCAGTTTGTGCCGTTGACCCACTGCGCTTGCACATCTGTTCCATTGTTCCCTTATCGCCAAGGCCAAGTTCACTTAGTATAAAATCCTATTAGTTCTATTAAATTAATTAGTTATTTTCGCAATGGCAGATGACAAAATAGCTAAGTTGGTACAGAAACGCGGTTGTTTAAAGTCAAAAATAACAATTTTTAGTAAATTTTTAAAATCGCATCAATCTTGCTCGAAACCTAGCAGCTTACAACTACTAGATTTGGAAGCCCGGTTTAAGAAATTCGATGCCTTATACGAGTCATTTGACGAATTACAGTGTGACATCGAGATGCGTGCGGATGACCCCGCCACGCAGGAGCTGGAGCGCGAGGAGTTTGAGGGCCAGTATTACCTGCTGCTGGCGGAGGCGCGTAGCCTGCTGGGTGCATCTGTGCAGCATCGGGAGCTCCTGGATGGTTCCGTGTCGAGTTTCGAGGATGCACAGGCAAGCGTAGCTAAATCCAATTGCGTTAGGTTGCCAAAAATTGATTTACCTGTATTTAATGGTCACTATCAACACTGGCTAGAATACCGTGATACTTTCATTTCATTAATACATTCCCGAGTAGACATTGACAGCATTAATAAGTTACACTATCTCCGTGCATCTCTTAAGGGTAGTGCCTTGTTAGTTATTGATAATTTGGACTTTAAAGCAGACAATTATCAGTCTGCGTGGGATTTATTGTGCAAAAGGTACGATAACAAGCGTCTGCTTGTCAATAATCACGTTAGAGAATTATTTAACGTTGAGCAAATTCGCAATGAGTCATGCTCGGCACTTCGTCGCCTTATAGATATCACGAACAAAAACCTTCGTGCACTTTCAACGTTAGGGCAAAACATTGAGCACTGGGACGTGTTAATAATACACATGATGGCCGAAAAACTCGATAGTGTCACTCATAGGGTATGGGAGGAGCATAGAAATACTCTCACGAATTCACCTTCATTGGAAATATTTATTACGTTTCTTAGCAACAGAGCAGACCTATTGGAGACATTACAGGAAGGTAAAGGTAGAATGCACAAATCAGAAACTTACAAACTAAACACAAACTTACTCGTAGCATCAAATAATAATAAATCAATTGAAAATAAAAATAAAAGGTTCAACTCCTTCATTAAAAAGACATTAACGTGTAACTTATGCAATCAAACTCATTTTCTCTTTAGCTGTGAAACATTCAGAGCCCTTCCTATTGAAGTTCGTATTCAAAAGGCCACAGAAGCAAAGGTCTGTCTTAATTGTCTACGTCCTGGGCACATAGAAAATAATTGCAAACTTGTACCATGTCGATATTGTAAAAAACGTCATAATACCCTTTTGCACTTGCATGAGCCGCAAACAACCCCTGAACCTACTTTTTCATCGACTAGCAATATTAATAATTTCGCTAGTTCAAAAAATAAAATACTGCTTAGTACCCCTCCGCATGTGTTGCTCTCCACAGCGTTGGTGAAGGCGGTGGACAGCGCCGGCGGCGTGCACTCGGCGCGCGTGCTTCTCGACAATGGCAGCACGGCGAACTTTATTACGCAATCACTCTGCGGTAAACTGGGTTTGTCGCGACGTAGTGCGAGCTCCACGGTGACAGGTATCAATAATAATACTTCTCATATTACGCAATCTTGCAGCCTTACTATTGGGTCATTTCATAATGACTACAAACTTACTGTGAACTGTCTTATTTTACCACAGATCACTAATGCGTTACCAGCCTCATTCATTGATATTGAAAATATTCCTCTTCCTATGGGAATAAGTCTGGCTGACCCTTCCTTTAACATTCCGTCAGTCATTGACATCTTAGTTGGAGCCGAAGTATTTTGGTCCGTCTTATTAAATAATTCCATTGATTTGGGAAAAAAATTGCCTAAATTATATGAGACAAAACTAGGTTGGTTAGTCTCTGGGAATATTCCCTGTCTTAAGTCATTGTCTTCATCTCCCGTTTGCAATTTTGTTAACGAGGAACATCATCCAGACTTAACCCGTTTCTGGGAACTTGATACTATTGAAGCTAGGCACTCCTTATCTTCAGAGGAGCGTGCCTGTGAGCAGAGCTTCATAATGAATACTACACGCAACCAAGATGGTACCTTTGTCGTTACAATGCCGCTGAAAGAAGACCCTTCAGTCTTAGGCGACTCTTATCAAATGGCAAAGTGCCATTTCTTATCTCTGGAGCGTAAATTCCTTCGAGAGCCTGCTTTTAAAGATAGGTATGTTCAGTTTATGCGCGAGTATGAACAGCTTGGTCACATGACTGAGAATAGGGAGTCTTCGCCTAGCTGTCTTCAACAGGTAAACTATTTTTTACCTCATCACGGCGTCATCCGTGAGTCGAGCCTTACTACAAAGCTTCGTACAGTATTTGATGCGTCTGCCGCCACTAGCAGTGGTTTGTCACTCAATAACATTCAGATGGTCGGCCCTACTGTACAAGAAGATCTTTATTCGATTTTGTTACGCTTTCGTCAACACAAATACGTCGTGACTGGGGACGTTGAAAAAATGTACAGAGCGATTGCACTCAATCCTTCTCAACGCTCCCTTCAGCAAATAATCTTCAGGTATGACTCATCAGAGCCTTTAAAAACTTATACCCTTAATACGCTCACATATGGCACCGCATGTGCGCCATACTTGGCTACAAGGTGCCTGGTTAGTTTGGCATCCTGTGCTGTCGATAGTGAGGTCAAAAAATCGATTCAACGAGATTTTTATGTTGACGATTTTTTAGGTGGATCATCAACAGTCGAGAACACGGTGAAGCTGTGCAATGGGGTAATTTCCACATTAAAATCTGCAAACTTCAATTTAAGAAAATTTTATTCAAATAATCTTTCCATTCTTCGTCAAATTTCGCCTTCATCTCCTGAGTCAGACATTGTGCTTGACATATCTGATAACAACAGTTCGTCAAAAACATTAGGACTTAATTGGACTTCGAATTCAGACATGTTATCTTATTCTATAAATATCAAGCGATATGATAAGGTCACAAAACGCAATATACTTTCTGTTATCAGTCAAATTTTTGATCCCCTGGGTCTCGTGAGTCCCTGTATTGTTGAATGTAAATTAATTATGCAGATGTTGTGGATTCAGCAATATTCATGGGACGAAGAGGTATCAGATGACATAAAACAAATGTGGGCATCATTTTCTAACACTTTACCTCTTTTAAACCAATTAAAGGTTCCTAGGTGGATACTTACAGACGAATCCAACTATCATGAAATTCATGTTTTTTCAGATTCGTCAGAGCGTGCATATGGCGCGTGCTTATACGTGCGTTCAGTCACAACTTTGGGTTCCATAAAGGTACATCTTTTAACATCTAAAAGTAAGGTCGCGCCCATAAAACCGACGACGATTCCTCGTCTCGAGCTATGCGGAGCTTTGATGGCTGCAAGGTTGTGTAAAAAAGTATTAAGCTCTTTAACTTTACCTGTAAGCAAGTGTCAATTCTGGTGCGACTCGACAATTGTGTTGGGGTGGTTAAGTACACCATCCACCAATCTCAAAAGCTTTGTTCGCAATCGTATCCATGAAATTCAGGAAAGCACGGAGGGTCACACATGGAGCTACGTACCGTCGAAAGACAATCCGGCGGATCTTGTTTCTCGCGGGCTGAAGGCTGACCAAATCAGCTGTTCATCTTTGTGGTGGTCAGGCCCACCTTACTTGTCTCAAAACAAAGATTGGCCAACCATGCCCAATGTCAACGTGAAGCACGATCTACCTGAGTTAGTTACCCATTCTTTCACGCTTGATAACAATTCTAATGGCGACTTAATATCTAACTTAATTAAAAATAAATCAAAATTAACTAATTTACAAAACACGATAGCATATTTACAAAGATTTATTTACAATTCTCGAAATAAAAATAATAGATTAACTGGACATCTTTCAGTTCAAGAACTTAATAATTCATTAAATTTAATTATACATAAATCACAATTGGAAATGTTTCCTGAAGAATATGCTATTCTTAAAGCCGGGAAGATACTGCCTAACAAAAATCGACTAATCTCATTAAGTCCATTCATAAATGCTGATAACATTATTAGAGTTGGTGGCAGACTTAATAATTCGCCTTACAGTTACGATACAAAGCATCCCATTTTGTTATGCAGCAAACATCATTTCACAATAATCTTATTTCAACATTTTCACACAAAATATTTACATGCCCCGCCTCAACTTTTATTAGGAAACATAAGACAGACTTATTGGCCTCTAGGAGGTACTAATCTTTCAAAAAATGTCGTTAATAACTGTACACGATGTTTCAGACATAAAGCTGAAACCGTTCAGCCTATCATGGGCCAGTTGCCGGCTCCACGCACGGAACTAGAGTTCCCTTTCTTACATTGTAGTGTTGACTACGCCGGGCCAGTGTTAATAGCAGACCGGAAAGGTAGAGGTTGCAAACTTATTAAGTCTTTTTTGGCAATCTTCATTTGCAACGCGGTAAAGGCCTGTCATATCGAGCTCGTTACGGCTCTATCCAGCGAAGCTTATTTAGCCGCCTTAAATCGTTTCGTCTCTCGTAGGGGGAAACCCAAAAGCATTACGTCCGATAATGGGACTAACTTTGTCGGCACATCTAACGAGCTGTCTCAATTTCTCATTCAGTCGGACCTTGAGGGTCGTATAGCTCAAGAAGGCATCGAATTTAAATTTGTACCAGCTTACACACCTCACTTTAACGGCCTAGCCGAGCGAGCCGTGCGCTCTACTAAGCACCACCTTCGACGTTTGTTAGGAACAACTCATCTCACGTATGAGGAAATGGCAACTTGCCTCACTCAAATAGAGGCTGTTTTAAACTCTCGCCCACTCACTCCTCTTTCCACGGATCCCATGGACTTTTCCGCCCTCACTCCTGCTCATTTTTTAATTGGACGATCACTTATGTCTGTTCCTCAACCACAGGTGCCTGATGTAATCATCAACCGCCTCGAGCGTTACAAACGAATCGAGCTTTTGAAGCAGCACTTCTGGAATCGATTCTCTTTGGAATATGTCACCCAGCTGCAACAAAAACTCAAATGGCACCAATCAAACGCCGAGCTAAAGCTCGGCTCTCTTGTTCTCGTCAAAGAAAAGGCGCTACCACCATTGCTTTGGTCTTTAGGACGAGTAACTCAATTGTATCCTGGCAGCGACGGGACTTCTAGAGTCGCTGAATTGAGAACGAAGAGAGGAACCATTCGAAGGGCCTTTAATAATATATGCCCCCTTCCAGATTTTTGAAGTTCTTCTACCCTTCGCACTTCAACCCGGGGAGCATGTTGAGACCCATCTCACCAACAACGGACGAGGGGTGCGGGAGGCGGCGGCATCCGGAGGGCATCGGTGCCGGACTCGCAAGACGGACGCCACCGACGTCGGACGATATTATTTTCGTTTTTATTAATGTATATGTAAACTGCATTATAAGTAAACCAGCCTAAATACAGTCCGCTATTTCATTTAAGAGTACTATCGAAGGATCCTAACAAAGCTTTTATTGTACTGTCGTGAAATTTGTAAGTCTATGTTCCATTCGTAGGTATGCCAAAAGGTGGACGCCCGCGATCGCGCGTGCCTTAGTTTATCTACAGACTTAAGAACATTCAGAGGTAATATTAAATTGATATTTATTTTTGTATGAAAGTAAAATGTGACAAATTATCAAAACTCGTAGAACAAATGTTGTTTATGATGGTAGCTACCTAGTGTTGCAAGGTTATTGATGTTTTTAAATTACCCCTGTATTTTATTGATTGCTTCGCACCGTGTTTCGTTATCGGTTCGTTAGTGGTTGCGTTTGGGCTCAAAAAATATATCGTAGTAGAAAAATATACCGGGATTTATAAGTTCTCTATAATTTTATCAATTAGCTAAAACGAGTTTACAACTGGTGATATTGTAATATCTAATTATCTGATTGTATAGTAATTAGGAATTTGGTTATCTTTCCTTTTTAAAAATTCATAAGTAGGTAATTAGATGACTGAAATTTTCAGAAAGACAAAAGTAAATATCTATATACGTAACTTTATTAGAACTTTAATTATAAGAACACAAGACGATATTAGAATACGAGAAACTTAGAAGAAAAAATGAAAATTCATAGCCATTTTCAGAGGAAATTTTGATTTTCAAAGTGATTTTATACAAAGTTGCTGAGTAACTTTTACTTACGAACTAATTTTGGGTTTAGTTTATATTCTCTCAGTCCGGTACTCCATTGACGTTGTTTCTAAACAATTTCTAAATAAAATAGAATTAGCAAGAAATAGAGGGGGCTAAATGGTTGAAGCGTGACGTCGTCTTAAGTAGTACTACTCGTACTTTAAAGAGTTCATGGTATATACTTTAATTTCTTATACATTATTGCGTATTTTATTTACTAGTTGAATCAGTGGCTCATGTTCATGTTAACTTGACTCTGAATACTTAAGCGTACTTATTTATTGCAAATGACGCCAATATTTATTTATTTATTTACACCTACATAATACAGAGTACAGTTAACATCATTTCATTATAAGTATATATTATAGGTACTGCACTCCAAAGCTTGAGTACACACATTAGAAAGAAAGAAAGACATACATAAAAAATTAAAAAATTACATAATTTATTTTTTACGCTGATTATTATAGGTACCTAAGTACTCAAAAAATAAAAAAAATAGGATATTAAAGTTACGATTGATTAGTTCTATGCCAGTTCGGTATCATCCAATGGCAACATTAGGCTAGCAATTCCACTCTACGAGTATAAACCTTAATTAGATAGGATATAAGTATCCTGAGGGTATCCTACGGCGATGTCTATTTCACAAGTGTACAATCTATCTACCTATAAGGTAGGTTACATACAATCTTATGAAGTAAATCAAAAATTATCAAATAAAAAATTTATGAAGATAATAAAATTCAAGAATAAATAAATTATCAATAAGTTCTCATTGACTATAATGTTATTTTCGTGCAGGAGGGAAACTTATTATAATGGCAAGGTAATGGTTTTATCAAAAAATTATTTTGACATGGCTCACGTTGTTGTTTGTATATAAATTGGTTCAGATAAGAGAAACCTTTGTAGATGTTATGTTATTTGGTGCAAATTTTAATTAATTGTTATTTAATATTTTAAGTTCAAGGGAGTCTCATACTTGACTTAACAACCGATTTTTGTCGGTAAGTCCTAATGATTTTATTTCTGATAATGAAAAGTACCTAAGAAAGCCCGATATGTGCAGACTGCAAAAGGAGCGATCAATGGAACTCTCTCATCCATAATCTATAAAATAAAAATGAATTGGATGATTCTTTCTTTATTGTGTTTGTTATTTCTATGAAAAGGTAGAATTGTATAGAATAAAATAAAAGTTATTTTAATAGATTATTTTCAAAAATTAAGAAATATTAACGGAAAAAAATAAGGCGGTGCGAAGTTCGCCGCGCTAGCTACTGTATATTAAAAAAGTTTAGGAGTACAGGTAGCCTTTAAGGAAGAATATCCACCTTATCAAAACCATCAACCAATTTACTCGTGCTGCAGCTACCTTGAGGTTCAAACATGCTATCGTAAAATATGACTTACCAGTATGTGCAGTGGGTGCACAGTCCGCTGTCAGCATCAGGAGGCTAACCAACGCCAATTTGCACCACAATGTCGCCATTTTAATCTGCGGACAATCGGGAGATATTTGTGTGAATGTCGTACGACTTGCTGTATTGTTGATTCGTTAAAGCTATGAGCAGTGCAGGTGGTATGTGCTTTTAAATAATTTAACTCCCTTTTAACAGAAAGGTAGGTAGGTTAAGGTAGGTTACATGGAAGGAATCTGTAGATTTTCTCATTTTTTTGACAGAGAAAGATATGTAGGTAGATAAATTGAAACTTATAACATACTTTGTCTGTATTAGGAATTATATAGACAGCCTATTGGAGTCCACTGCTGGCCGTAGATCTTCCCCATGCCTCATAGCTACTGCTACTGCATTAGGGCGGTTTTTGCCGATAGCCATCATGCCTGGACAAGTAGGTTGGTGACCACAGTGTAATTTTCGTACTATGTTGTCAACACGAAAAGCGCTCTATTAATCCGTGTATGTATGTTGTACTCTATTTAGGTTAAACAGATCGTGTCACTTCAATCACTCATTGATTGGTAAATTACTCGTGCGTACAACTAAAGGTAAGGTAAGGTATCTTTCTGGTATAACTTCACTTTACCTTTTAAATCTAAGTATATTACTTTAGAAACCCGCTGCTATAAATAGCCATCCAATTTGTGAGACCTCAACAACAATAGGAACAGGAACCGGCTACCCTGTCCCTAACACTAGATATTAAGAAATTTATTCATTATTATCATCTGCCAATATGAGAGCACTTGGAATGCAAGATCTTGAAAACAAACGAAAATATTATCATCAGGAAGATTCCCTTATCCCTTTATTTATGAGGTCGGCACAATATGGTTTCTTTCGAAACTCATATTGTCACAGATTTGGCGTTTGTTTTCCGGCCGTCTGTGCTGACACCAACCCTCTTCAGGTATAGCTAAGTAACAATTTAAAAACATTAATGTCTGTGCCTAAAATATATAATATAAATAGATAATTAATATACAGCCGCATGACTGGGATCGAACCATGATGAATCTACGCCCTCCGAATGAAAGGCGCACGTTTTAACCATTTGGCTACGAGTATCACCGCAGGATTAACGGATATATGTGACTAACCAATTGCAATGTCTACGTTGTATCTATATATAGATTGAACATAAGCCGGATATCAAGAGAGAGATAAAATAACACCTCATACAAGGATATCATATGATGTTACGGCACTGACCCTGCCTTGAAAGTGTATCGGCACCACAAAGACAAGAAGACCTTGCTGACTAGTGACAATATAAAATGATGCTACCTTTTATACTAAATATCTCTCATTCATAATAGAATAACCTTTCAACTTCCAACGCGTTGTATCCTGTGCCTATGCGGGGCTTCTCTAAAATACATCAGCTGCATCTCCTTCCGCGCATGTCGTTAGCGTCAACTAAGGACTCGCCCCCTGAGTACGTAAAAGCAATAGCAAAGCCGAAGCCGCGCGATCGCGATAATTGAGAGTGTGTGTGCGCGCGGGGCGAGGTGCGGGGCGCGGGAGGACGCCGAGCGCTCGTTGCGCGCACGCACACACTCTCAATTATCGCGATCGCGCGTCTTCGGCTTTGCTAATGCTCTACGTAATCAGAGGTCCGGGCATTCTCTCAGGCTATAAGCTAACAACTTGTCTCTGCTATTTAAAATCTAACGCCGCTATGTTAAATATGACGGTGGGATCCCTTTTACGATCCTGTAGTTCTAACTACCCTAGTAAATAAATTAATAATAATATACTATAATATTAAAATATTAAAATACTTCACGACACATTAACCTAGTCCCACATTGAGATCCCTCAGGTCTTTTGTCATAGGTACTAAGCAACAGTATATAAATTCATACGAGTAGATAAGTATAGAAACATCCATGACTCAGAAACAAACATCGATATTCATGCCAACTACACCAATCGGCTGTCAATTATTATTTCGGGAACACATGCGTGTCTATATACCTATATGTATGTTTTAATCCTGCTGTGACCCTTAGATTATCAATCAGTTTGACAATTAACCTAGTAATGGTAATGGTACGGCAACAAGTGGTAAGACAATGTGATTTTTCTGAGCACTTTATTTATAAACTGGCATAAGCAACAAGTATTGAAGGTCTCGTGGATATATTATGATAGCTTTTTATGACTTGAAGTAAATTTATGGGACAGATTTTAATTTATGTTGCTTGGTAATGTTGCAAACATTTATGCGTATGATATTTAACGTATTCAGATATAAATAGAGTATTCATATAAAGGTGGTTATTATAAAGATAAGATACTCACGCTTGATATATAAGATATTTACAATACAAACAGAAAAAATATTTTATTAGATGAATTACTTAAATAGTGTACAAGTCAGTAGAGGGACAAAAGGGTCTTGGTGTTTTGTAGGCGATGGGCTGACCACCTGTTACTACTAACCGAACTTGCACATTTCAATTATACCCTCAAAATTGGTCAGAAGTGGCACCATGTGGTTCTATCGGCCCTTGGTGCTCTGCCTACCCCGTAAGGGATAAAGGCGTGATTATATGTATGTAATTACTTAAATATTACCCGACTGCGTAAAAATTGATGATGACTGAATTAGAAATAAATTGTGTACCTATACAACTCGAAGAAAAGAAAATATTCTTCTTTCGAAGAAGTTATGACAGCCAAAACACAAATAGCAACAAAATATTTTTGGCATACATCCATCATGTGTCAATTTGGAGCAGGCCGCCTCAAACTTAGCTCCATAAAAGTATAAAATAACACATAAAAGATACATAGATATAAACATACATAAGTATATCAAACCACAACATATACGGCAACCGAAACTTTTACGACATGAAACGTCGACGGAAGTTTGCTTTGTTACTGATTCGTTGACTTGAGATTATCAGGGGAAAACTGACGGTGTATATTTTAGGGCAACATTACGATATAGAAATTCATACATATAAATATACATAAACGGCTGTGTTCATAAAATATTTACATTTCTAAAATTAGCATGAATAGTAGATTTAATGAAACACAAAGTTTCTACGTTGAAAGGATAAACTTTAAATTAATTGTAAAAACTGATTTCGCGAAACAATGTCATAAATCTCGTAGGATTTCAGGACAAAAGGCTTTCATAATGAAAAAGTAAGTAGGTAAGTAAATCTTAGTTATAAGTTACGTTGACTGACATTAATTTAAAAACTTCTTTTATATCAGAAAGCGTTAATAAAGTTAAACTTTCAATAACCGGAGTGTCCCGGGAGAACTAGGTTAAAGGTTATTAGGTCACTTCGTAAGAGCTAAGGCACTGGAAATATTTTATTACAAAGGGATAATTATTATAGATCTTGCAGACTTATATTTCGAGGAAGAGGAGCTTGATGATTATGGGAGAGGCCCCGTTGATTATGGGACTATACAGAGTGTACCAAAAGAGTATGTTAAGCGAAATGGTATAATAATAGTTCAATGTAGAGACGATATTTCATTGTCATCCCAAATTATAAATGTGAGTTTGATTAATTAATTTGTTTGTTTGTGTTTCATGCTTTATTTACTTAACCATTTTTTTTAATTTTGCATAGATATTTGGAAGTGCGGAGGACTTACGCAACAATCTGTAGTCCACGCGGACGAAGTCGTAGGGAACATCTAGTTACCGCCAGATTTATTTTATCGATGATCTCTTATATCAACGTACATAACAACCCCAGTACATATTATCTTATGATAAATCATCCCAACGCGTTTATTTTTCCTGTATTCTACAAGTAATATGTTGTTAACAGGTCGATATCATTTAAGATTAATAGCTGATATCAAATAATTCTACCCACACCGTTGAACAGGAAGAATGACCGGGAAATAACGTATATTTATATCAACGAGTATTTCTAATGGAAGTTCGAATCCAGAGGGAGAAAAGAGCATTTTATGGAATCCCTTTGCGTTGTTAACATCCGATTGACATGTAATTTTCTCTTGAACTATTCGATTTGACATTCAATTCCAATGGCATAGATATTGCTGACCTACTTTTAGAAAGCTGAAGGTTTTTTTCTCTATTATTAATAGAAAACTTGCAAGATTGAAATATACAGAGTGAAACTTGTTGTTAACTGCGTGCGACACGGAATATAGTCCACGTGAATTTGGTCCTTAGGGTTCTTTGAACATGGCGACCTTATCTCTCAGAACCAAAGGTTGATATTCAATTGACGTTTGAAATAAACAGCTCACGGATAAAGTGAGAACTATTATGTAGTTTATTTAGTTACCACACCATTCTAATTATTCGTGTAGTAGTGTACTATTTTTAGATATGAAAAAAGAATATTCATTTGGAGTAAAATTTTAAAATTTGCTTTTTAGTATCTTTAAGAGACAGGCCCTATACAGGTGTTTTTTGGTGGCCAACCTTAACGAAGGGTACGTACTATATACATCAAATAAAGTAAGTTTATGACAAAAAAATGCTGGGAAACGATGTAATTTTTTTTTTTTAATGAATTACTTGTTCGGGTGGAATTTATAGTGTCCAGTGTTTATGCTACGCGCGTCAATGTGCATTTATGCAGAAAAACACAGTCTATTTACTCAACTTTGGACCCTAATATCTTGGAAACCAGACACTTCCCAGGTATGCTTCCATGGAGAAAAATGATCGTGATGATGAGGAGATGCCATAGTTTTCGGGAACGTTGACGACTAAAAATCACCCTGTATAGTCAGCTATTTCCACACCATTTCACTAAACATGCCCCGTCTCTTACATCCTGTATACGTTGAGTATGAAATGCTCTCGAAGCTAATCAAGAGCGGCGTTAAAATTGAATGCATGTACCTACAGATACAGTAGCGGTATAGATCGCTCAGAGCTCTGGTTGTTCCGGTGACCTAATTCCTGAGCCACGCAGTCTCCGGGTTGGCATGGAGGTAGAATAATGAGGAAATGTAAATTCTCAGTATACCCATGTGTAATCTTCAAATAAATGTAGAACAAATAACAAATATAGAAAGTAAAGTGCATATATAAATATAATCACGCCTTTATCCCTTACGGGGTAAGCAGAGCACCAAGGGCCGATAGAACCACTTCTGACCAATTTGAGGGTATAGTTGAGATGTACAAGTTCGGTTAGTAGTGACAGGTGGTCAACTCATTGCCTACAAAAGACCAAGATCCTCTTGTCCCTCTACTGACTTGTAGAAGAGAAGCAGCTGTAATATTATACATTTTTTTTCACTCCCAGATCAGCATAGAAAGTAAAGTAACATATAAAAAATTATAATTGACAAATAAGTTGTGTATTCAAATTGTATCGCTTCCTACATAGCTTACTCTATCGATTCCTAAGGACTTCCTACTGCAAAATTGGCTGCTTCCACCTGGTGGGACAGTTTACTTGAACGTACGGAGTTCATACGATATTACATGGTTGTGGCATACAACTCGCTTCCCTAGTGGAACGATTTGTAGAAAGCTGTCTGTAGTATCGTTCTTCGCTTCCTGAAGTTTCCTGTAACTGTAACTTTCATGTAATATACGCTTATCTTCCGTAACTTCGTGTTTTGTCTCCTGAAAAGCACTGAAAACCACCTAAACCCCCTTACAATATACCATTTCAGAGGTGGGTTTCAAGATTATAAAATAATTTACCTGTTATTATCACAAAGAAATTAATTAATTATGTTTTTACTTACACCTCGCTAACAAAATTTATTTTTGAAATATGTTTCAAAACCTTACATTTAAAATTAATTTTCTAGTTTTTCAACAATATTGTAACTTTAGTTCTACCAAAAGTTTCCATCAACTAAAAGATATTGACACATAGAAATTTCATTTGAATGGGTACCAAGCATAAAGAACGAATAATGGACTGCTTCAGCTCCAATTTAAATTCAAATTAATGTGGAATATTCATTTAAGCCCCTCTGCCGAGCACCTTTGTGTGTCGTAGCACTTCACTTTGCTTCTCGTTGCGTTGAATTAAAATAATTATCTGCAAGTGCTGATAGAGAATGCATTTAATTTCATTGAAATATTAACCGGTAGTTTTTTAGTGCGACAGTTAATATAATAGCACGTGTTGATGCGGGGATTCACTGGAATACATCACTGCATCTCTTTCCGTGCACGTCGTAAGAGTTGACTAAAGAACTCGGGCATTCTCTTACTCGTAGGCGATAAGTTAACAACCTATCTCTGATCATTTACGTCTATCCCTGATCCTGTAGTTACTGGCTGCCCTATTTCGAGAGCGCAGACGTGTGTGTAGGTATGTATGTATGATGCCTGCAATTTCGTTCACGAATTATGGACTCTGTTATTCTAATGACTGTCAGAGACATCATAATTTGTACAGAAGTATTACGTGAGAGCGTAGCTTTTATTCTTACATCTTCATAAAACTGTTGAATTATATAGTCGATGGGTGCGCCCACCACGGGGCCCTACACCCTCCACTGACCCTCGGATCTGATGACTCATAACTGCGAAAACAAGCACTTGCACTAACTACAATCGCCACGAGAAACCAGAATTGTATAGTACCTATGGCTAATTATTACATAAGGTATCTTCAAATTAGTTGACAATCACCAACCTAGGTGAAAAGAACAACTTTTACAATGGGACAGACAGCAAAATCGTGAAAAAATAAGCTGTTCCATGCTTACAAACTTGAATATCTACTCGAGTAAAACGTATGGAAAAGGTGATTTTTTATCATGACTTTAGATTTGGTCGCATAGTAAAAGTTGCGTACCTACGCCTTATATAAAATATCTACGCCTATCTCGTAAAAGCAATGCGTAAGTAAGAATTTTACATTTATCGCTGAACGCTTGTAAAATTCACATTACGTAACAGCAAACGCAAAGGATTTAGCCATTGCAAATGTACAATTTTCATAATCGCATTACTACCGCGCTATTGCAAGGTACGTAATAAGCCTACTAATTACACAATCCAGCTATGTATCTATCCTGTCCATTAATCAGTACGTAATAGAGTTTTATTGGCATGCGGATTAGCGTCTCGTTTAACTGGTAAAATTTTATCTATAAAACGTTAAGCTTTTAAAAGCATTTGCCAATATTTGGTTTCTTTTTTAACACTGGCAATATTTCTAAATGAATTTATTGCTATTCCAGATTATTTTATAGAACTCGAAGTCTGCTGGACTGATTTTCATATGTGTAGGAAATAAGATATCACAGTGATTTTTCTTATAGAAACGGTTCGTAAGGAATGAAAACGGCAAAAAAGACATTATTCTTATCTGCACTATACTTATTGACATTAAAAAACACAACCATGCAAAAGTTACGAGTTAACGTCGATATATTTTCACTGTCCCTAATGGTTGGTAGAAAACTCTTTTAGAGATAAGCTTGCCTTTGTACGTTGTCTTTTTTTTATAAGTGTTTTTATAGATAATATGTGTACAATAAAGAATGAGAGGCGCCATATTTGTATCTCGCTCCATTCTAAAATTTACTTCGGGCCGGCGCTGTAAGTACCTACTCTTCTTTCATTATCTATAATCTCGACATAAGCTCTCAGACACGCTAATCCTCTCCACTTCCTCTATAACTTTACCTATCAACTCTAGTTTCTTATTGGTATGATCTACCGTCAAAATACATCAATGGTCATAATTAAATTCTCATTACCTATATACCCAGCACAGTACTAAATAAGATATTATTATCTGGTTACGTAATAGCTACTTACTTACAAAAGAAAAACGGCATGAATATCCACGCTTTGTTACACGTGGCCGGCCCTTGATTGGCTTTACATAAAACGGCCACAGGCAAATGAGCAGTTCATATCCAATCTCCATTGACTAAGAATGGAAAAGGAACCAAATAAGGAAGTCCTGATTGCAATCAATTTCTTTTTATTGTATTGGCATGGCTTGTAACATTCATTAATTTAATATTCAGATACCTATAAAGTGACTTGATGATTATAAAGGTAGCATATAAAATTATTAAAAATAAAGGCAAGCGTTATGTATTAAACGTATCTCAATCTCATCTCAACTACCCTCAAAAATTGGTCAGAAGTGGCACCATGTGGTCCTATCGGCCCTTGGTGCTCTGCCTACCTCGTAAGGGATATAGGCGTGATTATATGTATGTATGTTGTAGTGTAGTAAGACCTTTATATTTCTTATTAAACTATCTGTTATAAAAACCTATTGTATAATCTAATTAAAAGGCAGTCTTTAAGCAGCATCAACGAGTATCATTTCACTCCTAGACTCCGCATCCCTACATGGCGACCCTGCCTATGTACGGCCGCGCGAGGACTCGCTAAGTTTCGTCAGAGTGTCGTGTCGGTCGACGAACTTCATTTGTTATTTCAATAATGAACAATTAACTTAAAATTTACTTCAAAAATACAAACTGTGTCAGTGATGCATAAATGAACAAAGTGTTTTATGTGAGAAAAAATATGGGAGGTTCTTCTTCAACACCTACCTCACCGGCAGTCAACCACCAAGATGTTTACACCCAGATTGGTCAGAAAAATTATATTAATCAACAATTAGCGGTGGAACATCATATCAGTCAAATTAATTGGTATATGTACATTTTGATGATTATACTTTCCGTCGTTTTGGCGTTTTTCATAATTCGCTACGTAAATGCGTGGTGTAACAAGAAAATTCAGCGTCGAGCCCAGGCCCAGATTTTAGAGATGCGAAATCTTAACAAGAAATCGGAGATGGTATAAATCAGCGATTCTCACGATGGGGCAAGGAGACAATAAGGCAAGGACATCCGAATGAGTGTAAGTGCATTATCATAAAGTGAGGAAAATTTGTGAAAAAAAATAATGATTAAGTGTTGGTGCATTTTTTAAAGTGTTATACCAGTTGAGCAATAATCAGAAATAAGAGATGAACAGTATTGGACAGATCTGATTTACATATATATATATATTTTTAAACATATGTGGGTATGTACTTATTCTTATATCTTATCATTTACTATTAGAGTTAATTATTATAAATGAGTGTATATGAGTATAAAAGTATGTTTACTCAATTAAAATTCGTTAAGGTATAACTTATGTACATTGATTATGACAGAAACTGTTACTGGTGATAGTACTTTACAGCAGTTTTATGCACAGTTAAAAGAAATTAGAGAATATTTGATTAAAATAGGCCCTAGTAGGAGACAGGGTAACATTACTGTTGTAAAGCTTAATGAAGCGAAACCGATATATAAAAGTTATGAAGCATACGTTGAAATATTATGTAAACAAGTAGTATTAGGGTCTATAGATCAAAGTGAAGTAATTTTAATTGATGAGATAAGTGTAAAAATCACCAACTTATATAAGGAAATTGAAACCTTATGTTCAGATGCTGTATTAAAGAAACCCAAAACTAACAAATATATCAAAAATGGATTCCTTTGACCTAAAAACCGCTTTAAGTTTATTACCTATTATGATGGACGAAGAATCCAGTATAAAACAATTGATCGATGGTATTGACTATTACAATTCTGTACTCTCGAAAACGGAATGTAAGACAAAATTAATAAATTTTATACTAAAAAGCAGACTTTCTATGTCAGCTAAATTAAAATTAAATACTGAATATTCTGTCGTCGACACTTTATTACAGGATATGAAAAGTAAATTGCTACCTCAAAAAGCAGCAACGGCAATTTTGGCAAAAATGCAATATTTAAAACAAACAGACCAATCTGTACGCAATTTCGGTAAAGAGTTGTCAGAATTATTTGTAGACCTCACGATTTCGCAGGCCAATGGCGACCCGACAAGCTTTGGTATATTGAAGCCGTTGAACGAAAAAATGGCTATAAAAAGGTTTGCCGATGGACTACGGAATCGTAGGTTAAGCACTATTATTGCTGCCCGAAATTTCAGCTCTTTAAGTGATGCTATACAAGCAGCTTTAGATGAGGAGGTCACCTCATCATCTATGAGTTCAGGAGAGGTATTGAGTATATCAAATAATAACTATCCTAAATATTTTAGAGGTGGTCATAAGAATTACCAAAAACACCCATCAAAGCAGAGGGTATTTTCATCGAGGCACTTGGCATAACTCTACCAAGGGGCCGAAGCAGCAGTATTCCAGCGGCCAACCGTCACCATCGAGAGGTGCCGGGCGTGGCTTTAGAGGTACTTATCGTGGAAATTTTCGAGGTAAGTCAATTCAATCACAAGAAAACCAGTGGATTCGCAATCAACATATGAATGTTTTAGTTAATAATAACTCCGAAAATGAAAAATCCTTAAATGAGTTTTTTCGTGACTAAAAATTCTATTTTTACTTTTAATAATAATCTTACAATACAATTACATCATAATGATTGTTTATGCTCTTGGCTAATTGATACCGGGGCATCGATCTCTGCAATAAAATATAAATATGTCCAAGCGAACAATATTCCAATTAAATTAGAGACGATGACTATAAATGGTATAGGAGGTACTGTTGAAGCAATTGGATATGTATATTTACAATTAAAAACAAGTAATGAAACATTTAATCATAGGTTCTATGTTTTTAAATCACTGCCATGTATGACTACTGGCATATTAGGACATGATTATCTAAACAAATTCAAGTCTGTGATAGATTATACCAACAATACTATCTCATTACAGGGTATGAATAATAGGTCGGTAACCTTACCGTTACAGGGTAATAGCAACGACTCATGTCTTGTTATACCACCACGATCAGAATCTATTCATTACATTAAAACTAGTATAAGAGAGGATTGTGTGATTTGTTCGAAAGAAATATGCGATGGAGTATTTATGGCTAGTTCTATTGTAAAACCAATTGACGGAAAGATTCCGGTTCAGTTATTAAATACCACGGAACAGGAAATTAGTATAAACAATCTTGAACCCATTTTACATAAAGTTGACGAGTATGATTTATGTTCATTTAGAACAACTATTAAAAATGCTGAGAGAGTTAAGAAATTATTTTCACAACTAAATTTAAACGGACTAATTAAGGAAGAGCAGATATCAATAGAAAATTTATGCGCAAAATTTTGTGATATCTTTCATTTACCTGAAGACAAACTGACTACTACTAATTTGTACAAACAATCAATACACTTAAAACCAAATGTTGACCCAGTATTTGTAAAACCATATAGATTACCACATTCCCAAAAACAAGAAATTTCAAAACAGTTAAAGAAAATGCTAGATGATGGGATAATAGAACCAGCTCAAAGCGAGTGGTCTAGTCCCATACTGTTAGTTCCAAAGAAGACTGATTCGTCAGGGGAAAAGAAGTGGCGTCTTGTGATCGATTATAGAAAACTTAATGACAGAATACAAGACGATAAATTCCCATTGCCAAATATTACGGAAATATTAGATACCTTAAATGGTTGTATGTACTTTAGTACTTTAGATCTTTTTTCTGGATTTTACCAGCAAGATCTTCTAGAAGAGAGTAGGAAATATACCGCTTTCTATTCTGGACAATACCAGATGACTCGTCTGCCCATGGGACTTAAAACCAGTCCCAGTGCATTTTCTAGGATGATCACGATAGCAATGTCCGGTTTAGCATACGACAAATGTATAGTCTATCTTGATGACCTTCTTTGTTTTGGAAGGGACATTCACCAACATAATCGTAATTTATTTGACATATTTAGTCGACTACGAAAAGTAAATTTAAAGCTAAACCCCGCAAAATGCCAATTTTTAAGGAAAGAAATCTTATATTTAGGTCACATAGTATCAAGCGAAGGAGTTTCACCAGACCCTTCCAAGGTCAAGGCTGTGAAGGAATATCCAGTCCCAAAATCCATAGATGAAGTTAGGCGTTTTGTTGCTCTTTCCAATTATTATAGAAAGTTCATCCCTAATTTTGCACATAAGGCATATCCTCTCAATAAATTATGTAGGAAAAATGTTTCCTTTTTGTGGGACAATGATTGTCAAAATTCATTTCAGGAATTAAAAGGTGCTCTGATTAATCCACCTGTCCTACAGTACCCAGACCTTGATAATCAGTTTACTTTGCAAACAGATGCATCAGGTTACGCAATAGGCGCCATACTGTCTAATTGCGACGGGCGTCCCATAGCTTACGCAAGCAGAAGTTTAAATAAGGCAGAATGCAACTATGCAACTATAGAAAAAGAGCTACTCGCGATTGTTTGGGCTACAAAATACTTTCGACCGTACCTTTACGGACGACATTTTAAGGTTGTAACCGACCACAGACCCTTAGTCTATTTATTTAACATGAGAGACCCCTCCAGTCGTCTTTTAAAGTTCCGACTTGCTTTGGAAGAGTATAACTACACAGTAGAATATGTTAAAGGATCAGATAACGCGGCTGCAGACGCTTTGTCTCGATTGAAATTAACATCAATTCAACTGAAAGAGATGAATGAATGTGTAATAAATGTAATGACCAGATCGATGAGAAAACAAATGGAATCAAATTCGTCTGATTCGTCGAATGACTCGGATGATGTGGCGTTTGACAACAATTGGTCTGATCAACCAAGAGTAGCAGACACCCACTTTAAACCAAAATCATCCGTCGAACTAAACTTCATTTCTGAGAAAGATTTATTGACTTTACAAAAATCTCATGAAATAAAAAATACGTCAAATAGTTTAATGTTCCTAAAAAGATGATGATATTTATTAAACCATTTTCTCGATCGCAAATGGCCCGAGACGCCTTTGTGAGAGAACTTGGACAATTTTGTAATGAATGTAATATTAAAGAAATATATTTTATTAAAAATAGGAACAATAATAATTTTATAGAAAAATTATGTAATACAATTAAAAATACTAAGGATTGGACTGGTCCGCGATTACTTATTTTACACGATGTCCAAAAAATCGAAAATGAGGATGACAGAAAAGTTATTATTAACGATTTTCATCTTTTACCCACAAGTGGCCACGCGGGTATAGGACGAATGTATAATAACATTAAAAAATACTACTTTTGGCCTGGTTTAGAACAGGACATAAAAGCTTTTGTGAAACGCTGTAGTAAATGTCAAAAGGAAAAACATTCGATTCACACAAAAGAGCCAATGTCTATAACTACAACCGCAAATTCAGCATTTGAAAAAATATTTCTAGACATAGTAGGACCAATAGATAGGGACAATTATAATTATTCCTACATATTGACACTGCAGTGCGAATTAACCAAGTATGTTGAGGCGTATCCACTCGTTACAAAAAGTGCTGTAGATGTTGCGAAAACATTCGTTCACAATTTTATTCTTCGCTACGGAGTTCCAAAAATCATCGCAACGGACAGAGGCTCGGAATTTATTTCCGCAACGTTCAAGGAGGTATGTGCAATACTTAAAATAAACAACTTAACATCAACTGCTTACCACCATCAAAGCATAGGTGCATTAGAAAATTCTCATAAGAATTTGGGAGCTTTTCTGCGTATACAGACGGATAATCACCCAGAAGAGTGGAGTAATTGGTTACCCTTCTGGAGTTTTTCTTATAATACATCTGTACACAAAGAAACAAAATTTTCACCATATGAATTAGTTTTTGGAAAAAAATGTTGCTTGCCAAGTAATTTAACATCTCAAGTGCAACCTCTGTATAATCCAGAAAATTATCCACTTGAATTAAAGTATCGTTTGCAAACTTCTCATAAAGAAGCTAGGGATAACCTAATACAAAGCAAATTATTAAGAAAAACCAAATATGATAAAAATTCAAATCCCATAACTTATAAACCAAACGATCAATTGTTAATAAGAAAAGAAGGCAGAGGTAAACTAGAGAGTGTTTTTTCAGGTCCTTACCTAGTTTTAAGAGATATAAGCCCTAATGTAGAGATATTGAAAAATGGTAAAATAGAATTAATTCATAAAAATAGAACTAAGTTTTATAACCCATAAATATACAAGTAGAAGTAGTGTGTAATCATTTTACTTAATAAATTGTTATATACACTTTTATTTTAATTTTATTGTGTAGACTAACATAGTATAAGAAAAAAAATGTATACTTACTATTTTTTTTATATTTTTAAGGGAAAGAGTTGTAGTGTAGTAAGACCTTTATATTTCTTATTAAACTATCTGTTATAAAAACCTATTGTATAATCTAATTAAAGGCAGTCTTTAAGCAGCATCAACGAGTATCATTTCACTCCTAGACTCCGCATCCCTACAATGTAATACAGACGAAGATCATGTCGAACGTCCATGTGCCGCCCACTCCTGTGCTGGTTGGGAGCTCGATGCTCGAAGTTGTTGACGAGTATGTTTACCTGGGACAGGCGGTCAAACTAGGTAGGTCCAACTTTGAGAAGGAGGTAAATCGGCGAATCTAACTCGGCTGGGCAGCGTTCGGGAAACTACGAAGCTTATTTGTGTCCAAGAAACCCCAGTCCTTAAAGACGAAGGTATTCAACCAGTGCGTGCTGCCGGTGATGATCTACGGTGCCGAGACGTGGTCTCTAACTATGTGCCTCATAAAGAAGCTCAGGATCGCACAGCGAGCGATGGAAAGAGCTATGCTTGGGATCTCTCTACGCGATCGAATCAGAAATGAAGACATCCGCAGACGTACGAAGATCACCGACATAGCTCAACGGTCCAGCAAGCTGAAGTGGCAATGGGCAGGGCACATAGCTCGAAGAACTGATGGCCGATGGAGTCGGAAAGTTCTAGAGTGGATACCACGTATCGGCAAGCGCAGCGTGGGAAGGCCACCCGCGAGGTGGACGTACGACCTGGCCAAGGTCGCGGGCGTCCGTTGGATGCAGAGTGGAGGTTGTTGGGGGAGGCCTATGTCCAACAGTGGACTTCTCAGGGCTGTAAATGATGATGATGAATGATGATGTAATACGTATACAGGGTGTAACAGAAATGTTAAGCGAAAAGCTATGTAAACACTATATAGATATATAGAGAACCTATTTCCAAAATTTGAGACTCAAAATCGCATGTTTATTTTTCAAGATTGTATGAACATTCCTGAGTTGTTTATGAATTATCCATACTATCTAGAAAAATAAATATGTGATTTCGAGTCTGAATTTTTGTGCGTAGGTTCCTTTAAGTGGGCTGTTTACATAGCTTTTCGCTTAACATACCCCTCTTACACCCTGTATAAAAGTAGGTACTTATTGGTTTCATACTCATTAAAATAGTGGAAAATCTAATTCATGTGCCGTGAAGTTATCTAACAAAGTCTTTTAAATATACGTAGTCATTTAATTTAAAATTCCTCTACAATGTAAATAAAAAACAATTCGCTTTCAACTAACTTTAGCACAGAACGGAGCTTGTTGTCGGAAAGGTTCTTTAAAAGAATACATTAACATTATTCACAAAGAGACCCGGCTACATTTTCTAACGCATACCTACCGTTATAAATTTATAAGCATTACCTACTGGATTCTTAGGCTCTAAGGGTTTGCAGGGTAAGCAGGGTTATTTCCACTGTGGAAGCGAGAAGCTGTTATAAGCAGTGTAACTCTCACTTTCACAATTGAAACAATACTGCTATTATACAGGATGTTTTTTTGTGGCCACCTTTAACGAAGGGTACGTATTCTATACATGAAATAAAGTAAGTTTATGCCAAAAAAAATGCTGGGGAAAAAAAATTTTTTTTTTTTTGAAAAAAAAATATTAAATTCCTTGATCGTGCTAAATTTATAGTGTCTAGTGTTTATGTTAGTTTTTTATAGACAGATATTAATTATTTTTCGTGAAAAAATCCTGCTACGCGCGTCTATGTGCATTTATGCAGAAAAACGCAGTCTATTTACTCAACTTTGGACCCTAATATTTTGGAAACCAGACACTTCCCAGGTATGCTTCCATGGAGAAAAATGATTGTGATGATGAGGAGATTCCGTAGTTTTCGGGAACGTTGATGACCAAAAATCATCCTGTTTATAGGAGCTCACAGAACCCGCCCCAAAGGCATTTTGTTATAAAGCATAGTCCTGTTTATATTTTTATGTAATGTTAAGTTTGCTTCTCTGTAGCTTTTCGTGTTTTTCCCCCGAACATTTTGAATATATAAATTTTACTATGAAAATCGTGCTTAAAAATGCCAAAAAGACTATACTTGCTACAAAAATTTTCTATCACTTACTCTAATCCCTATTTCAATTTCATCATGGTTCACTGTTAAGAAGGAAACAAACCAGGCATGAAGATTTCCTATATCATGTGACTGTTGGTTATTCTATTCATTATCTTTTGGATTCGGACCCATATCTCTTGTGGCTGAATGATATTATGTGACATGCTATTATCGATCACTGCTCATATCAGGAAGATAATAGAGGTTGTAAACAGGATAATATATAGGTATAACCTACTAGCGGCTGCCCGCGATTTCGTCCGCATGAGAGAGCATTACAACCATGCGAAGCCGGGGCAGGCTGAACCTTCCTCTTGAGTCATTAGAAAATCTGTTGCGCAATCTAAGCAGATACAGTGTTTTTTCGTTGCCACCCTTAACGAAGGGTAGATACTCTATACCTACATCAAATGAAGTAAATAATCTAAATAAATAAATGTACTGAGGGATTCAGCTTTGTTTGCCGAGATTTGGCTAGTGTATAGCTATCGGGATGAAAAATAACGTTGCCAATATGTAATTTAGAAAAGAGATGGTAAAATTCGTCATCCGAGTAATTGACCCGGTGGCTCAGTGGTTAGAGCACTGACACGCGGAATGCAGAGGTCGTGGGTTCGATTCCCACCCGGGTGAGGAATTTTTTCCATTTCTTTATTAATAATTTTATAATAATCTAAATAAGTAATGTGTTGGGTTTTAGAGGTTCATAATAATTAGTGGTTTACTAATTTACTAATTTCTATAATCCTGAGGTTGCCACGGTTGTAGGCGAAACATATGTAGATTATTTATCTAGTTTTTTATTTCGGAATAGTGCAATGTATCGTCTTGCATGCTAGGTGCTTGGGTCTGGTTTCTCGTGGCGATTGTAGTTAGTGCAAGTGCCTGTTGTCGCAATTATGAGTTATCAGATCCGAGGGTAAGTGGAGGGTGTAGGGCCCGGTGGTGGGCGCACCCATAGTGAATTTATTTAATGTATAGAATACGTACCTTTCGTTAACGGTAGCAACGAAAAAACATCCTGTATAAGAGTAGCTTAAGCCCCATTTACATGATATTATTTTCTTGAACATTATAAGAGCAATTATTGAATTAATTATTATATCATACTAGTGGATGCCCGCGACTTCGTCCGCATGGACTGCAGAAAAAACAAAATGTCGATATTATCTGGGATCACAATATTTTCCCGGGATAAAAGTAGCCTATGTGTTAATCCAGGGTGTCAGCTAACTCCACACCAAATTTTATTAAAATCGCTCCAGCAATTTTTACGTAAAAGAGTAACAAACATCCATCCATCCACTTACAAACTTTTGTGTTTATAATGTCATTATTTACCAGCAAAAACTTGAACGATGTGTCAAATCAATCTGTGTCTTCAATAAAATTGTATGCAACAGGCAAGAAAATGGTATCCTGTAAATGAGGCTTTACATTCAGTACATTTGCGTTTAAATACAGCTCAAGTTTAAGCTCTACTTCAGCTTAAGCCTTTCAGCTTAGCGTGAGGACTGTCCGTTTATTAATCCCTTGTGATATTTTAATTTAAATTGTTTAATGGCCGAGCCAACTTGTCCACGCATGTAGAGTTTTTATAACAATTTTCGACTATCTTTTAAAACTGTTACCCTTCTGGAAAACTCTACGCTGCTTAAAGTGGTGTCTCACTTCCACTATGGAAACATTACTGCTTTAAAAATTCATCGATGAATACCCACCGGAGTTATTTCATAGCAATTTAATGCAATATACAGTATCAAAATAGACGCTAATTTTTACCTAAACAATTGTAATTTTATTGTATTTATGCTAATCTTAATAAATAATAACAACGCAAAAAAAGTTTCAAAGAGATTTTCTATATAAAAGCCGCAATAAAGAAGTTTCTTTCCAATAAGGATTTAATTTCGTTGTTTTGCAGGGACGCTCGCCCACGCGCGACTACGGACTACGCGGCGGCGTAGAAAGCTAAATACGTAGCACAAATTCGTAGCAGATATTCGTAGCAAAGCGAAGCCATATTTAAGTTTGTTGTATATTAAAATAGTAATTTAAATGCGAAATTAACTCTTTCTTTTTGTATGTATGCTCCAATTTCATGAGTAGACTTATATGTAAAACTTCTTCTTCTTCAGCCTATTGCAGTCCACTGCTGAACGTAGGCTTCCCCCGGGCACGCCACAAGGCTACTGCCACAGGGGGGTTTTGTATGTATGTAAAACTATTTGTGTTTATTATGTAAAACTATAATATGTTTAACTCTTTAGAGGGGTCATATTTTATTTAATGCAATTTGGTCTCAACTGAATATTTAGTTTATTTTGCCATATTTAATTCAAGTCAAACAAGCCTTTTTCTTTACTACATCTATACATATAATAAAAATGTAACGGGTCGCTGTCTGTACAAGGAAAAAATATTATAGGAGACCTTTATCAACGCAATAGAACCCAAAACGATGATTTTTTGAATTTTTGTCTGTTTGTCTGTTTGTCTGTGCGTTTGTGCACGCTAATCTCAGAAACGGCTGAACCGATTTCGATACAGTTTTCAGGAATATATGGTGACAGGCCCCACTTAACATATAGGCTACTTTTTATCCCGGATAATTTCGACATTTTGTTTTTTCTATAGTCCACGCGGACGGAGTCGCGGGCGTCCACTAGTCATGAATATATGTTTCCCGCCTTATAACAGTTACCTGTGTCGTTTTTTCATCAAAATAATAGGTATTAATTCACTTTTTAGTCTGTCTACGACTCGATTGCGACATCACGCGGGACGAGACGCAGGGGAGGACGGCCAACCTACGGCGCGCCGGGCAGACGGTCAAACACAGCACTCTCCATCGCACGCGCATCTTAAAAATAATTTCAATCACTGTCCGGGACAACGTAACCTGTAACGGCTGAAATATACCAGCATTCCTATGTATACAATCCACATTTATTTACGTCCCCATTAGTACCCTTCACATACTCAATGTATGAAATTTAATATCATAAGTGACCAACTTAGCACAGATTATGACGGCCGCTTGGTCTAGTAGGTAGTGACCCTGCCTGCGACGCCATAGGTCCTGGGTTCGAATCCCGGTAGGTGCAAACATTGATATGATGAATATTGATGTTTGTTTCCGAGTCATGGATGTTTCTATACTTATCTATGTATTTATATACCGTTGCTTAGTACCCACGACACAAGACGTTAGGGATCTTAATGTGGGACTAGGTTAATATGTTGTGTAGTGTGTGAATATTTATTTATTTATATTTATATTATTTATTATATACCTACTGTACTGTACTTTTATGATCCTGCAGTTCAGGCTACCCCACTTCGGGCACACAGCCATATGTATGTATGTATATATGTATGTATGAAATACAAATTGTATGACCTTTTTTTACACTGTTGCCAAATTACACTAACTCATTCGAAGACATTGTTTGAGAAAATAACATTTTATTTCTCTGTAAAGCGGTCAGAAAGCCAACAGATCGTTAAATATTAAATTACTTTGTAACAATTTTTTTCCTTGTAAAGTTAATTAAGGTTTTCCGAAAGAATTATGGTTTAGAGATAAGCTCATTGTAATTACGAGTTATTGGATGTACCTACAAGGATATAAATGTTTTGTTATCAGTGAGCTATTTGTTTTTTACTGTTAATTTAAACATAATTTCTGTATATTCGTTTTTACAGATAAGCTGAATGATTCTTGGTGATAAGGTTAGGTAAATTCATGAAATTCCATTCGTGAGAAAATATATACTTATACAGGATGTAGAAAAGGGATACGATATAAAAAAATAACCCACTATAAAGAAACTATTCACAATATTTGCAACTCGAATCGTTTTGTATTTCATTTAGTATGGAGATAAATATAAATAGTTAAAAAAATTTTATACAATCTTGAAATTAAACATGTGATTTCGAGTGTCATATTTTGTGAATATGTTCTTTTACAGTGGGCTATATTTACAACAATTTACCTAGCATACCTCTTCTGTTACACCCTGTATTGCTATATATTTAGATCATAAGTAGCACCTCCCGTGTTGACTACATAGTCCGAAATTCACTGCGGTTACCAGCCCGCATGCCCAGCGTGGTGTCTATGGCAAAAAAAACACCTATGGCAATTGGCAGTAGCCCGACACATGTTATGAGGCCATTAAAAAAAATTGGCAGTAGCTTTGTGGCGTAGGTACCTACCCTGGGGGAGACCTTCATTCAGTGGGCTGCAATAAGCTGACGTGACAACGTGAAATATCCCTGGCTGGAATCGAACCCATGCTAGAAGACGCACGTTTAAACCATTAAGCTTTTACCGTAGACGAGTAATACTTTAAATATGAATGACGGTTAAAACGATTGAATGGGTCCAAAGAACATATTATGCATACAGAATTACATACCAGATTAGAGTTAAGGATTCCATAAAGGCTAGGCTAGGCAAGAAAACACGACATTGCGTCTCCTTCAACGGTCCACCCAAGCGAAGCCACGGGAAAACTTAGGGGGTATTTTATTGCATAGGTTAATTTTAATTAAATAGCATAAATAAATAAAAAATATGACTCCTTGTACAGTGGGGTAAATAAAGATCACAGTGTAAATAAAACACGAGATACCAAATACCGAAACGCCGCATAAAACTTTTAGCAGCAAGCACAGCGTAAATAAAACAAAACCTAAAATATGGACACACTCCAACTTCACCCAGCTCGTCGCGTCGATTCGAATATTAAATTTGCGCGCTCACAAGTTTTAAAGCAATTTATTCACTTACCGGTTCTAATCAGGCTCGAAATCACACGACTGCCCGCTATGAGAGCGTGCCGCGAAGTGTTCTAGTTCCTCCGTGTTTGGGTCTCGTCTAGGGATGGTCGGGATCGCGAATAATTTGCAAACGATGACGGATATTGTCGGACACATAGCCTGAGGCAAGTGGAGATCCGTGATCTCTGCTTACCCCTCCGGGAAAGTCATGATTGATTATACAGGATGTTTTTTGGTCGTCAACGTTTCCGAAAACTGCGGAATCTCCTCATTATCACGATCATTTTTCTCCATGGAAGCATACCTGGGTAGTGTCTGGTTCCCAACATATTAGGGTCCAAAGTTGAGTAATAGACTGCGTTTTGCTGCATTAAAGCACATAGTCGCGCGTAGCAAGATTTTTTCACGAGAAATAATTAATATCTGTCTACGAAAAAACTAGCATAAACACTGGACACTATAAATTTCGCCCGATCAAGTATTAATTTTTTTATTTACATGTTTCCCAGCATTTATTTGGCATAAACTTACTTTATTTGATGTATAGCGTACGGTACCCTTCGTTAAGGGTGACAACGAAAAAACTGCCAGCCGCTCCTAAGACTTAGTTATCTATCTAAACCCATCTGGTACATGTGATGTACTACGAGTATACATGTGTAACAGAAAGGGTTAAGCGAAAAACTATGTAGATAGCCCACTACAGATAACCTATTTCCAAAATTTGAGATTCGAAATCACATGTTGATTTTTCAAGACTGTATGAACATTCCTGAGTTGTATAGGAATTCTCCATACTATCTGGAAAAACAAACATGAGATTTCGAGTCTGAAATTTTGTGGGTAGATTCCTTTTAGTTAGCTATTTACATAGCTTTTCGCTTAACATACCCCTTTTGTTACACCCTGTATAATAATACACACGGTTGTGTACATAACACAAGGTATCCAGAACTACAGGATACCTAACGAAAGTGATCCTACAGCCACATTTGGCATAGCAGGGCCAGATGTAAAAGACCATTGACAATATCATGAGAGGATACGCCCCTTAGTTCCTTAGTCGACTATTACGACATACAAGGTAATGCAACTAGTAAAACATCAACACAAACATCATTATTAATGAAGCCCCGCATTAGCACAGGACATTTGCAGTGTTTTCATGCGGTATCTGTAATTCAGTATGTACTTATCTACATATTCATATTTTAAATTAAATCAGACAATTTACTGTAACTGATCCTAAGAAGACTTAAATGCAAATTCGTAGGTTACGGATATTCTGCTTTATCAAGCAGGGTATCCCTCGTATACTAGTCTCATCACTAGCCTGAAAGCCGACGCTGTCCACAGCGCATGCCCAACCCTATGACGTCAAAGACCCGTTCACAGTTCGCAAGCACACAGGTGTCCGACTCCTGGAGCGTATACCGGAGGGAGGAGTCCTAACAACGTTTGTAGAGATAATAACGTCTTCATTGGGATGGAGACAACAGGGGGATGAATAGACTATGGTTGAAGGCTGCCAGTAGTTCATAGTAGGCTATATTGACAGGAAAATCACTATATAGGTAATGCTGTAGACCGTATTTTGTCACGGAATCTTAAAGGAATATTATCCATTTACATACCTAAGTTATTTTGGTGCAGGTACCTACACTTTTTATTCCCCCATTATGAGAGCATAATCTGATAGGTCGGAAACACTACACGACCAGAGAGGGATCAGGTTATAGATCACTACTCTCTTTTGTTGCTTATTCACGGTTCGACTCTACCATAAGAACAAGCACCCTACAATGCTGCAGAATTTAGATATTTTCAACCTTACACCCTTTATTATACGGTGAACATGAAGAGTACCTATAAGAATAAAATTGCAACTCTTCACAGATAGGTATATCTACAGTAGGTATAGTCAATTCCGTACTATCTACTGTTACTACTGCCTTTGAATTAATTATTATTAGTAAATTGTATGGTAGATACCGACTATGGTACCGAAGAAGAGGTTCTCATACATGATGAAGAAATTAATGAATGTGGACGAGGTGAGATAAGTATGTTTGAAACGTTCTAAATGGAGTACCGAGTGGTTTACACTGGGTACCTACTACAATTTGCTAGGTTCGCAGTGGAGCGGCTGATAAAACGCTACTTATTTTATCCGTCCTTATTCTATTACGAGTACTACTAGGAATGCTAGCAACTTGTCACTGATAATTTACATCTATTCTGTCGTCGCTTTGCTAAACGTGTCTGTGGAATCTCCTTTAGGATACTGCAGCTCTGGTAACCCCTTTCGAGAACACAACCGTTATGTATGTGTACCGTAGGTATGTATTCTACTTAAAGACTGTGGTGGAAAGCAAATATTGATATGCAAGCTCTCACTGTATGCAAGCAGGTACAGATCGCGCGGAATAGAGGGAATAGCATTCATGGGTGAATTTCAACAACCTCGATTTTTGACTAATTACGCTGGCGAAATTTTATATCCACTTTCTATAACTTTTTTGTATTCGAAGTAATAGCTAAAAATATATAATATTCAGTCATATGGTACACATTTTTAAAAACGTATTATTTCTTGAGATATCTGCATTTAAAAATTTCAATCGCCACCGATATTATTATCAAACCACCGAAATTGTTAATCTCTCCACTGAAATTTATTACAACCAGCGGACTTATAAATACAGGAGAACATCATACGAATTACCTATTTATTTATTTTTTAAGAATATGAAAACTTTAGATTTTTCGTTTATTAGTTGGTAATAATGTTTATCATCATGATTATAGCTTAGAAACTATGATAACAATTTTAAGGAACACGTTAACAGTTAGGGAAATATTTTATTACATACTTTAAAATGCTTCCTAGTGACTTTTTTCTTAGCATAAAACGTAATGGCCATGGTATCTCCTATAAGATTTCGCAGTTCTGACTACACCATTTCAGGAACCTAGCCGTATTTATTTATATGTACGTAAAAATCTTCGAAAACCAGAAATAAGGATCATTTCTTTTCACATTTGAAAGTGCACTTCGTTAGCTACCTTTATACATATATAAGGAACACCCCATCCGGAAATTCACAGTGTCGGAGATATGACATTTTATTTTTTATTTTTAAATCTCCTTTTAGATGAGTAGAATGGCATATAAGAAATAAATCACATTTTATACTTTGACCTCCCAAAAATCTATCAACATGGAATGGTCAAGCAAAATTTGTTAAATGTTTTTGCCAATTAAGCCCGTACTCTTTCAAAATAATATACTGCGTCATGCGTACCCTTTATCAAACTAAATTCCTTATTTAATAAGCTACTCAAAAAGGTGTAATTTATTATGAGAAAGCTTACTAGCAGCTGACCAATATAGGTTTCAAAAAATACATTCCATGGCGCTACAGCCTATAGCAGTGTTATATTGAGGCAAGTAGAATGTAGAACTCTTCTGTTATCATCAGGCGTACTTGTTCAAGCTACTCGGGTTTATCGCAAAGTTACTCGGGTTTATAGTAGCAATTTTGGGTGGTTTCCTTGAGTTTGAACCGAAGGCCAAGTCATAATCAATATCACAAAACGTGGGATTGAAGTAGATAAAAATTATGTGCATGAGTACACCATGAGTACTAGGCCAGTAGAACATTCAATATATAGATATATTTTCTGAGAACAGTCAGGACTCAGAAAAATATTACATAATTATTGGTCAGCTATTAATATTGAGAGATGAATCTTAAGTGCCTGGAAGAACTTAGTTCATTTAGGAACGGTTCCCTTCCTATGATCTTATAACGTCTACTTGTCGATATGTGTGCTTATGCTGTCTATCGATTGACCTACAGTGCTCAGACTGCATCAGGAACACTATTAGGTATGCTAATCGCCTACCAAAAAGGAACTGGACAGTAAAAGTGCCGGCCATGTTAGTCGTTTAGACACCGAAAGATAGACGAACAGTGCAACTGGCTGGATGCTACAGAGCGGCTGCCTGGGGTAGGAGTAAGACGAGATGGAGGTGGCGGTATGACCTCGATTCGAGTTGAACTGCATCATGAAAAGGCCTTTGGATAGCAGTAAGATTCCTATGCTATAATATATATATTATAATGTCAGTTCATCACCTTTGTATTTTTTAAATTTGACTACAAACTTAGGTTACTTGTTAAAAAAGGTTGTCGCGCCATAGGATAGCACTTTTAAAATTCTTATTAGTCAGCTGTTGGTAAGCTTTTTCATAATTATACCTTTTGAATTTAGTTTAATTAAGTGTGCGAATTACGTGAAATCATTATTTTGAATGAATAGGAAAGAATCAGGAAAAAAAATTATAAACCTTTTGGTAATTGTACTTTGACAATGCCAAGTTGATGTCTGTTGTTTTGTCTCCAATGATTATTTATTATCTAGTTGAATTACTAAATATACACGTATTTTAGTTTTTTATGCATTTCCATAAATAAGGTGATTTTAAAAACATTACAAAATGGAGCATAACCCTGAAGCCGTAATTTTTTTAATGGGTCTTCCTACCCATGAAGGTAGAAAATGGGCTGTACTTTTACATCTCAATAGAAATAATACCCGTTTTCCAGTCATCCTGTATACAAAAAGACAAAATATCAATTACGGTGACATTATTATATTACGGTGGCCCTCTTTTTTGCCACCGGAGCCACTGGAGTTGCGACACCGTACTTAGAATTAAGTAACAAATTTCAAATTATAACGGACACCATTATTTTAATTGTAATAATTCATTTGCAATTACGTCGATACATCTAATCTTTAATCATCTGTAAAATTTATTTTTAAACAGCCTTTTAGTTTTTTAAATACACATGACACCGTTATATGATAAATTTGTATTCCTGCGCCACCGCAGGTTATACTTACGTTTTTGGCGGAAAAACTGTTCAGTGTATCAAACATCCTTGTACTTGGTATACGATGGCTTGACAGAGCAGTGCGGGGAAAGATAGCTTAGCATCTATCTCATTCATTATGATGAAATAGTGTAATGTTCAAAATGCGCCAGCGTTATTAACTTTTTCCGCGGGACATTTTTAAAAAGCTGTTACAGGTACTACCGGGTTAAGTTAAATTACTGCTCATGGTGTAAATAATAGTGTTATTTAATGTATTTTTAAAATATGTATGTAGTCTGTTAAATTAATTCACCCGAAAATTTAAATAGCCAAATTTATTTTTGCAAATGAAGTGGGGACATAGCACCGCAATTAGATTTAGAGCCTTTGATAATTTTTTTTATGCGTAAACAAATAGATTTTGGTCTTAAGTTTTATACGTTAGTCTAGATCACTGTCTGAACTTAATGAAAAAAAATTAATAAATGTGCATTTAGCACTTTCCACTACGATTTTCATCCACGCCGCGCTAAAAACGTACCTGGGAAATTCACCCTCATTTGGTATCGTAGCCAGTAGGTACCTAAGCTGTTTAAAGTATCACAACTGCAACAGAATTAGACAATTTTTTTTAATAAAATAAACTAGGAACCTTAGAATAAAGATTCGCTCCGCTTCACTAGACCTATCATTAATCTAAGCTAGGAACACAACCTTGAAAAAAAGAATGAGGGATTTTCTGAAAAACAAGTTAAAATAACTGTCAAAAATAGATGCCATGAGCCGTAGAAAGAGATGGATGGATAAAAAAGCACGTTCCAAAAAAAATCTCAGCCACAAAACAGCTAATTTTGAGTTTGGCGGGAAAAGCTGGAAGGGTGCAGGTGTAATTTTCTTGTGAAAATCAAAAATTGTTTGTAAATGGCTTGCATGTGTCCGTAAAGTGATGTTTTCTGGTAGATTAGTTATATTTTGATTACTTGTGATGTGAATCTAGTGCGTGTGCATGGTTTTATACGCAGGTAAGCCGAGTAAAACTTTAGCCGGATTACTATCTCTTCATGGGCGCATCTAAGTTGTTTCTGCAATAATTTTTCATTTTGACTAACTTTAGACTTGTTCTTGAGGATTTTCCCGACGTTTCCATTCATCATCATCATTATCATCCATCATAAATTCAGAAATCATTTAATAAAGACTGTATGGGCTTAGTTCCCCTTGCCTTTCCTTCGGGATAAACTAAAGAAAAAAAACTATTTTTGACAGCTGCCAATGTCAAGTGTCAAACGCTTTTGTTAACATTTTTTTTTTTTAAAAACCTTGTTTCTTTGAATAGATTGCACGAAAACACAATTTCTTCCTGTGTGTGTCAACTTTTTTAATATGCATAGTATTATATTACCAGCAATAAGAAACGGTGTAGCTATAAGTTCCAAATCGTGCGTAACTTCCAAAACAATGTCTGTGCGACCATCGAGCGATATGGCAAAATTCAAAGAGAAACTTAAGCAGGCCAAGAACATAGTTTTCTTATCTGGCGCCGGTATAAGTGCCGAATCGGGTATACCTACATTCAGAGGTGCCGGGGGGTTTGTGGAGAAGGTTCTCGGCAGCATCCTTGGCTAACCCGAGCGCGTTTGCAGACGACCCTAGTCTGGTTTGGGAGTTCTATCATTATAGGCGAGAAGTGGCAGCTAAAGCCCAACCAAATGCTGTAAGTTATAAAACAAGATACCTGCATGCATGTAGGAACTGGCCGTATATAGTCTCCAAAACATACATAGGAACAAACATTTTTCGTTGTTTACTGTGCTTGTTTTGGCACTTTACTTAAGGTCACCTACTTTTAGGGTTCCGTACGTCTGAATACAAAAACGGAACCCTTATAGGATCACTCGTGTGTCTGTCCGTCCGTCGCTTACAGTCAATTATTTCCGAATTTATTAGACCGATTAAGTTGAAATTTGGTACACATATCAATTCCTGTGACCCAAACACAGAGGTGTGACGTGAGCAGATGAAATCTGTATATGGGGGGTCATTTTTGGGGGGGAAGGGGAAAATAAAAAATAAAAAATCTGAAAACTGCATCGTGTGGCATATCAAATGAAAGGTCTTGTTGAGAAGATCTTAAATGTATTTTTTTGTAATTTTAAAATAAATAGTTTCCAAATTATTCAAGAAAATAGACGAAAATTGACCATTCCCCCCCCCTTATCTCCGAAACTACTGAACCTAAAATTTTGAAAAAACTACAGAAATTAGTTTTCTCCTTATAGATTATAGGAAAACCTATAAGAAGTCCATGATATTAAAATAACATGGTAAATCACTCAATATTGTGCGTACCAACTTACATTTGCAGGTGGAAAACATGATAGGTAACATCGTACGGAACCCTCTTCACGCGAGTTCAACTCGCACTTGTCGGCTTTTTTAATTTAATAATCCTCTCCATTGGAGGAGGTGTTTGTCATCTAGTGGCATACCAACTGATTTGGATGCATATGACCAATCAGTTACAATCAGATTATACTGGGAAATGGAATATGAATTAATTTATGAACAAAATGAAGTACCTATATACTAAACTATGTACTACTGTCTATAAATATTAAATATAAAGGCTATATTGTTATTATATTATTAATCTTCTACATACATTTAAATCAATGGTCAGGCCTTGAATTTTCTTGTAATTAATGCTATTTTCTTTTCTGTCTTTCACATTACAATTACCTCTAATCATTTAGTAGTTTAGATTTGAATCTTACATTACAGGGTCATATTGCTATTGCAGAATATGAAGCAAAGAATCCAAATAAAAATATAACAGTAATAACTCAGAATGTTGATGGCCTGCATGCTAGAGCAGGAACTAAGAACCTTTTGGAACTGCATGGAAACCTTTTCAAAACTAGATGCACTAAATGCAAGGAAGTGCTAGTCAACACTGATAGTCCTATTTGTGAGGTAAGAGAGATTTGTCTGTTTCTGGAAATCTAAATATAAGTAAGTAAGTAACATATTCACACACACACATTCACACACTTCACAACACATTGACCTAATCCCACACTAAGATCCCTAAGGTCTTGTGTCGTGGGTACTAGGCAACAGTATATAAATACTGTTGCCTAGTAAGTATATAAACATAAGTATATAAGTATATAAAGATAAGTATATAAACATCCATGACTCGGAAACAAACATCGATCACTTCAATGTTTGCACCTACCGGGATTCGAACCCAGGACCTATGGAGTCGCAGGCAGGGTCACTACCAACTACACCAATTGGCTGTCAAATGGTATATATACTGGTAAAGGTAATATACTGGTAAGACCATAATTGTTATGCATATGTAAATGCAAAAATAACCAAATGGTTCCAAAATATCTTACACATGTGAAATGATCTTATCAATATTGATAACAATAACTAAAATGAAATGTGGAAACATTGGGATAGAGATTCTGCCCACATCAGTAATGCATAGAAAATCCCAAAAGTTAAAATCTGTTCAGCTTTTCTAAACCACTGTTTTTTTCTCCGTGTCATTAAAGTGAAACAGACAACTAATGTTATAATACTTGCTATAGGCTCTGGCGAATAGGGGATCTCCAGATAAAGATTTCAGAGGTTCTTTTATACCAGTGAAACTATTGCCACACTGTAAAAAGCCCGACTGTAAAGGACTATTAAGACCCCACATAGTTTGGTTTGGGGAGCACTTGGATGCCACCATTTTAGAGAAAACTGGTAAGACTTTACAACCTTTTGAAGCTCTGTTTGAATTTATACAACACTAGGCTATTACCAGATTTCTCCCATGTGGACTATAAAATGTAGCCTATGTTCTTCTCCATACTCCTAACTATATAAGTACAGATAGGTATAACAAAAACTGAAATAAAAGAAAAACCAAGTGTGAAAAGATAACAAATAAACAAACTTTATTTTACATTTATAAGTTGGGATATAAAAAAGTGGCAAAATTTTAAGAAGTCAATTATGAAGTTAGTGATAAGAAAATTACTTATACTTATTTCTTATTATTACTGTACTTATTTCTATTTCAGATGCCCTAATGTCATCATGTGATGTCTGTTTAGTAGTTGGTACATCTTCGGTAGTATACCCAGCAGCTCTATATGCCCCTATGGCGGCCGCCAGGGGCGCCACTGTAGCAGAATTCAACTTGGAAGAGACACCGGCTACACCGGACTTTCACTTCCATTTTCAGGGTGCTTGTGGTAGAAGTCTACCTTTAGCTTTAAGTGATTAGACTAGAATTAAGAAATCTTAGGGTATGTATTGATGAAAAATGAAATGTGCGTCAGAAGAGACAATATTTTAATCTATCTTCTATCTATTCTATACATATGTATAGAATTTGTTAAAGAACATCATCTTTTTTGGTCCAAATATGAAAGTGCCGGCCAATAAAAAAAAAAAGGTTTTTTCCGTTAGACCTTATCCCCCTGAGTATTTATTATTATGACACCAAAGCTGTAGGGTCATTGTCCTTGGTTTTATTGGAGTTCAAAAATTCAACATCTTCATACATTTTCAGTGAATTTAATAAACAAAAACAAATGATTTGTTCTACCATATTTTTATTTTTTACATCGTTTAGTAAGATATATTGATTCTTGACCTATTTTGGACATGTTGATCTTGTTTTGTGTTTTTGAGGATTATAAATAAAATACAGGGGTTATTTTGTTTAATTAAATACTATAAAATCATCGTCGTCTGGTACAACAATAATGTTCTCCAATCCATAAGCTGGAGGGGTTATTGCTGGCAAATGTCGTGCATGGCTCATGTACCATATAATGCACATAATATGGGAGCAGCATCCAATTGTTCGCTTTCCTATCATGCACGAACAATAATAGTGAGCGATTGCTTGTCGGCCTGATAACGACCTATCGATTATAATGTAGACATAATACTGTCTTGCTCTAACATGCCGCGATTGCAGTCGGCCTCTTATCATCCATAAATCATTGCCCTGCAATTCCGCCAAGTCTTCATTTGATAACTCATTGCTGAGCTCAATTGTGAATCCTCCATTGTCAAGGACGTGCTCACCGTAATAGCTTTTGGCCTGTTTTAGTTGATAAACGCCCAGAGCGAATAAAAATAATTCGTTCTCATCCATTCTTGGAAAATCTGCGAACTCTGGCATATCTGCAGTCATTAAAGTAAACTGAGCACGTCTGCGATTGTAGTTATGGCGTATAACAAGATCTGCCAATCTATTTGGCATATTAATTCTTTGGTGGATAATCTCTAAAATCGCAGTAGCATTTGGATTATCTTCAATCAAAACATGAAAACAATTTATGATCGCCGCTGCTATCTTGAAATAGTCGAACATGCTGGGAAGGGCTCTGTTATTATATACATTTCGCAACAGGCGAAAATCTCTTTTGAACCTGCCGTTGACCACTTCAACCACCCAACGACAGATTGTTATCAGTCTGGACTTATTGGCCTGATCCGTGGTTAGCTGTGTCTCATTTGGATACTTTGTTTCAGGCATATGTTGTACGTATCCGCAAGATTCCAGATTTCTTGCTGAGTCTCGAAAACCACGGTCCAGAATAAAAACATCTCCACTCCTATAAAACCAGTGGAAGGCACTGTCAGCATTATTAAGCATGTCATTCATTATATCTGCGTCAGATGTGGTGGCAGCATATGGGCCGATAACTTCGATAATGTGCCCATCACAAGAAACCAAGAGGAACGGTTTTAGGAGGTTTCTGTATTTGTGATGGCTGTAAGACTTGCGTTGGAAAAAATAATTTCCACTTTTTGCAGATAGATGTACGTGCCATCACAAATCGTGATCGCTTTCCTTTCATCTTCTGGGCTCGAAGGGTTCCCAAACAGATTGTTGGGTAAAAAAAGGTTCCTGTGTGCTACATCCTCACGGGAAATATGGTCAAACCCAACATTTAAGGGCACAAAATCTTCTAACAGAGCGTTGCGTCCGATTTTTAACCACGTATGAAACGCTGTTTCGCTACATTTAAAAATATTAGCAAGCCGCGCGTTCGAGTCACCTGTTCTTAACTTGACTAATACTGCCGCCAGTACGGTTCTTTTATTCTTCTTAGGTCTCAGACTTGGTAAACTGTCTAATAATTCAGTAAACTCATCTTGAGTCAGTCCTGTCCAAGTATGAAACTCGGCCGGTGCTATATTTTCATACTGCTCAAAATCAAGTATTTCCTCCGTAATATGTCTTTGTAACATCGACACGATAGTCATTATTTGAGCTGCAGTGAATTCCTCAGAAGAGTTGTCTTGTACAGGAAGTAAATGCCACAGATTTTGCTCCACGTGTTCATTACAGACACGCGCGCTTTCTGGCACGAAATAGCTGTTGCGGCATACCATGCGAAAAATTATGTTCTCTGGAACACGACGGCGAGATTCATTCGTACAATGTTGGAAAATGCAACTATTTGCGGTGTTTGGAGCACGAAGAAGACCTGGCAAAATCAGCGAAATTGGTCTTGGATTTGGAACTTCCGATGGATCACGGTCTTGATCAACTTGCTGTTCAGCCTCCCGAATAAGTCGCTGGTGCGTTCGTTCCGTTCTTTGCCAACAGGGTCGACAAATGAACGCAGTAGGCTCCAACTGTCGAGCTACTATATCTTCTATCACTATTTGGGCGATATCAAGATGTTGCATTTCTCTGGAAACCCAATCATATCTTCGCCGATTCTCTGTCGAAGCACGGCACAAGATACACAACTCTGCCATGACTCGCAGCAATGTTCTTAACAACGGAGAAAACAAAAACAAAACAAATCAAAGCACAAGAACTAGTGGGCATCACACGGACATACACGGCAGCGTTGCTTTCGGTACTAAACAAAACAATACACGCGAATGAGAGCAAACGAATGAGCATGGCGCGATGGCGGTGGTGCGCGGGAAAGAGACGGGCATCTGCTCGCTGCACCGTATTCCATTGTTCGCGTGAGTGTTTACCTACGCGGCATTGTTATTGCCATTTTTTAGGAAATAGTCCCAGCATCCCAGCCGATTATGCAGTAACATTAGTGGTAAATGAGATATATGTTATCTTGTCAGAAATAGGTCAAGATCGACTGCATCTTACTAAAAATGTTCAAATGTCAACAAGGTATGGTAGACAAATCATTTGTTTTTGTTAGTTAAATTCACTGAATATGTATGAAGATGTTGAATTTTTGAACTTCAATAAAACCAAGGACAATGACCCTACAGCTTTGGTGTTATAATAATAAATACTCAGGGAGACAAGGTCTAACGGAATACAGCATATTTTTTTATTGGCCGGCACTTTCATATTTGGACCAAAAATGTATGAAATCCCGATGATGTTCTTTAATTATATATACGAGGGGGCGTTTTTAAGTTCGCGGAATCGGAGGTAAGACGTGGAAATAAAAATACAAGTTTATTTTTCCTTTTCAATATATTCTCCTGCAACCCTAATACATTTTTCAGATCTTTCAATTAGCTTATGTATACCCTCGAAAAAAAATGTTTTTTCTTTGTCTGAAAAATAAGCTGAAACTGCTTCCTTCACTTCTTCATCGCTTGAGAACTTCTTCCCCCGAAGTTCTTTTTTCATTTTTGGAAAGAGATAATAATCACTGGGAGCCAGGTCAGGACTGTAGGGTGGATGAACCAAAATATCGAAGCCCACCTTATGCAGGGAAGCCAACGCAACACGGCTCTTGTGCACAGGCGCGTTGTCGTGCAGAAGGAGGACACCTTTGGTTAATTTTCCCCTTCTTTTTGCCTTGATTGCTTCCTTTAATCGCTCTAAGATTGAAGCGTAGTATTCTCCGGTTATGGAGACACCTTTATCTTTATAATCTATCAACAAGATTCCTTCTGAGTCCCAAAAGATTGTCGCCATGATTTTTACCGCCGACTGTGACACCTTAAATTTCTTTGGTGGTGGTGTACCTTTTTTGTGCCACTGCATAGAATCTTGTTTGGACTCGGGTTCATAATGATGAACCCAAGTTTCATCCCCAGTAACAATTCGAGTCAATACTCCATCCTGGTCTTCATTACAGAGGTCCAAAAACGCGCGAGAACACTCTACGCGCTGTTGTTTTTGAGGCGGCGTGAGCATTCTCGGCACCCACCTTGCACTGACTTTGGTCATGCCGAGATGATCGTGAAGAATTTTAAATATGGTTGTATCGGATACTCCAACCATTTCTGCGAGCTGTTTCTTCTTTAGTCTAGCATCTTCCAGTATTAATTTTTCCACTTTTTGAATTATTTCCGGAGTGGTCACCTCGATCGGCCGTCCTGGCCGAGGATCATCTTCAAGTGAGGCCCTGCCTTGCTTAAAAAGGGTATGCCACTTATAAACCATGGTTTTACCGGGGCAAGACTCCCCGTAAACGGATGACATCTCTTCTAGTATGGTTTGAACCGATTTACCTTGCTTGGTAAGGAACTTTATGACAGCGCGGTGCTCGATTTTCTCCATTTTTCACAATGTTCTTCCCAACTGAGTTGTTTGATCGACGATAATTCAAATAGTAATGGCCCGATTAAAACAAAACGTTCTATTTATACTAATAATGAGCTACTTAACCAGTTACAACTAAGGAAAGTACCCACCCTCATTTATTAATTACCTACCCATTCCGCGAATATAAAAATGCACCCTCGTATAATTAAATGTAACAAATCGATGTTTGTGCACGCTAATCTCAGAAACGGCTGGACCGATTTCTATGCAGTTTTTAAGAATGTTTTGTGACCCACTTAACATATAAGCTAATTTTTATCCCGGATAATTTCGACAGTTTGTTTTTTGCAGTCCACGCGGACGGAGTCGCGGGCGTCCACTAGTTTTTTTAATATACCTTAAGGTACACTCGACGGTTCTTTCGTCTGATACACCTCTTTGCAAGAACGTGATATTCTATAAACCACAACTTTATGACATGTCACGTTGTTCTTGTGAAGAGGCGAATATGTACCGTACGGAACTTCCGGCTATTGATTTTGGTAGTTTGTCGAGGCAAAAGGTTTATGTAATAAAATGTATAAATAAGTACACATTAATATTATGTAAGATGTAAATATGTACAAAAAATATTTATTTAGAAATATGTATCACATTTTTAGAGAGCATTTTAAATGCATTATTTTTAATTAATAAATCAGCAATTATTTTTCGTTTTATGTTTCGAAAAGAACTTGGCGATACTTCCCACTGTTGGTCCGAAAGTGCAGTTAGCCATTAGGGATTTCTGTAAAATAATAATAGAGAAAGGTCAGGTCAAGAGTACCCTAAACTGACGAGCGTGCATGACGAATATTATGAAAGTAGATGAAGCGAAAGAGGTTGTGTCAAGACCGTAGCAAATGGAGATCCGTGATCTTTACCTACCCCTCCGGGAAAGAGGCGTGATTTTATGTATGTATGTATGTTGTGCGCGTACTAATGAATGCGATAGTCAGAGGCAATTTTCTATACTAGGGTAATTAACACCCTACAACTTAAATTTTTGACTTACCTGAACAAATGAGGGTAGTGCCGATATAGTTTGCTGTCGGGAATATCTCTCATCCAGTAACAACACGCAGGCATAGTCGTTTACATGTCTCACTGCTCTGCCTGAAATATAGAGAAATCGAATAATACACATATACAGATGGCTGTCCGTCCCCTGATTACGTACAAGCAATATCAAAGCCGAAGCAAAGCGATAGCGAAAATTGTATAATATTCGCCTTGAAATGTCAAAGTTCCTTTGAAATCAAGCAATCAGCGATTTTTGTACAATTTTCGCTATCGCTTTGCTTTTGCTAGTTAGGTAATAAGGGGGCGAAAAGGAAATACCACAGCCACTTATACAAGACACGTTGCTAGCATGTATAATATGAGGGAATGCCCATGCCGGAGTACTTTAGTCGACTCTTACGACATGCACGAAAAGCGATGCAGCTGATGTATTCTATATAGCTAATGTATTATATGTCTAGTGAAGCCCCACATCAGTATAGGCAACAGTCGCCAACACTCTTGTCTATCGTATGTACTCTTGTCTCTTATAGGGCAAGTCAAGTTTAGAGGTGTGTTTCTACAACCTACTATAGGTCATACATGTGTAGTAGTTAGTTCACAATACCTAATAGATATTTACTTACCAATACATTGATTGACAGCTTTCATGCACAAGTTTTCATAGTAAACATTTCCCGTGCCAGGGGCAGCCGTTCTGTTTAGATAACTCATTTTCTCCTGTAACTCTGGTGACTTTACGTTTGGATACGGCATTCCTACTACCATTATACATCTGCCTAGATCATCACTGAAAATTGAAAAAAAATTAAAGTTGTTAACTCATTTTCTCCTGTAACACTAGGACTTTACGTTTGGATACGGGCCCCTTATTACCTATCTAGCAAAAGCAAAGCAATAGCAATAGAAAATTGTACAAAATTCGCTGATTGCTTGTCAAATTCGTACTTATTACCTAAAACGAATTTCAAATTTTGACATTACAATGCGAATATTATAAAAATTTCATCATCGCGCTGCTTCGCCTTTGCTACTGCAAATTAGGTAATCAGGGGCGGCATTCCTACTATGTACCATACACCTACCTTGATCATAAATGATGCCAGGGTGTTTAGACGCGTGAAAATGAAGGCTTCCAGCTATCTAATCTAGATTGGAGCAAACGTTTCGCATGACGTACCTCTATCGATTCGACCGAAATATAAGGTTACTTTGTCTAAACGCCAGGTTACTCTTATTGAACAATTATTTTGAAATAAGATACTTATTTAGAGAAATTACCTGAAATTCAATCCCTCACTTAATTTCCCGCCGACAACACTGAATAATAACGCCCCATTGTGTTCCTTATCCTTTTTAATTACCGATGCGTATTTTTGTAGAACCTGAAATAAGAAAATATTCAAAATCTAATATTTTGACAAATTAATTGCTATTCCCTTAGACTCGCTAACAGTCAAAGATGGCTCATCCGATTTTAATGAAATTTTTGGATTTAGGAAAGCTTTTCACGTTAGTTAGACCCAGTAGATGGCGCTGTTACATCAACATATCTTTACATAGCATTTGCTCCATATTTTTACCTGATCAACATCCGCCGCAGATTTCGGTTCCCTAAATATGACCTTCTTCTTGCCGATAAAGTCCAAAACTTTACTGTTCCCGAGGTGGTCATAAACGGTTTGTTCATACGAGTATGAGGGCAAGAAACAGACCACGCCCCCTGGGACTATACTGCAGATGTTTCGAAGCACGCGGCCTATTTCACTCAACTACAAAAAGATAAATATTTCTATATATATACAGGGTGTTTTGAAGGTGGGTGCAAAGCCGTAAGGAGGTGTTAGTATAGACCATTTAGAACATTTTGAGCCATATTTGTCTTAACCAAAGTCTGCTTGTTTTTTTTTTAGGGAACTTTTAAGAATTTAGTACAAAAATCCCAAAATTTTCCAATTAACTGCGAAAAACGCAAAGTTTAAGTGGAAATGTTTATTTTTTTATGTACTTCTTATTAGGCTAATGTATGTTTAATGAAATTAAATCATTTTAAAGCACCATTTTTACTAAAAATAATAATTTTTGGGCTATTTTAACTTAACAGAAAAAAAAATTATAGAAAAAAATGGCCTTTTATTTACATTTAAAAAAATAAATAAAATAGCTACAGATTCTCAGACAATTTTAATAACATGCTGAGTTATTGTACTTTCTTTTAGGGTATCATTTACCTAGATGTCTTCACAATTTTTGCAATTTTTACAATTTACAACCTGAACCTACAGAAGGGTAAGAAATTAAAAATTTCAAAAAAAATCAAAACAAATTGAATTTTTGCTCTTATACCTTTAAACTGATGTCTAAAACAATATCCGAAATTATTTTTTAGACTTACTGTGCAATAATAATAAACTTATCTGAACAAAAATGTAGAGAAGGGCCTTGCACAACTAAACAAAGGCCGTCCATTCATCATCATTATCATCCATCACAAATTTAGAAATCATTTTACTAAAGACAATGGCTGTGTGGACATAGTTTCCCTTGCCTTTCCATCGGGATAAACTGAAATAAAAAAAGTTCCCGCTTTTTTGGTAAAGTCATCTTATCTCTTCGTCGTCACCTCTCTGCTGCTTTTCTGCGTTTCAAGTAGATTTGATTTGAATTGTGTGTGTGTACTACTGACATGGCTGCATTTACAAACCAAGAACAAGCGGATATCGTATTTATGTATGGCAGAGCTGATGGTAATGGAGCTTTGGCACGACGTTTGTACCAAGAACGTTACCCGAACCGCAGGTAAAGTATTCTTAGTATTCTTTATTGTACACATAAATTTTTATCATAGACTTAACTTTTAATACTAGGATTTAGTTCAATTTCCATTTTGATTTGTAACAAACGTCGCCAATAAACCATTTCATTTCAAGGGTACCTAATGTCCGTGTTTTTTATAACACGTTTCGTAGGCTTTCTGAGTCTGGCATCCATCACGCAGAATCTGGCGTAAATCCGGGAAGACATATCCCAGACGATGAAGAGGATATAATTGCAGCCTTTGAAGCAAATCCTACAACCAGCGTCAGAATTATAGCGAGAAACTTGAACCTTTCGATATGGAAAGTTTGGAGTACCATGCACCGGGAAAATAAGTATCCGTTTCACGGTAGAGGCGTGCAAGGCTTGGTAGAAACCGACCCTGAGAGAAGGATGCAGTTCTGCCGATTTATGCTCAACAGTGATATTTATGACGGATGGTTCCTAAAATCGATCCTGTGGACTGATTTTCAATTGTGATTTTCAATCTGTGGTCCAAATTTTCAAGAGAAGGCATCACAAATTTTCATAATTTACATGAATGGGCTGACAAGGACAGCAATCCGCATTGGAAAAAACAGGTACAAATAAATGTTTATTAATTTGATTCCCGATGTTCAGCATATTTTTAACAGAAAGCTTTAAAAAGAATGTATTTTTGTTTTAGGTGTCTTTCCAAGTAAAATTTACAGTAAATGTATGGGCTGGAATAATGGGACGAACATTTATTGGGCCACACATTTTACCTGATAATTTAAACGGTGAGAATTATCTGTATTTTCTGCAAAACTATCTACCAGAACTCCTATATGAAGCCGAAGTACCCATACTAAATGCGGACAGACCAATCATTTTTCAACAAGATGGATGTCCAGCACATTGGACGTTAAGTGTCAGGGAACATCTCAACAACTGTTTCCCAGGCAGCTGGATAGGCAGAGGTGGGCCCATCCCTTGGCCCGCACGATCACCCGACCTGACCCCGGTAGATTTTTTTGTGTGGGGACGGGCAAAGGAGCTTGTATACACTACCGAAATATCCACGAGGAAGAATTACTTCAAAGGATTGAAACAGCTTTCACAATTATGAAACGGGAAATGCAGCTAAAAATCACGACGACAGAAGTGAGAAATCGTTGTCGTAAATGTATACGCAATGACGGAAGCCATTTTGAGCATCAGTATTAAAAACTTTCATCAAAAACTGTTTTTTTTTATCTCCTTAAAAATCAATATTACGGACTTAACTGGTTCGGGCACCCTAACTTCAAAAATTGTGAAGACATCTAGGTAAATGATACCCTAAAAGAAAGTACAATAACTCAGCATGTTATTAAAATTGTCTGAGAATCTGTAGCTATTTTATTTATTTTTTAAATGTAAATAAAAGGCCATTTTTTAATAATCCTAATAAGAAGTACATAAAAAAATAAACATTTCCACTTAAACTTTGCGTTTTTCGCTGTTAATTGGAAAATTTTGGGATTTTTGTACTAAATTCTTAAAAGTTCCCTAAAAAAAAAACAAGCAGACTTTGGTTAAGACAAATATGGCTCAAAATGTTCTAAATGGTCTATACTAACACCTCCTTACGGCTTTGCACCCACCTTCAAAACACCCTGTATATATATATATATATATATATATATATATATATATATTTATTTCTCTATAATAACACTAATTTAAAATTACTATGTACCAAACCATGTAGCTAAAAGGAATGTATAAGATATAATACCTATAGTGAAAACTTGAAAAATGTGTCAAAAATTGCAATTTCGCATGCCAGTCATTTGTTGCTGCAATAAAATTGCATGCAACAGGCAAGAAAATGGTATCATGAAAATGACATTAATAACTTACTATGTCAAAAAATGTTAGAATATTTTTCACAAGATAAACATACTTTAATGCCACACTTACCAACTCATTACTCATTCTATTCTCGTACGAGAAGTTGAGAGCAACATTAGTGGGTCCCTTGGATAAACACACACCAAGAACATTATCCCGAGGCACCACGTGATCACACTTCACCACATTCACCGAGTCGTTTGTTGTTGTACCCGTTAACAGTTCCACAAATTCTGATACCGGTTCCATTGTGCCACCGGTTACTATAACCTGCAAAGTAATTAATTATTTATGTAAGAGAGTATTTACTTTCTATTTAATAGTAAACTGAAGAGTTTAATTGTTAGTCTCAACGCGCTAATCTCAGGAACTATGTTATACAGTGTTTTTTCGTTGCCACCCTTAACGAAGGATACATACTCTATAGATCAAATAAAGTTTATGTAAAAAAAAATGCAGGGAAACGATGTAATTTTTTTTCTTCAAATTAATTACCTACTTGATCGGGCGAAATTTATAGTGTCCAGTTTTGTGCTAGTTTTTTCATAGACAGATATTAATTATTTCTCGTGAAAAAATCTTGCTATGCACGACTATGTGCATTTATGCAGAAAAACGTAGTCTATATTAGAGATGAGTAACCCATGAGTGAGAGATATAAAAGAAACATATCTGTCAAAGTGAGCTAATCACTCTCTAGCTCACTTGCTTTCCAAATATATCTCTAGCTCCGTATGATATAGGACACATTTTCGATATATTGTAGAACTGAGTTACTGAGCGAGAGTAAGGAAGAGAGATACATACATACGATCGGGCGATGTCGAAGGTTCCGACATCGCTCAGAACGGGACCCACGTGCAAGAGAGAGAAAACAATATTTATTTATGCAAAAATGTATCTAATGGGGTAATATTTGGCACGATTATTCTAAACACAGGACGAGCGAATTTTTGAATAAAATTGTTCAGAGAAAATTTTTGTTTTACAACGGTAAAATTTTATGAACAAATTAATCACTTAAAATTATTTCTGTAGCGTAATGCAGGTAGGTACATCTCGCTCAGCAATGAAATAATTCGTGCACTCTATAATATGGATGAAAGCCTCAATGAAAGCGGATGAAAGAAAGACACACGTCTCTGAGCTAATTGAGCTAAAGAGATAATTGAGTGTTATATATCTTTTCATTCAAATGATATATAACATCATTATTTTCTTTAGAAGGACACATTCTGCGCATCTCTAGTCTATTTACTCAACTTTGGACCCTAATATCTTGGGAACCAGACACTTCCCAGGTATGCTTTCATGGAGAAAAATGATCGTGATGATGAGGAGATTCCGTAGTTTTCGGGAACGTTGACGTCCAAAAGTCACCCTATATAATATGCTGGTTTAGACGTTTTTTTGCGTTGGATTTGTTTGATTTGTCCATTTATTGATGCCATATGTAACTTTCGTTTGATCCCGCAAGTAAATTTAATACAAATAATACTCACGGATCGACACTGCCTCACAACTTCAGTGAAATGTTCAGCTGGGTTCAGCAGAAGGTACTTAAGGCTAGCATTGTCGTCCGTTTGAGTTAGAACGCGTCCGTTCTCACTTCGTTCACAAAGGCGTTGCAGAAAGTCTAATATAGCATATAGACCGGTACCGGCCGATGCTTCTGTTGGTATCTGTAAACAATTCGAAAAAAGTGATGAATGAATTAAAAAAGAACGCCTCTTTGTTCTATCATTCGTTCTTTTTTTGTTGTGTGTTTCGAACTTCCGTTTCAAATTCCTTCACTGCTGTTGCCAGAATAAGAGTAGTTGGTAATGTTGGGGCTACATTAGCGGGCTTCGGTGAAGATTCGTGTTAACGCAATGAGTGTGGCCGGGTGGATCGTTGCAACACGTAGTATTCGGGCGAAGACGATGTATTATCGGGGCACTGTCGGTAAACTACCGCGCATCAAAGGGATTTGTCGCGACAATATTCGCTTGGCTGGCTACACCTACGTCACTTTAGTGTCGTCCACTTTCTTTCTTCTCCTTTTTATATTATTTTGCAAATGATACTCGTATAATTGTAATAAATAGTATTTTACCGACATACAATGCAACGTTACTGCTTCCTCCATTTTTAATTACGTCTCGGCCGCAAAGCGCACCACAACACAACGGCACGATGTATCGCGTCACCGCGACACAAATCTTAACGTAGACAAGAACATCGCGTATGTCGTTCACGATGCTTTTAGCTCGCTAACGCGACACGAATCTTCGCCTGCTAATGTAGCCCCAGCATAAGAAGGATAAACAAGTAGAAACGAGAGGCGATGGATGTGTTTGATATTGTCAGTATTGTCACAGACCTATATAAATGATTATGTAGATGGATATTTATTTATACAGTTATCAATATTGACACTCAAATTCATTTATTAATAATATTTTAATTTTAACAAAAAAAGTTGATTCGATACAGAAAATAGTTGATTCGCCCAAATAGCTAAACAAATTAATAATTACTGATTTACTTATTTTTAGTACATAAGTACCTTGTTTTTCTGATTTTCTGCATCATTCACTTCTGGTTTGACTTCAACAACTTCCTGATCCTTTTTCTTTGCAATGTTACTTAAAAATGTTTCAAACGTACTTTTCTTGCTGGCTGCACTTTTCTTTGCCAACTCCTCCTCCAATACTTGCTGACTGTACCTCATAGAAAACCCGTGCAGTTTCGGAGCCAACCTAGAACTCCTAGCAAACTCTACTAGAGGTCTTAAATTGAGATGATCTATCTCACTTTTTATTACAAAATCTTCTAGAGTGTAAACTGTAGCATTTTTTTCTTTGCTATCATTCGATTTTGTTAATATCCCTGAAACAGTTTATTGTACATCAACATTTGGAGCATATTTTCACCAAAGACCCTAATAATTTTAAAAAATTGTGCTGAAATTTTAGCATTTACAGCAGTAGATTCCTCAAAATAGTTCTTGGAAATAAACATTCTAGCTTAATAGGGGTATATAAAAGGTATTCACACTTACGCAACAACTTCCCGACAACAAAACTCAACTGGTTCAACGTCAGCAGATTCCTACTGCTCAATCTCGGTCCATACTTATTGATATAGAACTGGAGATAAGTTTTAACGCTATTCAGTTGTTTAGCGGACACTGGAGCGGAATGAGCGTTTTCTAATGCAGATGTCAAGCCGTGAGCTTCGTCGACAATGAGGACGTTGTTGTTTAGTTTTAAAGAGATTCCAGCTCTGGCTCCCGAGCTTACTATACCTGCGTGACTTATTAGGACTACCTGTGGGAGGTTATATGATCTCAAAAAGCAGGATTCTTTGCACTGTGGAAGCGAGACGCTATTAGAATTGTAGAGCGACATCTCCCTTCCACGATGGAAACAATCCTTTAAAAGTTCATTATAAATTAAAACATATGCATTTTGGCGTGTGCAATAAATTGGCACAGAACTAAGCGCGTTTGCTTACATACATAATGTGTCTCTTTCCAGTAAGCAGGTATGTCAAAATTTGACGTATCGTCGGTAACCTGAGGCCTATAACTATACTGTGAAAATAATAAGAAGCATGCCGCAATGCCAGTTTTTTTTATCAAGCATCATAAGTTCAGAAATCATTCTAAACACAATGGCTGTCCGGACATTTCTTTAAACAGCTCTGGTGGTGATTCCCATTGATATAATCAGACAGTATACTGCTTAAAAATAACGTCAAACCAAATGGCACACCTGCACCCGTATAATGAATTTGGTGAGAGTGAGATGTCTCACTTTTAAACGTCAAACTCACAGAGCTATTAATAACTAGATAAACTACGTGTATGTACTTTGCATGTAAAAATAGACTTAAGAATTAGAATAGACACTCGTTCTCGAGCCAGGACTGAGTGAATTAGGGCTGATAGAAGTGGTTTGCAATCCCTTTTTACATACCAAGTAGAAACACTTGCCTTGTCTAGTTATTACTATTGTCTAGTTATTAGCTCTGTGGATTTGACGTTTAAAAGTGAGACATCTCGCTCTCACTAAATTCATCATACGCGTGCTGGTTTCTGTGTATAAAAGGAGTACCTATAGAGTCCATTTCATAGAATAATTTCGGAAATATTTTTTTTTGTTTGCATGAATCAGAAAATGTGTTCATACACATAGTAACTAGCACCCTCATCCAACGGAACTATGGTGAAACACACTTGAGTCACTTACCTCTGCATCATCCATAGCCAATCCGTGAAGCATAGTATGGACAAGCCTTCAACTCCTGACCACTTTTGACCAGATCTTCCATATCCATGATCTCAACCAGCATTCTTTCTCTCAAATGAGAGATGTTAGATTGGTTGTAATATGGGCATGCATTACATGATTTAGTCTTAGTCTTTTTCACAACTTTGCCATCTTCTGCTATTGATGTAGACTTTTCTTTTGACTTCTGCATGTCTAAACATCTGTAAAATAAAAATAAGGAATATATCTCTTTAACCATTACCAATATCTGATTTTGCAAAACTACTGGGCTGATATTTGGCATATATTTTAACATTACCTTTCATTGATCAAATTAACATTTTTAAGTTTATTGACATCAGTATTAATACAATAGTGCTGCCTTGAAGCTAATGTAACAACCCTGGTATCCTCCTTGAAGACTGTCCTTTTTACTTCACCAATGAACTGTGATAATTGACTGTGTGTTCTACTGCTTATGTACACCTGAAATATTTGATCATTTATTAGCCGCGTGAAGCCGGCAGAGTAGAGTTTGTACCACCCCATGCCTGCCCGTGGGTATCGTACAAGGTGATTAAGGGTTTCCGGGAGGTGGGCAGCAGCGCCTCCCGTGACAACATAGTCCGAAATACAAACTGCGGTCACCAACCTGCCTGCCCAGCGTGGTGACTATGGGCAAAACCCCCCTGTGACAGTAGCCTTGTGGTGTGTCCTGGGGGAGGCCTAAGTCCAGCAGTGGACTGGAATAGGCTGAAGAAGAAGATTTTTCATATTTCCATTGGACTGGCAGGTAAGTTCATTAAATATATAAACATTAAATATATAATGTATAAACTGAACTAATACCAACTAATAAGGGCCGTCCATTAATCACGTGATCTTTTTTAAAGCATTTTTTAACCCCTCCCTCCCCCTTGGTGATACATGGTGAGGTTTAAGACTACCCCCCACCCCCCACCCATATTCACGTGTATTTTTAGTATCTACAAAAAATCTTAAATTTTTTGAATATTTTAGAATAAATATTATAATTCGGCGCGAAAACAACAGAATAACTGATGATTGAGGGGGCAGATCTTGTGTTTCAACACTATCAGTCTAGAGCAGTCCACTGCTGCATGTAGACTTCCCCCAGGCCATGCCACAAGGCTACTGCCATAGGGGAATTTTACCCATAGTCACCACACAGCAGAAAGGTTGGTGACTGCAGTGTGATTTTCAAACTAAGTTATCAACACAGGAGGTACCTGTGCTGCCCACTTTCCGAGTACAATCATGTCCCAAAGTAAAGTGTGCCTTTATATCCTCTGTTACCTTGATTCTGTCATCATGTTCATCCATATTTTCCACTTCTTCTTCTTCATCAGAGTCATCCTTTTCTTCATTAAACTCTTCTAATATAAGATCCTTATCTTCTATTTCATTCTCCTTATCAGTTATCTCTTTCACTCTATCAGTTTTATAAAAATTATTGACTATTTTATTTTTGTTAGCTTGAGACTTCATTTTTGTTACTCTATTCTTCATTTCTATAAACATTTCTTGAGACTTCTTTATTTTCTCAAGTTTACACTGTAATGTGGCTAACCTTTGATTTTTCTTCAGTTTTTCATATTCTTCTAGGAGCCAATCATCACAATCTGAAATTGAATTGATTACCATACAATATTTTTTTACAAGTGAGACAGGCCACACCAAAGCAGCTTCAGCAAGGTTACCCAAGCTTATCAACATTAAAAACAGAGCAGGCCAAACTGTTATGCATGCCAAGGCATGCCATGAGGTCATTGATGTGCATACTTTATGAATTTTGTGGTAAAGTGACATGCCCAAAATATTGTGCCAGTATCAGCATGCATGCCTTTAATTTGCACAGGGAAAAGAGGATACATTCTTCTACCATATTGACAGTACAAAGCAAGCAAGCATTTTCATATAGATATTTTAAAATCAAGCAAAGATATATTTACCTGTTTTATTAGAGACATCAAGTTTTAATTCTTGGACCTCCTTAGTTAATTCATCTAATAGTTGTTTATTGTGATTATTTAGCCATTTAAGCACCCCACAGCATATACTCAAAGACTTGCCCTGAAATTAATGAAAATTTGTATATTTGGAAAACTTTTCTGGGGTAAAGGCTATCCCAAGTTACACCTTGTATTTCTGGAGCTCTGAATGATAGAGAAAAGCACCAACAAAACATTATATTTTATTACCAAAGAGAATTTAGGTTCATAGCAGATAGAACTCTATATGTCTAAGGGTCGGTTCATATCTGACGGAAGATGCGTCGAGCGTATCTCCAGGTACAGGCAAACGTACGCTTGACGCACTAACGTATCATCGCTTGAGTGTGAAGTGTTTTTCTATACATTTTGTCTGTTCTGGCGTTACGTGACCAATAATACGCCATGCATATTCCGTCAGATATTAACCGAACCTTATTTTGGTAGGTATTCTAAATGAATACCTGATACTGGAGTTCACTACCTTTATACCCTGTGAGGTCTACTTACCGTGCCAGTAGGGCTTTCGAAAATACCCAATTTGTTACTGTCTATAGTCAGATACAGTTCTTTCATAAATCTTTCTTGAATTGGGTATGGGAGAAAAGGAAATGAAAATTGTAGATCCATTTTACACCTCTGTATTTCTATTGTATAGTGATTATAATTCAATTTATTATCGTCACAACAGAAAACGATTCACTATTCATATCATGATCCAGAATATTATTATAATAGAAATATGTAAAACCGAAAACATGTGAGGGAGCGAGCAAAAAGTAAATAAACAATAATTTTTTTTGTTTAGTTTTTCCCGAAGGAAAGGCAAGGGGAACTAAGCCCATACAGCCATTGTCTTTAGTAAATGATTTCTGAATTTATGATGGTTGATAAATGACGATGATGAATGGAAATGCCGGAAAAATCGTCAAAAGAGAATGTGAAATTAGTGAAAATCAAAAAGATTTGCAGAAACAACTTACATGAGCCCATGAAGAGATCGTATTCCGATTAAAGTGTTACTCACCTTACCTACATATAAAACCATGCAAACGCACTGGATTCATATCACAAGTAAACAAAATATAACTTATCTACCAGAAAACATCACTTTACGGACACATGCAAGCCATTTACGTATATATTTTGATTTTCACAAGAAAATTGCACCCGCTCCCTTCCATCTTTTCCCGCCGAATCTCCTTTCCTTTGGGATAAATCAAACAAAAAAAAATTGGAGTTTGACAGTTCATCGTTGAATATTTTGCGAGCTAAGTAAAACTTTAATCTGAATACGATCTCTTCATGGGCTTATGTTAGTTGTTTCTGCAATTCTTTTTAATCTTTCCTAATTTTACACCCATTCTTGAGGATTTTCACGACGTTTCCATTAATCATCATTAGTCCATCATAAATTCAGAAATCATTTACTAAAGACAATGGCTGTATGAGCTTAGTTCCCCTTGCCTTTCCTTCGGGATAAACTAAACAAAAAAAAAAGATCATTTTGAGAGATTTTGCCAGGGATTCGGCGGGAAAAGTTGGAAGGGAACGGGTGTAATATTCTTGTGAAAATCAAAATTTATTTGTAAATGGCTTGCATGTGTCCGTAAAGTGATGTTTTTTGGTAGATAAGTAATATTTTGTTTACTTGTTATGTGAATCTAGTGCGTGTGCATGGTTTTATATGCAGGTAAGCTGAGTAAAACCTTAGTCGGAATACGATCTCTTCATGGGCTCATGTAAGTTGTTTCTGCAATTATTTTGATTTTTACTAATTTTAAACTCGTTCTTAAGGATTTTTCCGACGTTTCCACTCATCCTCATTGTCATTCATCATAAATTCAGAATACATTTTACTGAACAATGATTAGGCTGTATGGGCTTAGTTCCCCTTGCCTTTCCTTCGGGATAAACTAAAAAAAAAATTGTCAGTGAGATAGGATATTGTCTTTGACTATGTACTAGGCATGGGCTAATCATATCCGGGAAAGGATTGAACATGTAGCATATCACTCCGACTAAGGATATACAGGGTGATTTTTGGTCGTCAACGTTCCCGAAAACTACGGAATCTCATCATCATCACGATCATTTTTCTCCATGGAAGCATACCTGGGAAGTGTCTGGTTTCCAAAATATTAGGGTCCAAAGTTGAGTAAATAGACTGCGTTTTTCTGCATAAATGCACATAGACGCGCGTAGCAGGATTTTTTCACGAAAAATTATTAATATCTGTCTATAAAAAAACTAACATAAACACTAGACACTATAAATTTCGCACGATCAAGGAATTTAAAAAAAAAATTCCAAAAAATTTTTTTTTTCCAGCATTTTTTTGGCATAAACTTACTTTATTTCATGTATAGAATACGTACCCTTCGTTAAAGGTGGCCACAAAAAAACATCCTGTATATCCTTTTAACATATCCAACTCCGCGTGCATATCCGGGAACGAAGAGATTAAGTGAAGCGAGATATGACTGGGATTGGTTTGGTTAGGTTGTTGTAGGTGTCCTTTTAACAGATCCAACTCCGCGTACATATCCGGGAATGAAGAGATTAAGCGAACCGAGATATGATTGGAATGATCTATCCAAATAAGAATTAGAATATTTGATAGGCGTATTTAAAAATCACTAAATAGGTACACTAAAACTATTGTCCTAAAAAAAATTCCAAATCCAAACAGCTTTTATTTACATAAAAACAAAATACTTAAGATCAAATATAAAACGGAATGAATAGAAATTTTGAAAATCATAATTACGAAAACAAATATTTCAAAACAAACATTGCAACGAACTAAACGGCATGCCTGTCGCTCGTGAGTATTCGTATATACTCGTGTAATGTCGTTACATTCGCGCTCATGCGTCTACTGCGATAGTACCGCGCGTTCCGGCGCGTTCGCATTCCGTCTCGCTCACTTATTCTTATCTTCGGCATTATTCGGTAGGTCGGAGTGGGTCGGATATAGGATATGGTAACTTTCTTTAAAGTGAAGGAGTTGATTCATATCCACCTCTGGATATATATCCGAGGATATAGTTGTGTCCGGAGTTACCCATATCTACTATGTACCTATACTCTTTCTATCGTAGCTTTCTATGTATATTGTACTCTGTGATATATACTATGGAGATACCCCATCGATCTACTAATAGGTACTTAGCTCTTTGAGATACCCCTAACCCAAAAAAGCGTGCATACCTACAACTAACACTAAAGCCGGCGCCAAACATAGCTTCACTTGATTGAACACTTGTTTGATTGCCATATGTGGCACGAGACTTTGAATATGTATCCAAAGTTTGGACAAAGATTTGCACTCAAATTCAAATTCAAAATCATTTATTCGACATGAAAGCATTAACAACTTGTTTGTCGATTGTCTAATTATATGTTACTTTCTATGTTCGCACCCCAAAATGAAACCACTACCAAACAAAAAAGGAGGTGAATTTAAACAACCCAAAAAAATAAATCGCAAAGCTTTTGCTTTGGCAACGGTCACCACCCCAAGGTGCGATTTGTTACGGTCTGTCAGGCATAAGTTAGCGATTCGGGGCTTAATAGCCACCAACGTGGAGCTAATAAGAGTTAAGGTCGCCTAAAGACGAAATCCAGGAGAGCTGCTACACAATTCTCCTTTATGGCAAAACCAACATTAGGTCTGACATACCTCATGATTCTACTATTACTGTTACACTATTTCAGTGAAGTGTCATATGTCATTGCTTGGAAGAAGAAATAGCAAGAAAACTCCCAGCGACACAGTCAAAACTAAGTAACATATTAACAAAAGAATGCGGTGTCGGTTTTTTAGCGCACATCAAAGCGTTCAAAGTCGTATGTGTTCAAACGTTTGCGTAGCCTGCCACACTTGCGCAAAGACCATTTGCCATTTGCACAGTGCCTTTTTCTATTACGGTACATTTCACATATCCATTCGCGTCTTGTTCTCGGATGTTTCCTTAAATCTATTACACACGTAAAAAATTATTACTTGCACATAAATAATATAAGTAGATATAAAGATAGACAAACTGCATCCACAAAATCGGCGTCCATCTTGTTTGTTGTCTATGTGCATATTGTGGAGAAAAGTCTTTGCAAAGCATGTGTGGCAGGTTGCCTCAATATGTGTTCAAATGTGTTTTCAAAGCTTTGCAAAGTCTTCAAAGAAGTGCGCAAATCTTTGAAGCTATGTCTGGCGCCGGTGAAATGATGATTTCAAAATGGCCGGGATTTGGCCGCATTTGTGTATTACGCATCGCCTATATGTGCATAGCCAAATTTCGTTTTTGTTGTCTTTTTTTTACTCGTAAAATTATTTAGTAAAAGATTAATAAAAGAGAGACAAATACAAGTTTATGAGTACGATTCGATTTGCATCATATTTGTATATCTAATTATTTATTAGATCTTAAGTTAACTCCATAGTATATAATTTGGTTGGGATTTTGCTTCATTATAACTGTCAAAAAAAATTATAGCCACCACTTAGCTTCTCTACTTAGTCTGTGGCCATCACTAGCCCTGCTCTAGTAGCATGACCTGCATACACGATATGATAAACTGATTTATCGACATTTAGCCTGTTAATAGCCGCCATTTTGAATTTTGTATAGAGACTATATTGGATGTTTGTGTTCGGTGTTTGGGATGTTTGGTAATTGTGGCATACACCAAGCGTGTGGAGCCCGCAATAGAGTAGAATAACGTGGTCATGCTAGGGGGGCTGCTGCAGTATACAAGTTTGTGCTTTCAACTGTGAATCTTAATTTTAAGAAATAGAAGATTTTTCAAGAATAGAATAACAATCGATAAGATCGTTAAGTATGTCGAACAAGTAAGTTCAGGTTTAGCCTGTTAATGTAGTCCATTTTCTGGGATCATAACATAATAATCAAAGATCACGGAGCCAAAATAATCCATAACACTATAATAATAACACGGTTAATCTGTTATTCTGTACATACATACTGTAATGATTTCCAATTATTCCAGTATCAAAATCTTACCAGGAGCTACAGTATGTGAAGATTGTACTCTCGAAGGTGACATCACCATAGGTGGTAGTACAGTTATACACCCAAGAGTAACCATAATAGCAGAAGGTGGGCCGATAATTATTGCAGAATATTGCATTATTGAAGAATACTCCACGATTATTCATAAGTAAGTTTTAAGATAAATCTTGATGCCCACCACAAAGTCCTAAGCTCTTGATTTCTAGACAGATGATTGTATACCAGATACCAGAATTATTGTCAGAAAATTTGAGATTTATTTCTAACTAGTGGACACCCGCGACTTCGTCCGCGTGGACTGCAGAATTTTTTAAATTTTTTTTTATTAAAATTGCTCCAGCCGTTTTTACATGAAAGACTAAATAAACATCCATCCATCCATACTTACAAACTTTAGCGTTTATAATATTAGTAGGATGGTTATTTTATTTCAAGTAAAAATGTTTGTACAATATGTGAATATGTTACTCTTTATTAAAGCTAGGTATAAGCCGTAATAACATAAATTATGATTTAATTTCAGAAAGTGTGATAAGCAGGAAACTCCACCAAAACCTCTATTTATTGGTGCTCATAATGTATTTGAGGTGGGCTGCAGACTAGAGGCACCTTTTGGACATATTGGCGAGAGCAATGTTTTTGAATGTAAAAGCTTTGTTGGAGTTGATGTTAAAATTGGAAGTGGTTGTGTTATTGGTCAGTATTATTTAAATCCCACATTAAAGGTGATAGAATAGTGAGTTGTACCAAAAATAGTATAACTGTCATGAATTACTATTATGTATTGGATTGTATCCCTCTGCTGATCCTCAAATCTGTTGAATCATGATTTTAATCACAGGCAATTACAGGTTGCATTTAGAAACCAGATCTAAGCACCTAGAATGCAATTTATACTTAGTTGCTTTACTAATGTGGTTGATTCTGACCATCACATTTAAACATAATCTTAAAATTACTTATGACTGCCCATCTCCATATTTAATGTAAATGGCTGAGACAGAAAGCAACAGTTAGAACATGTTAAATTTATGTTTATGTGAGGCAGTCAGAATTGACCACAATAAATGCTACAAAGTAATAACAATTGTCACGATGATTTACAGGTGCTGCCTGCAGACTAACAGCACCTCAGACACTTGTAGACAATACAGTTATCTGGGGCTCAGAGCATCACATCCGAGAGGCATTAGAAAAACAACCGTCCCAGCTTCTCCAATTAGACTTCCTGAGCAAAGTAATGCCTAACTACCACAGATTAAGAAAACCCAATGTCCATAAGCGGCAACCATCAAGACCATCACAGGAACCTGAAAAAGCTAAACCATAGAGCATAATACTGCAGACTTATTTGTTTTTTCGAGTCTATTTGGTGTACTTACTAAGTACTCCTTTGTATTAAGATATAAATCTAACAACATTGATGTGGCCACAGAATGGTGCAAAGCAAGGTTGTCGGATGTGGCCATGTTATGAAATTAAAAGTAAAGAAATGTATATTTTGGTATATATGCTTTAGTTGAATTTATGGTTTATTTATTTTAAGTGTAATGTATATTTTATATTTATTACTTTATTACAGTAAATGGGTCTAAAAACATTTGTGTTTTGTTTTTACTTGTAATAGCTGTGTCCCCTAACTTTATGCCATTGACTGACACATTCAAGATCATACTTAGGACTTGTTAGAGAGAGTTTCTTTGCTTAGGACGCTTAGGACACTATGATCGGTAATATTTTAATGTAGGTTACCTATATTTCTATGCTAAATTAAATGGTTTTTAGTGGTTTCGGTTATACAGGGTGTAACAAAAAGGGTATGTTAAGCGAAAAGCTACGTAAATAGCCCACTGTAGAGAACCTATAAACAAAATATGAGACTCGAAATCACATGTTTATTTTTCCCAATAGTATGGAGAATTTTTAAATATCTCAGGAATTTTCATACAATTTTGAAAAATAAACATGCGATTTCGAGTCTCAAATTTTGTGTATAGGTTCTCTACAGTGGGCTATTTACGTAGCTTTTCGCTTAACATACCCTTTCTGTTACACTCTGTATAGTTAAGAAGTCATAAAGATTTTTGCCACTGAATGAACCAGAGCAGGACACTAGCGCCTACGTTTGAGGACTTCTTTAACTAAATATAATAGAATATCTAGTTGTAAATCTATGGGATTCTGAATGTGGTGGCTTTAAAAACTGTAGATGACTACCTATTTTGAAAAAGTTGAAACATGGCAGTATAAACTATATTCTTCCACTGTCTTGCCCTGTGACAGATAATTTAAGAAAAAAAAATGATAAATATGTCGTCACAGAAGTGTTCTGCATCGATTTCTTTTAATTTTTGAGTGTTTATTTTGTTTTCCTTAAGTAAAAACTATAAAATTTTAATAATCTTCAATACGCAGTAAATGTGTTTAGTTATTTGTCTTGACCCGCAAATCACCCCGTTATTGAGATTGCATCTCACACGGTATTTTCGCACATTGTGTCCATTTGCCTTATATTTGTACATAATTTAAATTGGACTTTGACGGCTGTGAGTAGATAGTTCTGTTTGAGAATTGATATAGGTAGGTAATTGGTAACATTGTGAGGGGTGGACACGTTATATTGTGTGTGGGCGCCATGTTATTTAGTTTTATCTTGGAGACTGTTTAATTGATAAATGCTAGGTAGTTTCGTGTCGTGTCGCGTATCTAGTGTGTTAGCATGTTGGAGGATGTGCCTGTTCACGGCAGCAGGAGTGACCTCAGATCGTCGAAGGTTGCTGTGCACCAAAGGAACCTAAGTTTGGACATAAGGTAAATAACACATTAAAACTTTCTTTTACCTGCCTCGCTTTCCCTTTGCCTTCCTACTTAGGTAGTACATAATTTTTTTATATTCATATAAAAATTCTAATAAGTAATGTACATGTTATCATTGTAACTCTGAATGTAGTTACAAGACAGTGATTCTTGCAAAATTGTGAAGAAATCTACATGTCAAGAACACATAGAACTATGTCTGTTTGAGCAACTACTGGTCACACTTTGTGAGCATCACAATTTGAAATAAGATTCTATTTAGGTCAACAAACATAACAATGATTTCTAGCATATTACTGAATCTAAAAATGACTTGTGAATTTTCCCCAGTTCTTATTCAGATAAATGCCTGTATACTGTACATAGTACCTGAAATACTAGTTTAAACTATTGCCTTAATTCTTATGTTATGGTCTTTCAGTTCACTGAGTAAGACATATCTATTCTATACATATAATAAAAATGTAACGGATCACTGTCTGTACATAGAAGATATATGAGAAAAAATATTATCCCTTATCAACACAATAGTACCCAAAAGAATTATTTTTTTGGGAATTATTGTCTGTTTGTCTGTGCATTTGTGCACACAAATCTCAGAAACGGCTGAACCGATTTCAATGCAGTTTTTAGGAATATATTGTGACAGGTCCCACTTAACATATAGCTTTTTAGCCACAGAAAATGTTTTTAACCCAGATAATTTCAACATTTTGTTTTTTCTGTAGTCTACGCAGACGGGCGTCCACTAGTACAGAATAATAGTGAGATTATATTGGTACAATATCTTCTATGTATGATATGATACATTCCCTTTTAAGATGTGTAGCCCATGGCTGTTTTCATTGCACAAACCATGTAGGTATGTAGAAAACTCTAGTAGTTATTATTTTTTGGTTTTAGCAAAATTAAAAAACATGTAAAAATAAATTTGTCTTCTCATTGTTTGTCCTCACTCTCAATCTCTGATTGACTGTTCAATCTTCTGTCTTGTCTCTCATACTCGTTCCCTCTTTTCATGCATGCTCCCCATATGCTATTGTTATCATAAATGGAAAATTCCTGAATTGATACTCTTCCTTCTCTCTATGACTCTTATACTCGGTACTCTGAACTGTATGTGTGGTATGTGGCTCCAGTGTAAAGACTAGGCAAACATGTTCGTAAAAAGTGTTGCTCCAGTTTTTATGTTTGATTTAATGTGCTATAATTTGAAAAGCACATTCCACTCTGTACAGATTTCTTTTGGCCTTAACCTAATTACGATTTTATTACTAGGTCTTATATTTTTGGCTTTTCATGCGTTGTGTTTGAAATGCTGATGTATGACTGAGATTTAATTAAAACTGGCCCTTTTGGTATAAAAGTTTATTATAAATATTACAGATTTTTAGAAAATTGCATAGATTTGCAAGTTATAGATTCTATTACTTATTATACTTACTTAATTACATAAACAAAATATTTCCTGCTGACCATATAAATGAAAAACTAAAAAGTTCTGTGGGTAAGTTAATTACACAGATACCTAATTAAAATATGAGGTTATTTTTCAACTCTTCAAGATAAATTCTTAATGGTTGAGAGTTACTTCTTTGCAAAGTGTTACTACTATAGCCTACTTACTGCTTCAGATATTTATCAAATAAGGAAACAAAAAGTTACACCACCAAAAGTAATTTGTTTTACTGGCACAAGGTTTTTTTTACTATTTCATTGGAACCCACCTAAATTTACCCTTCCACCCGTACTATGACACTAAGGCTGCATTTCCACCAGATATGTATGACCAATCATATTCAATGAGAAATTCATTGACATTTTGGACCAATAAATATGGTTGTTATATATCACACTCATCTGTAGCAATGCAGCATAGTTAGCACATTTATAGTGGAAAGGCAGCTAAGCATCTTAATACTTTCTTTTTAAACAAACATTAGGTATCCTTCATGGGTCTACAAACATACCAAGAAGCTTATAAAAGGAAGGTTAAACTTTACGATAAGCTCAAATAAAGTAAACAGCCTAGCTATGTAGGTCGCCCTCGGTGCTTTGACCGCGGCCTAGGTGAATGTGCGGGCGAAAGTAAAAGTGGCGCGAAGGCTGCCGCTTGGACTCGAAAGAAATCAGTATAAGCTTTGTTCTCATGACTTTTTTCTAATTTAACACGCTCGTCTGTTAAATTATTTAGGTGGATTTTGAATGTTATTGTGATATTAACAATGTTTATTTACGATTATGACACGGATGATGATCAGACTTATCATTGGCGTTTCGCTCTCAATCAGTCTAGACAGAAATACAATGAATAATTAAATTTTTTTGTAATAACACGATGTAGGTAGGTTTTAGGGCCGATTTTTCCAAACGTCAGTTAGCCTATCAGAGGAATAAAGTTGATGTCTCTATTATGATCAAGTTAGAGAAAGACAGCGTCAACTTTATTCCTCTAATAGGCTATCTGACGTGTGGAAAAATTGGCACTTAGAATCTTATTGTGGCGTGATCATTTTAACCATTACCATAATCCGTAGAACCGTGAAAACGTTTTAAATGTAAAATGAATGGCTATTTGCAAATAGTAACTTATAGTCATTCAAGACAATTGAACAGAATGCTAGTATGACCTTCGCTTCATCGCTGTCACTCAGTGGAGTGGAGGGAGGTCGATTCGCTATATTTATAGTGACTAAATTAATACAATTGTAATTATAGACGATGATACGTAGTTTTGGCGAGTCTGTAGGTACTACTACAGCATCTCTACTTAGTCTGTGACTACTACATAGATATGTCGTGGCCATATCGTAGAATTGATCATTTCATGAAATGGTCGAGCATTTCATGAAATGGTCGCATTTCATGAAAAGTTCAACTGTCTATTGGCCACATCATGATATGGTTTGGGCAGATCGATGATTAAAAATCGTTTCTCGATATGGGCAACTAAACGCCCGATCATTTCATGAAGTGGTCAAGATTATTGATCATATCGTAAAATAGTTACATGAATCACCGGTAGAGGCGCTGCGCGCGTTTTATTTATGTGTGAAGATGGCGGATTTTTCTTTTTAGGTTATAAAACAAATTAAAGAGAGTAGGGTGACTATGCAGAAGAAGTTCACGGATAGTGTGTTATATTGTATAATGTATATTAGACTTAATGGTGGTTTATAATAATATTGTTAAACAAAAACCTTAGATTACGATAGGTTAGGTTAGGTTAGGTTAGACTATGACAAATGACGCACGAGCCGAGCGAGCGGAGCGAGCGTGCCCAGGCAGCGTCCGGCGATGTGCCAGATGCGAATCGCTTTTGTAGTCTTTTATGTTTTTAAATATTATATTGTGAAAATATCACATAAATAATAGCAAAAAAAATCATACCATCATACCTTATGGTATACTTATATATGGTGTAAGCTCTTACCACATTCGGATTTTATGGACACCCTGTTAATACGATTTGGCCAAACGTGGATGACAAAATCGTGAAATGTAGACGATTTAACGATCTGGTCAAATTGAATTGGCCACTTCATGAAATGCGACCACTTCATGAAATGCTCGACCATTTCATGAAATGATCAATTTAACAATATGGCCACGACAGATACATTGCATAAACAAATCCAGCCAAATTTATTGCATGGCATGAGATGAAATTATAGGTAAATAGTTAGTCCCGTTGGTTAGGTATGTTTGAAGCTTTTCTCTATGGTATCGAGTGACACCCGTGTGTCCTGTTTGCCTTGAAACATGCTCATCACTACATAGGTAATTATAAAACTAAGTCGCTTTCCGCTGTCTGTCATAGGGACAGACTGCTGCCGAATTTATGCTTAGATCTTTAAAACTACGCAACGGATTTTGATGCGGTATTTTTAAATAGATAGAGTAATTTAAGAGGAAGGTTTATGTGTATAACTAGGAGGAACCCGCCCCGGCTTTGCACGGGTGTAATGCCCATTCACGCGGACGAAGTCGTGGGCGGCCGCTAGTAAGGTATTTCCTGAGAGAGCGAGACTATGTAGTCGATACTTAAAATTCTATCTGTTCGCCACATAGATTGATTGAAAAGCAGATTAAATAAACGACAAAGGCAATCTTTTGCTAGGTTTTTTCCATTATTAAATCGATTTAATTTTATTCTTGCTAATGAACCTTAGTAGATAAGTAAGTAATATTTATGTGTAGGTAGAAGCTTTCTATGCTATGCTGCTTCTATGCTGCTCTGGGAGTGAAAAAAAAAGTATAATACTACAGCTGCTTCTCTTCCCAGGCATACTGTACCAGTCAGTAGAGGGACAAGAGGGTCTTGGTGTTTTGTAGGCGATGGGATGACCACCTGTCACTACTAACCGAGCCTCAAAATTGGTCAGAAGTGGCACCATGTGGTTCTATCGGCCCTTGGTGCTCTGCCTACCCCGTAAGGGATAAAGGCGTGAATATATGTATGTATATATGTATTTAGGTAGAAGCCAAAAAAGAAGATAAAGACTACAATGCACTAGATCTAGCACTAGACTTTGTGCTGGTGTTTATGAGGAAATTGATACACGTAAATCTAGGAGAGATATTATTCGGCAAATGCGTAACTACTGAGAACGGAATCGGGATATTCGTGGGGGTCTCCCACTTAAGTAGTTACTTACTGACCAATTTTTGGTACAACTTTCATATTATGATTCTTCCGACTGCTGGGCTTCCGATTCCGACCTTCTCTTGTCTTGTTCCTGCTATAGGCCCTCAATCTTCTCCTGAGACCTAGGTAGTTTTACTGGACTTGCAGTAATATTCAAGTTATTCGTCGACAGTACCTAGCACCTACAAGTATTTTTTTGTGATAATGACCCATACCATTTCCGCGTTACATGATTGATTGATTGACCCTACAACGCGTTCCCTTGGGAAACATTACTGTCATTTACCTTTACCTCGTATAATCTTCCGTTTTGGGTGGAAAAGGCCTTGCTTATTGATACGGAAACTCATCTTTTATCAGACTTTTTGTTGTTTCACGGTTTTATGGATCGTTTTAAAGAGCATTTTGTTATTAACTAGGTAGGTAAGCTTGTTAGAATATTACCCGATGAGGTTTGGCGTCAGGCAGGCAGCCGGCCGTAAAAACAAATGCCAAATCTTTGGCAATGTGACTTTTAAAAGAAACCATATTGCCCCGCCCCATAAACATAATGCGGATAAGGGCAGGTCAGGTTCAAAAACAGAAGGTACATGAATACGAACCTACACGAATCAACCGATTTATCGAAAAGAGGCCATATTTATTTTTAAATAAAAGAAACTATCTAGAATGATTAAACCTTGAAAGCTTATCTATCGTTGATATTATCTAACATATGGTGCCGTATACGGGCTATAATTGGATGTGTAATTAGCCCTGCTTTCGTTAATTATGCTTGACCCTTTTGTCAGTCAATCAGGAAGGCATGTCAGGAATGCCATTAGTACAAGTGGTCTATCAGTCAGTATATTAGATTGCATCTACAATAATCTGCAAAATTAGATGGCTATAGCCCACTATTGCCGTATCTTTTCTGACAGTTCATTCATAGTGATGATTTCTCATTGAAAATACTAGTGAAAGTGGATGTATGTGTGCCTTATCTCACAAAGTTTTATGCTACTTCAATAGTACAGTTACAATGATCGATACCATGAACTATCAAAAAGATACATTATACGTGCAGTTCCCTTTAAGATTAGCCTTCTGATAGGTCAAATGTAACAGATACCTTATTTGGGAATATACTCATATCAGCCTATTGCTGTCCATTGCTGAACGTAGGCCTCCTCCAGATCCTCCGTAGGGGGTTTTTGCTCATAGTCACCACACTGGACATGCGCGTTGGTTACCGCAATTGGGGATACGAGTAGTCTCCACTTTTTGTTGCCTGTTGACTGATTTGTGATATTTACATGTTAGGTCTGAAGTTACTTCGTGATTGTCTTATTAAACCAGTACCTGCGATCAAATTCCTGATATAATTAATTGAGCATGCTCCATAGTTTTTTCCTGTATAAAACCTTAATAATTTTGCCTTATTAAAACGTACCACCTATTCCATTACCAGTGTAACTTGACACCTCCGTGTAAGTTAATCTATCGATGCGGTATACATTATAGAGTGTATATCTCATATTTTCATTCGACTATCGAGGTCAGCTCTGATTGGTTGGTTATGATATCGTGCAATTTAGATTCTTTGATCCGCGTTTCGATTACGTTCTCCACCTCAGTGAAGGATACACGAGATTGATCAGGGCCATTTACTTTAGATCCTATAACAAGCTTAGCAACCGGAGCGAAAGCTTGTTTGTGCGTTTGTGCACGCTAATCTCAGAAACGGCTGAACCGATTTCGATGCAGTTTTCAGGAATATATTGTGACAGGTCCCGCTTAACATATAGGCTACTTTTTATCCCGGGAAAATATTTTTATCCCGGATAATTTCAATATTTTGTTTTTTTTTCTGTAGTCCACGCCCTCTATGTCCACGCGGACGGAGTCGCGGGCGTCCACTAGTCTGTAAAATAATTTAGGGCACGGGGGCCTCCGCTCCTTTGTTGTCCCGAGGCCTCGGGACCTTTAAATCCGGCCCTGGCTACAACATTTCGAGAACACAGCAGCTAGGCGTGTGTAACTATACTTATATGTAGGTAGGTAGGTACATACTTATGTAAATACCTATTAACTATTTGATGTACTTATCAAATTTAATAAATGATGATACTCCTTTATCTGCATAATGACAAGGATTTTAATGCCTATTTACAATGCAAACCGTTGAGTAACTATTGTTGGTAACTCGGTACATTTGCACTGGCACTGTACGAGTATGGGTACAACAATGTTTGATGATAAAATTATTGTGTGTCATGTCGCCACGACAGGAAAATCGCGGATTAACATCAGACGTAAATGCCTGCTTCGATTTATTTTATGGTTTGACTGTAATTTATAATATTATCTCTTTTATTCTACCCACTTGGAATAAAAATACTTTTGAGATATTAAGGTGGTAGAGGCATGACGCATGAGGCGTATGTAATAGGCACAATGTTATACGTCGTTATGTTTTTATCGCTAAATATCACAATCAGGTACATCTTTTTAGTTGCAACAAGTACCTTATGAACAGGTCCTTCACTGACCATGGATCATGATGTCCTTATCCGCACGTGCTAATCACTTAGCGACCATTTCAATAATCGATCTGGAGATATTTTTTGCATATTTCAGATCAAATGTTCCATTGTTTTCATACAAAATTTCAAAGGAGGATGGGAAATGTTCCCACCGACCAATAACGACCAGACGTATATCGTAGGAAAGCTCTTTTTTGACTACCAACAAGATCGTTTACAGTTTTTTTTGTATTTATATCGAAAGATCATAAAATAAAAGAAACATTTGCGAAAGAAAAACTTCGCTAGCGTGAAAACTTATAACGATTTCAAAATTAAAATTTTAGTCTTGCCAAAAAACGCTCCACACCACGACTTGACGTCACTCTTTAAGCAACTTGTATGCGCGTAAAAGAACTTTGTTCTACAGCTATATTAAATATTGCATTTATAAGTATGGTCCCAAAACAAAAGTTGCTGTAAATGATGCAGGTGGACATGTGATGTTTTAATAGTTCAATTAGTATCTAGTATATTAGTTTTGTGCAAAATAAATTTGATTTGAGCTTTCCAACGATATACGTCTGATCGTTATTGGTCGGTGGGGACTCTCCCATACATCTTTGCCCATCATCCTTTGGTATAAAAAAAGCCGTGATTCTTTATGATCTCTAATATTGAAATTGGCCGAAAGTAAAATGTAATTGTGGGTCCTTAGATACGTACGTGGAATGTAAAACGCTTCTTCTTAAAGTTCTTCCGCTATGTAAGTTCTACTTTTTAACGCATTAACGATAAGCAGTATAGTATATATGTGACCAGCCTCAAGCGTCTTCCCACGGCTAGTTACCGTTGGTATACTAGACTCTACAAACAAATATAGATATAAATTATGTTAAAGTTTCTTTGTTCTCTTTCTTCCATATTTTGGTCTAAATACGAGTGTTCTACAGATTCTTTTTTCGAATGAAACTCGAGAGACGATTACATTACGTCATAATCATAAATGTACCCATTGAAATCATGTATCTCTCTCTTGAGTTTTTGCCTGATTTGCCCGAGATTCACATGGTGATGTACCAGATAGACAGCGGTTAGTCGAGAGTGTGTTTCACCAAATAGTCCCTTTAAACGGGGGCGCCAGTTGCTTAGTGTCATTTTGAGCCATGATAGTCCCCCTTTGAACTTAGGCCTCGCCCAAAGTTACACAGTTGCTCAGTATAATTTTAATTACTGCAGGGCCTGCAAAAAATTTTAGTACCTACCGAAATCGTGCACGTATAAAACGAACTCTACCAACTATGTCGTGAAAGTCACATTATCGCGATTTTCTCTACGGGAGGTCCGGTCAACCTGGTGAATGAATGATGAACGAACGAAAGTTGTAGCCTTCTCAACTAATGGTCCCTTTTTAGGCTATAAAAGGAAAGACGAAGGAAAACACAGTCGTTTGCAGGTGCAGAAGGTCATGTTATATAGTGACCTCCATTAACGCTGTGGGTTTCATTTTGGCCTCGATGTAGCTCCGTGGGAAGACGCTTAAGGCTGGTCACATACATTCCGTTAGTAGATAGCACAGAACATTATATTACGTGTTCTGTGGTAGATAGAGCTGCTAATGGTACCAACTTTACAGAAGATACATTTCTAGAGGCACTTATTGACCATGCTAAGTTTCTGTGCAGTACTTTTAAAGCACACAATATCTAATACAAGTTCCACTATAAATAAATTGTTTCCCTGATGCTATAAGTACCATCGCACGCACTGTATATTGTCATTTGTTAGGTACTCGTAGATATTTTGTTGTAAACTTCTACATAATTCAGGACATGGTACATAATATGTAGTTAGTTTGGGCATTTTCCGTACTTAGCCCCTATATGAGGCCACTGTGTTTGACATGGCATGGCATGGCACATGGTAATAATGACGTAAGTACCTATACTATATAGGTAGTAACTATTTACGATAAACAGTAGTCCTGTATGTAGAGACCCTAAACATTGCCTACCACTGCAGAGGCCCCAGCAGTGCTCATAATGGAGCTCCGTTATGTGTCCCATGAGATCCGATTCCGTTATGATTAGACTCACAATGAATAAAGCATACATCAGTTTATTGTGACAGTGAATTTGTTTCGCAGATTTTTCTATGCTAGCATTAATTATGAGAGATATACAAAGGAAAGATGTGATAAATCATTCTGCGAGCGCATAATATGTATATAGTCTGTCTGACGCTCACTCTTCTTGCCAACTTTTCCTTTGAAGGTACTTGAGTGAGAGAGTAGCGCTTTGTTGTGATTGAAGTTTAAGTCAACGATTAATTAGTAGCTGGTAGGGGTCTACTGCATGTTATTCCGCTATATTTAACGAAATCGTCTGAAGTGATATGTTGGCTTTCAAATCCAGAGATTATCAGAACCAGCGAGGACCTTGTTAAATGATTGGGAAAATCCGGTAGTAGGTACCTATAGATCTGACCTCATATTTCTCATCTCTACTCTTATTTTCCTCGCCGTCCTGGCAAAAGCGATACTATTTTTTTTTACGAAAAAACATTGTAGGAAGGCAGAAGGCATCATGAATCTTCATCCAACCACTCATTTCTATAAGCGCTGTGCAAGCTAAAAAAAAAAACATTGGATGAAGCAGGATTTTTTTCATCTTGTTATTTAGAGTGTGTCTCTTCAGTATCAGGTATCTATTCATTTCATCACCTTGGATGCATTGTGACCAATTTCAGTGCACGCTCGTCAAATTAGGGGCCATTAGTGTCGCTTTTCGTCTTACGTTACCAAGTACCTAAATATTGGATAAGTTGTTTTTCCCGCTTATGCTGTCTTGTTATTTTTGACATGACCAATGAGGCGCCATGAGAGTGAGCGAGCTTAGCAGGTAAATAATCCTAGATTTAGAAGCATACTACAGTTATGCCATTACAATGATTTCTGCCCGCTTTGTGCAAAAAAAACGGGCTCTTTTCACCAGTTAGCCCAACGTGGTAAGGGTTAGCCTGTCGCCGCTTTTCTCCACAATTTAGCGACTGACCTGTAAACGAATTCATTGGGAAATGTTTTAGGTCATGTTACATGTTACAAATTTCCGCTAAATATTATAAGCTGTTTTGGCTACTTAGACGTATTTATAGTAATTAGGCTTTAGCAGGTTTTATATTGAAAGTTTAGCTACTAGATTTGGTTTTTGACACAAGGACAGCATGCCTAATAACATAACTATTAGACTGATTATCTTGTTCACCTCATTTATTTTGTTTACTTTACTTCTCTAAGTACCAAAATAACAGATTTAATTACCCATTATAAATAGATGTAATTAGCGCTACTTAAAGTCGTTTATTTTAACTGGATCATTATCTAAATATTTTGAGGTTATATGTTTACCTACTTATTAGTAAACGCTTAAATAGGTCATTATTATTGAAACCTTGCCTATGAAGTTATACGAGTAAGCTGTCAATTGAAGGTTCTACTTCCTTATCGATTTCTGTGTTTTGTTTGATAATATTTTTATTGTGCTTTTCATACATATGTAAACAAAGTTGTCATGGTTTCAAATAGTAAAACGTATAGTTATTCAGTTGCAAATTAATGTATTGTGTACCTAAATTCTGATAGAACCTGAAAACTTCTTTAGAATCCACCACAACATGTTTTTTCGTAAAAAGACGTCAAGTTCAATTTTGATTTACCTATGAATTTTTTCATTTTCTTATTAATATTTTATAATATATATTATCTTAGTTAAGATAATTTATAAGATACTTCTCCATAATATATTCCGCTAGGATATGGTTGATTGTGCTGAGGGATTCAGCTTTGTTTACCGAGATTTGGCTAGTATGTGTATAGCTATCGGGATGAAAAAATAACGTTGCCAATAATGTAATTTAAAAGAGGTGGTAAAATTCGTCATCCGAATTAATTGACCCGATAGCTCAGTTGGTTAGAGCGAGAGCACGGTTTGCGAGTGGTCGTGAGTTCAAATCTTTTTTCATTTTCTTATTAATATTTTATAATATGTTTTAGTTGCCTAACTTTAACTACCCTTGTATCGTTGACTTTTTCAAATAGACTCAATCATTAGAAAACTGCTCTCATGTCAAAGGAAACAAAATACATAATACCATCTCTCATCCCCGGACCCTCAAGGGATGGTTACCACTTAGAGTACGAGCGTTAATTAACCCATTGTAATTACTTGCTTGCACCCTGCTTGCGATATAGGTAACTATTTGGCTTGTGGCAGATACCTTTACCTGCTATACTATATATATACTATATATATATATATATATATATATATATATATATATATATATATATATATATATATATATATATATACTAATGGTAATAAATTTAAACATAAATCTTGTTTCATGTACGAGTATTACTTGTGATAAGCACCAAAACATTGCCCGTTTTTAAATTGTAGGATACGAAAAAAGCTGTGTCTCGTCTATCGTTGAACTTGGATCAAAATCGACCGAGCATGCGAATTCGCCATTGTTATTTCTATTTATATCTGCTTAAGGTTACATTTCCATTGAACTTACAGCTCGTGGTCATCAGATCAAATGAGTCATCGCGATTAGCCAGTGGGTCAGACATAATACTAATGTTTACTTACGGTGTTATATTACGTACCAAAGTACAAAAACTATACTTTTCTGTCAATGTATTGAATAGTGATTCATTCACCAACAAGCAAAAAATTGAGGTACATAGCGCCAATAATCATTGAGATTTAGGTAAGTTGCTATTGAAACATATTTTAGTCGGTCAGTCGCATTGTCCAAAGGTTTGCCACCCCTGAGCTCGACACAAGCTTACGTCACTTTTTGTATGAAACGCTAGGGCAAAAATAACGATCTTAGCGATTATTTATTTAATCTTGCTTCCTACAGATTATATTATAGTTACGTTTAAAACATTTTAGTACCTATGTATTATACCTTAGTATTTATTTTTAATTGGATGTATGATTGGTATACTTCTGCCAAATCTTTAAGGGGATAATGGGCGTGATTACATGAATGTTTATTTATATTATAATTAGTACAAATTTTATTTGCGTCTATTCTACGTCTTTCTGTTATATTTATATTTAGACTGGTTTTATTTGATAGTCGTATATTTGAGTCACAACTAGTCGTCTGTCTGCTCTTGTAGTCATTAGGTCGAAACTCCGAAGTGATGTTCATCGCTGAGTCACGGGTGCGACTCATTTCAAAATAAAAGTCCAAACAGTAGCTAAATTCATAATATGTATTACTCAGTGTGTTATAAAGATATGATGAGTAGTTTTTCACAAAGCATCACCATAATCTACATTATCACAAACTGTAAAACTCTCTTTCGTTATAGGTAGGTACTGGAAAATATTTCCCCAGATAAAAACGCGGGCTTTTTCGTAGTAAAGGCAGACTGTGGAGAAAACAGCTAGTACATAGAAGGGTGACAAGGGCACCTCTATTGTTTACCCATCATACGTATGAAACCCTTGTACCAAATATGTCACACAGCTGATTGTTCACGAACTCGTGCGATGACCCAGAAATCGGGGCGTAGAGTCCGTTTCGTACAATAATTCCTATGCTTGATTTCGGCACAAATTTTTTTTCTATGTAGTGAATCAGAAAATGTGGTCATACACATAGTAACTAGCGCCATCATCCATCGGTGAAACGCACAATATAATGTAACCCTAACAGAAGTAGGTTTACGGATCTCGTCCAGTCTGACACACCCTAAGTTCTCGACACAGATATTCCGGGGTCTTTATACTGCCTGGTTAAAAGTGATTATTGTGTGCCGCAGACAGGCAATTAACCTCAAATGAAATATTGGAGCGGTTCCCTTAAATGAGGTTTGGTGTTAGTACTTGGTTATATTACCCGTTATTATCTCTATTTTAGTACAACCTCACGCCTACAACCTCGACCGCGTATGTTAGCCATTTTTCCCTGTTGCCTTGGGAATCTTAGGGATAGTCTCTCTTGGTGCTCACCTTAACTAAGGCACATGCGTGCTTTTCAGCTTTCTCTATGCCCATTGCCGGCTGTGTATTTATTTATTGTCATTTCAAGGTACATACAATTGGTAACTTTCAACTGAAATCTGAAAACAGCGATGAATTACCCACTCTTTTATATGATTTTATGATCGTCAGGCGCCAACACGTGATTGTCTATCACGCATGAGATGGCTGAAAATAAAAGGTAGATTTGTGCCTTTTATTATAAACCATGTTACGCGAATGACTCCAAATGCTCCAAACTATCTGAAATCCGCTCTTTTGCGTGCATGTCAGATTTATTCGCTTATAGATTTGGTTATATTGTTGAAGTACAAAATTAAATGCCTTGCCAGAATGGTGGTCATTTCGAGCGGTCGCGTCTGGGGTGAATGGGTTGGTGACACAATGGACGGAAATCGCCTATCAGAGGTCCTCATCCACGACGAGGGTCTTGTAATAAGTTATTTGCAAGGGCCCCCAGTCCCAAGACACTTTGTGTTGGTAGATTGTACTAACTACAACAACAATAATAATATAGATGGACAGGTAGTCTAGTAGATTTTATTTTGTTGGAATGTTCAGAAAAGTAGTTACTTTATCTGTAGCTACCTATAAATAGCGAGCTTGGTATGAACATTGAAATAAATATTAAGGCTGGAATCGGTTGAATAGAGATAGTGGTAGTTAAGCTGGCTAGTGATAAAAACCAGCCCAGTGGTCAAAGCTTTCGGTAAAATAAGTTATCAACTTAGATTAATGATTGGTCTTCGCTCAGCGAAGCGAATCATTATTCTAAGGTTATCAATGAACCCATATTTAGGCATTCACAGATAGACATTTTAATAAAATAGGTAGCCTTAGTTATAGTATAAAGGTGTACAATAAAATAACTGAACGATTTAAAGAGTTAGCCCCTAAGAAACTTAAAACTATGTTATTTCGGTGGCTTCTACAAAATACAGGGTGATTTTTGGTCGTCAACGTTCCCGAAAACTACGGAATCTCCTCATCATCACGATCATTTTTCTCCATGGAAGCATACCTGGGAAGTGTCTGGTTTCCAAAATATTAGGGTCCAAAGTTGAGTAAATAGACTGCGTTTTTCTGCATAAATGCACATAGACGCGCGTAGCAGGATTTTTTCACGAAAAATAATTAATATCTGTCTATAAAAAAACTAACATAAACACTAGACACTATAAATTTCGCACGATCAAGGAATTTAAATTAAAAAAAAATAAATAAAAAAAAATTTCCCTGCATTTTTTTTGGCATAAACTTACTTTATTTCATGTATAGAATACGTACCCTTCGTTAAAGGTGGCCACAAAAAAACACCCTGTATATTCTATTCTATGCAGGAGTTTTTTGAACATTAAGAAAAATGACACTATAGGCACAGCTTGTGTTAGTCTTGAGCCGGACCCTTGAATGATTGCATGCTACTGCTGGTAAAATTTGTAAATTATAAGTTAATTTTTTATTTTTTTTTTAAATTTAAAATTTAAAAATCAATTGTGACGCTCTGCCTAGCAATTTTGTAAATATACCAATGTAGTTATTTTAAAGTAGGTAAAACTTTTTCTTGCAAGCTGTATGTTTATGGCTGTATAGGAGATTCTGTACTTATATAATCCACCACCTGTAATGTACCCTATACAATGGCAAATAAAGAAATTCTATTCTATTCTAGTAATACTGACTTACTTGACTTATTAAAGTAGAAGTAAGTAAGCTGTAAAACATGTAAAATCTCGCATGACACTATTTTACTAGTAGAAATTCAATCTCCGTCTACATAATTAATTTAGTCCAATTAAACAACCGAGTCTTGATATGGGTCAAAGAACTAGGTACACGGTGAAGAGATTCTATGTTTGACTCTTGACAATTTTATTTAGGTATTTATGATGAGTTCTGATATTAAGTGAAATTCTCCAGAAGTTTCTTCATTATAATGAATGAACTTCAGTCACCTCAGTGAATAAATATAAAATCATCCAGGAATAGAACCAGGTGCCTCACTGTAAAACGAAAAATTTGCCCGGCTCCATGACCATTGATGATACTTAGGTTTATATTAAACATTTCGCGTATTGTTGGATCAGTTCCAATGATATCAGTCACAACATTTTGAATTCAAACGTAACTTGGCAGGTGACCAGGAAATTAAATTAGTAACTTTCATTGATTTTTTATTGTCAACTTCTCCCACATATAATAGCATATGGTATAAATCCTACAGAGTACTTAATAGGTTAAAACCTGTAAATTTCTTTGCGAAATAGAAGGTTGGCTCTTCTTGATTTAATTGTGACGTCTGATACAGAAAAGCTAACGGACAAAGTTACGTCGTAAGTATCGGATCGGAGGTGTGTACGTCAAGCTGATGCTTTCGTATTCACCATAGAAGCTTGGACTCCGACCACAGTGTATTCAACGTTGCGGTGACGTCACTGACCTTTACGTCAACAACGCAGCACGTCAATGCTCAAAAATACCCTAATAACTTTTCATAAGCCCGTAAATACCTGTAATATATACCTATAGATATTAAATAAAATCTTCCAGACTCCGTTATTAAAATCATTATCCCGCGACTTTGCGTAAACTATAGAAAAAAAGCGTTTTGCTCTCTGGAATCCGATTTCCGAATCTGTTCAGCAGGTGCTGCAATGGTAGAGTAGGGGCACATCCGGCTGTTTATTACCGAAGATGTCAAGCATGGAGCCAGGAGGATGTCTTAGTTATGCAAGGCCTATGCATTGTGTGATAATATACCGCGCCATATTATTCCATAACATGATCACGGGGTTGTTATAACCCCTTATGTCATTGACTTTTCTTAAAAAAAAATATAACATCAGCATGTGTTAATCAAACCATCGATGGTCCGATCTTGTTTTATGAGACCATGGCCCTATGAATTTGCCAATTATTGAAGCCATGCTAATGGTGTGCAACACTTAACAACTCCATTTGGCATTTGTTTTGCCCGATTCGACGGGCGTGCTCTCGGAAGTGGCAATTCGCTGTTCGCCTTGCAATAAGGTCATATCATTCGCCACACGCCTCGCTAGTCAGGATTTGCTTGGGTTCTTGTTTTGTGGATGACATCGTTTGTGTTTTTAACTCTTAGCTGAATAGCACTGAGGTTTTGAATGTTTAACGCACTGTCATTATAAACCCAGCTTCACTGACGGCTTTCTGTCCCATTGGATGATCGGACTATAAGAGTGACGAAAAGAGAGAGAGTTTGTTTGCGCACACACTTGTGCACTTTAATATCTCCTGCGCATTTGGCTGATCTCCGTAGAGATTGGCCGAAATACGGTCGGAGACATTATTGATTTATTTATGAACCCAGCTTTATATGACGTTATATAAAATATCAACTCAGCTCCAGTCCTGTAATCCTGTTGATATATTTCTCCGTTTCTCCGCTCCGGTGGATAGGCAACCTAAGGCCAGAACATACTGATATAAATAAATAACTAGGTTATTAAAATCGGTAGCAAGTGTAGCACCGATAAAATTGGTGAAATTCTAGAGAAAGGTCAAAAATTCAAAATTCAAAGCGTGCATGAAGAATACGAATATCATGAAAGTAGATGAAGCGAAAGAGGTGTATCAGAATCGTAGCAAATGGAGATCCGCCCCCTTATTACCTAACTAGCAAAAGCAAAGCGATAGCGAAAATTGTATAAAAATCGCTGATTTCTTGTCAAATTCGTATTACGTAAAATGAATTTCAAGGGAACTTTGACAGCCTAAGGCGAATATTGTACAATTTTCGCTATCGCATCGTTTCGGCTTTGCTATTGCAAATTAGGTAATCAAGGGGCCGTGATCTCTGCCTACTCCTCTGGGAAAGAGGCGTGATGTATTTAACACGTAAAATTCTAAATAGTTTCGAGGTAAAGAGAACTGCAAATACCAGTATTACCTACGATTAATTATTTTTAGGTAGGTCTACATATTTGCGTGCAGTTTTTTATTGGTTTAAGGTTAGCCACTTTTAATGGTCACTGCCCACGACTTAATGATTTAAATCGACCATCCATTTTGGCAATACAACATTCACTGGCCAATCATAAATACCGTTTAGAAAATCAGGCCCATTTTTTAAAACATGTAGATACCTTCCTACCTAATTATTTTTCGGATGGTATAAGGTGATATCCTTGTAAATTGGTATGTTTTTCGACTAATTCATGGTATGTCGGACAAGGCCTATGGCCATCGATAGAAGTCTTGATTGCTTGCTAAAGCTAGATCTAAATTGATTTGATTATTGTAATTGATCATTCGTAAATCTTTATTACGAAGTTTGTACTAACTTCAATTATATTACTTATGTACATGGATAAAAAATCAACATTTGTAGGTATATGATTAAAAATTGTAGGAACTTTATGTAGTAAGTGTATGTAATAATAACATACATACGACTATGTTATGTACTTAGTTTTGACTGGGTCGCTGGGAGCTTTCTTGCTATTTCTTCTTCCAAGCAATGACACTTCACTGAAAAAGTGTAACAGTAATAGTAGAATCATGCGGTATGGGTATGTCAGACCTAGTCTAGCAGTTCTCCTGGATTTCGTCTTTAGGCCACCTTAACTCTTATTAGCTCCACATTGGTGGCTATTAAGCCCCGAATCGCCAACTTATGCCTGACAGACCGTAACAAATCGCACCTTGGGGTGGTGATCGTTGCCAAAGCAAAAGCTTTGCGATTTTTTTAAATGTTGTATATTCGCCTCCTTGTTTTGTTTAGTAGCGGTTTCATGCGAACATAGAAAGTAAGACAAACAAGTTGTTAATGCTTTCATGTCGAATAAATGATTTTGAATTTGGAACCGAACTCGTATCGTAATAATAAAGACTTACGTAGAGTTTGCAATTACCTAGCTGCAGACAAATAATACCTACAATATCCCAAGCAAATACCGTATGGAATTTAATTAGAAAGTTTTTCCATATGGCTACATTGATTAACTTTGCATATAATGGTATACCAAGAGCATTTCTATGTTTTCGTGCTACGTAACGCTTTGGAAAAGGGCGTCGCTTTTACTGACTGGCAATTCAATTTTATTGAGGTCACCCGCCGAGCCTAACTCGTAATAATATAACCTAGAAACGCGAAAACGCTATAATAATAGGTTTAGGTAAGGAAAAGTTTATTTCGTATTGCTTACATAGTTTAAATATTATGATTAAGGGGAACAATAGTAAATTAGAAGGTCCCTTTCAGACAAATTAGTAGGTAAAATATGTTTCAGTGACCCATTCCTATATTCTTTTGTTGTACTCTTATTCAGGTAATGCTCGTATATAATTTACGTTAGTGTTTGTTAGGTTTTAGTACATACTTTTTTTAAAATACTTCATATTAACTAAGCAATAGAACGACATCAAAATTCATACTTTAAAGTTCAATTACTGTGGGTAGGGCGGTTATTTTTAATTACCTGATGATAATAACATAGATAAGCGCTGTTTACTTTAACCAGATAATTTAATTCCGTCGTTGATTAGAGCCACAAATATCGGTCAGCACAGCGAGCAATAGTTCACGAGGTTGGTCGTATCTCACGCATAATCTGGTGCTCATGCATGAAATGACTAATGATCATGTTTAATTTGTCTAGTAAGAACTGGCTACATATTAGAAAATGGGCCAGGCAGTGAGAGGATATGAGTGGGTGCCAATCAATTTTTTATCCTGACTTCTGAGCAGTTTTACGTTTACAGACTAGGTAGGCTGCTTTTCTACCAGATGTGCCATGTTTATTGCTGGCTATGGATGGTTTAATAACCACTCAAATTCGTTGGTGTTACGAACCAATGATATACTCGTAATTAGACGATATCAAACGTGTCTGTATAGCATAGCACATCTTTGGTGGAAAGACAGCATTACTAGGGCTACCAAAAGCTCCATGAAGCAGATTTTTTTGGGCTTATATAGGCATCACATTTCATATTGGCATCACGATTCCAAAATGGAAACAATTATGTTTTAGAAGCTAACCTAATGGTAAACCTCCTTATAGCAAATAAAGCAATTTGTCAAGAACATGTAACTAGCCCAGAAGCCTACCTACATATTCAGGGAATAAATATGACTTCGTTTCATAAAACATGCGTCGAAGTCTCATAAAAAAAACTCAGTAGCAGGTAGCTAGCTATGCTATAGCAATTACCATCACCATTTATAAATAGCATCATAGCTGATTCGCAAACGCTCTATGTGTGGTGGAACTATGAAAGAATGCCCTCATAATAGAAGAGATGCCTAAAACATTATGATGGTACTTCAAAGCTGACGTATCTTCTTGCTATGTCAATTGGTTCAGGGCAAGTGGGCGATCCGTTGGCAAGTTTCCAAGTTATCATGTCTTGTTATATGGACGTGTTTAAATTCGAGCCTAGTTTGTATTGTCTAGCTAGGTGTAGGTAGGTGTCTCGTTTTGGAATCATAATGGTGTGAACAGTCTGCACAATCGTGTGGTTCTTCTCTAATCTATTGCAGATATATTACATATATAAAATAAGTGAGAGTACAATGGACTGTGATATTTGTATAATTAATTTGTTATTTCCTGAGGAAATTTTCCTCTAATTTGGTAGGTCTTCTTGGAAAGTTCAGTAATGCAGGTACAAACAAATTGATAGCGTATGTAATGTGAATGAACCATAATAACCCTCGAATATTGCTTCTAACAGGAAATTATTAATTTATACAGGGTCACATTCTCGGTTTTCCCAATGAAATCAATAATTAGGGGAATCCCGGAAATGTGTGTGAGAGCACGTAGGTGTAACACACACAAATATATTGTAAAATGACGGTACTTTCCTATATCCCGAAAATTACTTGTCTATAAGGGGAAGCCTTTTATATCGGATAGTCACATCTTTACTTTAAAAAATATTGTGTGCTACAAAGGTCTGTAGGTAGTACCAAAAGTCTGTATTTTTTTTTACAATTTTGTGACCGATACTGACGGCTACGAAAGTGATTTATGATTCACTTGCAAATTCATAACAGGATGACTGGTCGGTGTTTACAAATTGTTATCTGTTGTGCCTATCAACCAGGGGAGATTACTCGTAAACGTAGCATTAATCTACCATTGTAAGGCTCTTAATGAATGCGGGGCTTCACTAGAATACATCAGCCGCGTGAATCTGGGGCGTTCTCTCAGGCTATGAGCTAGCATATTGTGACTCATCTTCTACATCTGGCCCCGCTATGATATGACTGTGGGATTTCCTTCATGATCCTCCAGTTCTTACCATACTTTTCTGATGTGGAAAATTGCATCGACTCATTGTTAATCAATTCTATAGGTAATGCAGCTGTGCGCACTTTTCGCAAGTAACTAGCTAGTTTTTATACATAGGTTCTTTTGTAATCTTTTAATATTATACTCTAGTCACACTTGACTTCTCGCAGTAAAATAATGGCCATGTCATTCATTCAACAGTCATGGTATTGTTTACCATTTTATCAATAGGCTGATAAAGATAAGCAGTCACGGAGTTGAAATTATGTAATCTTTCTATTCCATGCCTATATGGTTAGATACCGATAAGAAATCAAACTACTTTCGCCCACTCCATTTTGGTCTAAGATCTGATCAGCATTTTTCATTTTTTACTGGAACCGTGTGTTTGCTTTGCATCCTAATTTTTTTACCGTGCAGTATTACTGAGGCCTTTCAAAGCAAGACTAGCTCTAGCATACAAACCAGACGACACTAAGCAATGTACAGCAGAAACCCTCTTCCCCAATAAAAGCAATCTTGCTTTATGAGCTCATGGTTGGTTACCCCGAAGACCGTAATAACGTAGTCTATCTAGGAAAGTCATTTGAAAATGTTTCGAAACTTTTAGTACTTTATCATTGTTACACTCGTAGTTACATCCTCACAATGCGAGGGAAGATTTAAAGTCCTTGTTATGATTATGATACAGTAGTGTGAGAACTTTCCTTAGCATTTAACATCCGATGTTGGGAACAATATCACTGAAATTCATTGTCGAGTTGTATCACGAAAATGCTGTTTAGGATGTAGTCGGAATCCTGCTAAAGAAACAAAACGGAATCACAATGATGAGGATGAGGCCAGACTCCAAGTCCAGAAGAAATCTGATCCTCCCTATGATGACCTAACAATATTTTCTTGCTAATGTCTGCTAGCTGTCGTGTAGCGTTTATGGTTGCGGTTTTGTCCAATTTTGATATAAAATACATTAGATGCCTTCACGAGGCTGATTACGCCGTATCAAGCAAAAGCAAAGCAGTAGCAATGCAATGGCGAAAATATAGATACTTAATACGGAGGCCGTTTGACTAGAAGGCAAGACTAGCACAATGGGCAACAGCGTGTATATGATACTGTACCCTGTGACTTTTTAATTATATGAACTACACGTAACGGGAAACGGACGGCTGTTTGCAGAAATGTAACGCGGGAACTCTCCATTCTTAGCCAAGTTAAACGGTTCGTCAATTATGCGAGGCATTACGAGAGGCATCTCCCTTTCGCCATATTAATTATCACGTCACACCAGCTGGTTTTTATTGTGCGGAGGAAGCAATCAAATTGCCCTTTGTTTGCATGGAAGGAAGTGACGTTTTTGGTGCGTAGGAAACATCATTGTGTTGATAATGACTGCGACATCCGACGCGTTTTTCGTGGATTTAGTAAGTTTGGTAATCGTATGACGTGCTTTCGTGAGTATAGTGAGAGGCTATTAAGGGTTTCCGGGAGGTGGGCAGTACCTCCCGTCTTGTCAACATAGTATGAAAATCACAATGCTGTCACCAACTCGATGGTCCAGCGTGGTGACCATAGGCAAAAACCCCATATGGCAGAAGCCTTGTCGCAAGCGCTAGGGTAGTCGCATGCCCAATAGTGATGTGATTAAAATCGTAAAGCTTTATTTTGAAAATTTAATTAATTTAGAGCACTTTATGGTGACTTTAGGTACGTACGTTCTAATATTTAGTTGTTAATAAAAGGTTGTTTATTATTGTGATAAAGTAAATTGTAATCGCTATCAAGATAGCTTTTATCTTACTTGCCTGCAAAGATACACACGAGACGAAATTAAAATAAATGTTTTCTCTATGATAAACGTGTTGTGTGAAGGACAATTAATTCCTCTGTGGTATTATTTTAAAGAATCTGTTTTATCCCAGACGAGAACGTTGGAGTTTGCCATAGCATACTGTATTTGTGTATACCCTTATCAGAATCATTTTCGACGACTAACCCCTTTTAACAAGCTCATGAAAGTCGCCAGAGACAGTGTCAGATTTCAACCTAGTTGGCAACATATTTCTGAAGATTTAGTAACCCAAAATGTATCCTAAATAAAGAAGATCAAAGCGAGGTAGCGAATAAGATGTTATTGGCGATATTAAGTAGTTATTGTGTGGGTTTTAAAAACCCCTCGGAATCTACAATACCTTCTAACTTTTGCAATAGAGAACTTAAAAATAAATGGGATTTGAGTCAGCTTTTGGTCTAACTAAACCTATGTATGACAGATGTTTTATAAGAAATCTTTAGCCAACAAGAATGAGGCGTATAAGCAGCTGAATACACTGCACAGGTTGTATGGCATGGGCACCCCAAACTGCCTGTTGCACTTTATGCACCTTTAGATCGCTAGAGTAGATTGCAGTATCAGATTACCTTTGGTTTATTTTTTATAGATGATAATTTTGCAAGCTGCAAAATTGCATACTTAAAAGTAAAGAAACAACAAGACAGTCTACGCATTGCTTTTAACTGATTGGCAATGATGAAGCCGGCTGTTGATGAGTAGGCTTAGTTTTTTTTTATATAAACTAACGCGATCATTAATGATATCGTATTGATATCGAATGATATACTCGTATAATGATACAAGATTGTTGTGAGTATGCGTTAGACAAAAGACAGAAATGCTCAGGCTCATTCTTTTTACATGTTTATTACCTTTTGGACATTTTATTTGTATATGCCTATGTACGCATTTAACCGACATAAGAAGGACATTTGTATGAAAACGGGCAAATGACGGAGGGAGTACTTCCAACCCTGCCTTTGTTCGAGTAAGGGTTTTGAGCGTGAGTGCATAGTAAATGCACCACAGACTTAGGCCTTGTACACATTACATATTACACGTACACGTTTCGAGAACCAGGAGTTCTATTGAAGTGTACACATGCAAGCGCGCTTCTGGTCAAGCGTGCATGTATACGTAAGTATTCACTATGGGTGCGCCCACCACCGGGCCCTACACCCTCCACTGACCCTCGGATCTGATAACTCATAATTGCGACAACAGGCACTTGCACTAACTACAATCGCCATGAGAAACCAGACCCGAGCACCTCGCATGCAAGACGATACATTGCACTATTCCGAAATCAAAAACTAGATAAATAATCTACATATGTTTCGCCAACAACCGTTTACTAATTTCTATAATCCTGAGGATGCCACGGTTGTTGGCGAAACATATGTAGATTATTTATCTAGTTTTTGATTTCGGAATAGTGCAATGTATCGTCTTGCATGCTAGGTGCTCGGGTCTGGTTTCTCATGGCGATTGTAGTTAGTGCAATTGCCTGTTGTCGCAATTATGAGTTATCAGATCCGAGGGTCAGTGGAGGGTGTAGAGCCCGGTGGTGGGCGCACCCATAGTGAATGTTTGAACTTCCGAATTGTAACGCCAAATACAATTTCATTTATATACGTAAGTACACTTCAATAGAACTACTCGTATGTCTGGGGTGCATTTACTATTTACTAGCAAAGCGCGCGTTGGAAAGCGCCTAATGTGTACGTGGCCTTATAAGTCGCATTTTTCATGTTACCATCAAAGTTTTATCCTACCTTATATGCTACTTGTTTGTAAAAATGTGAAACGATGATATGCATTGTAGTAAAAATGAACGGTTTCATGGTGGATAGCTCAGCCTTCATTCACTACACTTTACCTTCCATTTTATTGCATCATCTGAATCATTGTTTGATTTGCTACGGTTGGATATTTGATGACGATCTACATTATTTTGTTCAAGTTAATTTATTACCTATTTTGTCTTTAATGCACTGTATTTTTCCATATCATTTTCCCGTATCACGAACTTCCACTAATATGACAACTTATTCGCTTTATTTTAGTTGGAATATTTTAAAATCTATATCACTCAGTGGGTATTTTCAGTCTATTTATTTATAAATATTATTAGAGAGGTGTTCAGATTCAGATAGCTGGTGTTGTACAAATCGGATTGTGAGCTAATTAAATTATCTATAAATAAATAAGAATGTGGAGGTGAAACCTTTTAGTAAAATGCATTCTCGTAACACAACTGTGTTAGATGTTGAGGAAGTTTCATAATATAAACTGTGTGTTTACGGTTGTGTTGTTACGTTACGTAAAATGAAGTATCTTTTTATAGCTCTGCGTTGAGTAGAATCGGATTTACGAAGATGTTAATATGGTTACGTTTCTCTATGGTGTCTGATAATTTTGGCTTCTAAGAAACTTGCGCCAAACAGGTCTCAAAGATTCCGCGAAATTGTATTCGCAACATTGCCGAAATAAAACTTTGACACCACCGCCGCCGCCGCCGCCGCCGCCGTCTCAAATTTAAAAACTCAACTTCTCCACTGAAGCTAATGAAATATCTCATAATACCAGTGTCAAAGAAGCCATAGCTGGCCGGAGTAAATAAGTTGAATGAGCTTAAGCGACCGTCTATTGGATTAGAGGTTATGCGGGCTCAGTGTGCTCCCCAGCGTGCTGGTGATCTGATCAGCTTCTGAATGGTTCAACATATGCTGTCCATGATGGGGCGATAGGTCGTGCACATTAAACTAATTTGACCTCTAATAAAACTAATGTCCTGTAAAGTCACACTAATTGTGCTTGTGCAGCAGATGTTCTAATATGGCGGTGTTTTGTTCTGGTATAAAGTTAGTTAAAGAACAATGATATCATATTTTAAAATGCCACTTGTACTTTTGCAATTATATAAAGTTGCGAGTTGTAGGTACTCCAGCTAAAAGCTTATAAGAAATCCATTGCTAAAACACTTTGGTTGCGTCAGTAATACGGTAAAAATAAAACTTAAGAATGTAAAATAAAACGTAAGTCAATGTATAACTTGTATTAAACGTAAAAAGTAGAGTAGCAAATATAAAAGTCATTCCATAATTTTTTTTGAGGTGACCGAGCAGACTGTTACTTCTTTGCACAATAGTAATCGAATAAAAATTAAAATGAATGGAATCACATCGCAATCGTAATACTTATCGTAACAATATGTCGGCTGTATTGTGTATTACAATCCGGAGGCCTTTGAGAATAAACTTGTTACTTAATATTCTTCTAATTAGAACACCCCGTCTTCATTTCGCATATTAATTCATTCATTCGACATAGATTGCGCGACTACCACACATGTAATAGATTCTTTATGTTGTTGATGATTTACTAACTAGTTGACTAATACTAAATAAGCAGCTATTGTATTAGTTTCGTAATTATTATGTTATTTGTAGTCTGAGAGTAAACAGTTGACTGATTATTTTGCTTATTATTGCAATACACCATACAATTCCAGTAATTTCTGATTTATCACATACTTTGCCATTTACCAGTTTTCATTAAGACAAAAATTTTTTTCTGGATGGATAAGGATTAAGAAAACGTAGAGAAAATGGCTCACACTTAATATTTTCTAAATGTAAAGACACTCAAAATCACCTTGACCATGTCAGACGTGGGATCAAAAAGATTCCTAAAGAAGTTGTGGGCGCTAATGACCTGACTGACATCCTCTTAATATCTAGAAATGACATCACATCATGTGGGTCAATGTAAGTAAGCACGGATGGACCACACCAATTTTGCAATACTGCCACGCAATTCAAGAACATGGAAATTTATATGACAGTTCATGTTTGCTAAAAGTGTTTGCTCTCAGAAATGAACTACTAATATTTGTTGGATAAACGTATTAAGGTCGACAGGGCGTTTACTTTCCCTTTTCAAATAAAGGTAGCTGAAACCTAACATGCTTTAGACTCGGACACATTCGCGCTAATTTTAATCATCTTTATTCTCGTTCATATTTTCAAAAAAAAAAATACATTGTCCTTTTCTGTAAAGTTTTTTATTTCTAGTTACTTTCTCTCTGGTTTTCGCTGTAACAATACAATGTCAGTAGTAGATGTACCGGCTCCAATCAATTCTCCATTGTTCCATGATTACTGACGTCAGCAGTTGGTTATATCTGCAACGTCAATTTATATTTTCTCCTTACTTCTTTGTTTTTCTATGTATTGCTTGGTTTAAGTTATCTAACAATAATTGTATCTTTACTAGCTTTTGTGGCATCTGAAATTACAAACTTCAAACTTAATTGGAATTAATCTATTGATTGTTTCACTGAACAAACATTACCCCCCACGAATTACTCTACTCGTTAAATACTTCCTTTAGATAATTAATTTGCTACCGTAGCAAAATATTATAATGCGTCATTAATCACTAGAATGCCTTAATCCAATTAGCTGAAACTGATAAATACGTAAATACATATTCTGTATTTTGTCTTTACCTAGTCATTGGACTGTTTTTATTGACATTGTGAATACAACATGTTTGTTTCTCGATTTGAATCTTGTGTGATTCTCAGAATAGTCAGTTATTTCAATCATTTACTTTCAATAATGTTTAATTCGTTTCAATAGAGATATAGAGATAGAGAGGCTTAGGTACAATGTTTTTGGTTCTTTAACTGTTTTGTTTTGACGCCTCTGCTCTCTGGCTATTTTACATCACAGAATAGTTATTTTTTTTTAATATTCTCTCAATTTCTTTCTTCTATTTTCAACTTTCGTTTATTGTGCTCTACCATGATCTTAATATCTTCTATTGCTATGTCGGTGTTGGTGGAAATATTAACTTTACGTGGGAACTGTTAGACATTCTTTACCATTTTTTTCTCTATTCACTCTAGTTGTAGTATTGTAAAGTTTTGCTTAAACTGCGTGATTCCTTCCCATTACTAAACAATCGTATTGAGTCGTTGGCTCGTTTCTTACTGTCTAACACGCAAGGTCAGGCTGAATAAGTGTTTGTAAAATCCATCAATTGTGATACTCTATGACCTGAATTTTGGTCACCTCTACATTCATACTAATGGAAGAGAGCTTTATTGCTTTGGAATGCTGGTCTGCCTGATTGAATGAACCTTGAAAGATTTAATTTTCATATATTATCTGCGGGCTATTTCGTGTTTCCTATTTTAATTTAACTAAGATTTATTTGTTTAGGTTATAGAGAGATTTTTTATGAAGCGCCTATTTTTTTAGAGCAACTATTAATGTAATGTCAACAAATCCGGCCCACTCGTTGGAAGAGCCGTTACCCCCTCATCGGACACATCTGCTCGGTCGTACGCACCATGTCTACGAGCACGTCCCCCGATATTGTGCCCAAAATAGACATCGTTAATTCGCTCGCCACTCACGCTCTGCGTGGAATGCGCACTCAATGAGCGAGTGTTCACTCGTACACTTCCACTTCCTTTACTTTCCTGATTAAACGCATACGCGGCCGCGTTAAAAAACCCTCAGACTCTCACATGTCTATTGCACTCAGCGTACCTTTGAAATCGATAGCTAGCTTAGCTAGCGATAGAACTACGGAGGTCGACGGCCGCTTTCTCTTAAGTGCTTATTATACTTTCGTAAATCTTATGTCATGGTGTTTCCTTGTCCATCAACAGTTCACTCGTATAGTCTTGTCACCTTATTAGGCACGTATCGATTGAGTTACAGATTATCGTACATATAGAAAGATAGACGCACGTATTAAAATTACGATAAGCGGCGGATAACTGTATGCCTGTTTATGTATTCCGCACTCAAACATCTAATAAGCAACTGTCCCAGACGAATAAGGAACTGATTTAAAAATCCTGAGTTGACTATTAATAAAATAACACAGTCCTTATAAATTGCAGGTAACCGTAGTTTGCGTAAACATTTAAATGTTTTCATGTTCTTCCGGTATTATAAACGTTGGTATTTGTTGCAAAATTTGTATGTAGCATACGTCTGAAGTTTACATAAACCGTTTACTTACGCATGAGTTGAATAAACACTGGTGTTGAAAGGCATACGTTAATTTGCACAAGTGGCTCCGATAGATTGGCAAAAAACATCAAATAATCATGTGAAATCTAGCTCGAGCTCCACGAGACGTACACATTCTACATTAGCTAAGTCGGTCGGGGAAATCTCTGGCCTGCAATGTGTACGTAGATCATTGTTTACTGTTTCGTCGGTCGGCAGGCAGTGTTTGGGCGATCCTATCCTGTATCCGAATGGTATGCAGTGCGCGTGTCTGCGATGTTGCGTAAACATTTGAATCAGTTCAAGCTGTTAAGTTAGTCAGTTGACTTCAGGACGGCTTCGGGAACGGACGTGCGTACAATGTTTACAAACGGTCGCTCGGATTACGCGGGTTTCCTATTGTTTTAAATTATAGCAACGCAGTTTATGATGTTTGATGACAAGGCTATTGCGGAGTGATCTGTGAAAACGTTTTGTGCGCTAGTGAGTGATTGTTGACCAAATGGTTCGGAAAATAATTGTTGTAGGCATACGACACTATGAGGATCCTTTTTATAAGTACGTTACAACTATGGTTTTATTTTATGTTTATAATAATTACGATATAAAATACATACGTATTATCTCTGTTAGCTACGAAAACGTGGAAGCATATTTGATTTATGGATTTTAATATCCCTCGTCATACTTGACTTTTGTTTGCTCTAGCCAAAAATAATTTTACCAGCACGAATCACGACACTTTTGCCATAATTAGGCGCTATAAAATATGCCCACTTTCATATATCATAGAAGACCAGTTGGAAATCTGTCACTATTAAATGTATGTATTACCTAACTTACAAAGATCTAAGTAACTTGTTTTGTAAACGTGACCTCATCTTACTGACAACCAGGTAAAATTGAGGTCAAACTGTTTATCATAATAAAAGTGTCAACGAACGTTATACACACCTTAAGAGTTGGTCCTTCTTGAGAAAAATCCTTCAATACATACATACAGCAAAAGATGACTTTTTCTCATGTACTGTTCTCTTATCTTTGCAGACAAGTGACGGGATCAAGTGGACCGCCAGCAGGATGTGGTCACCAGCGCAACCGATCCCTGGACTCCGTCCTCCAACGGATACCGGAGGATATGACCCCCACCTCGCCAGAGGGGGCACCTCTCCGCCTACCAGCAGACAACCGGCCCAGGCTGGCCCTACCGCCAGAAGTACCAACCGGCTCTGACGACTCTGGCATCCACACTCCCCCCGACGCAAACGATGAGGAACTACCCCCACAACCGGCAGCCGCCAGGTCCAGAGAAAGTCTCGACTCCGGTAACCCAGAGGAGACAGACAAACCTCCCGACCCACCAGATGCGGCCGATTCCCCAACGAAAACTATATCGGCCGCCGAAACATCAACAAACAAGGATTTTCTCCTCCGGCTCTTTGAAAGTAAACTGTTCGACATGAGCATGGCTATCTCGTACCTGCTGAACTCCAAAGAGCCCGGCGTGCAGACGTACCTCGCCAACAAACTGTTCTCGTTCCCCCACGAGGACGTGGACTTCTACCTGCCCCAGCTAGCCACGATGTATATAGAAATGGCCGACGTGGCGGAAGTGCTAAGACCATATTTAGTGTACAGGTGTAAACAAAGTGCGGAATTCTCATTGAGACTGACGTGGTTGTTGACGGCGTTCGGCGGTGACGCTAAGCGATCGAAGGCGATGAAGCTGCGCGACTCCTTGCTAGCCGAGGAGATCAGGCCGGCCGCGAGGAGGGGGCATCACAGATCGCAATCGGATGCGTCTGCGCTCCGGCTGGCCACGCCCTCGGCAAGGCATTTAGGGGACCTTGCTTCGGGGCGGGCGTTCGACAATGGATGTCTTTGTGGCGAGCAATGCTCCTGTGGGGCGCCCAGATTAGCTCCTCAAATACAAGTAAGTGCTTTACTGTTTGAGTGGTTTTGAGTGTCATGTGCAATGTATGTTTATTGTTTATGCTTGGAAATACCCGTTAACGATCCATGAGAAACAAGTTATTGTAATTGAATAGCCTAGTAGAGTAGAGAAGGCAATACCGTTAACATGTTATTGTGATATAACGTATTCCTTTGAGCTTATATAGTGTACTTAAATGTAAACTTACTCATATGTGTGCAAATAATTTTAGTTGTAGAAAATACAAGGAATTAATTACGTCATAGCCCCGTAATGCTGCGCTGGTGTAATCAGGAAATATAAATCTCTATATCTCGGTTGTATTTCTTGACAAATGGACACTATTTAATTTTCACCATTTATGTCTGTAATAAACAGATTAACATTTACATGTTATACAATGATAAGGTGTTCAAAGACGTTAGATTACTTACTTTTAATCTTAATCCGAAATAAATACGAAATTTAAGACTTCTCGCTAAATAAAGACAGAGGGTTACCATAAACTCTTAAAGCAAGATTGCCATCAACAGCTTCAGCAGGATTGTTTCCATTGTGGTAGCGAGACAGTAACGCCGCGGCTATAAGGAGCATAGAGCGACATCTCACTCTCACGATCATAATCATAAGTGAGAAGCCACAGTCACGTTTAGACACGCGGGGACAGATGTTGATCAGCGACAAGTTGCTAGCTTCTCGCCTGAGAGAATGCCCCGAGTTTTGGAAAACAGTTTCAGTTCTATGATTTTTGTAGCAAGTTAATGCCAATGCAGTAGTTTATGGTCTGCACCATTATGCATATTGCCGCGTATGCGTGCGGAGGTCAAGGCTGAAAACGTTATACGGCTAGCCCTAGCAACAAAAGCTTCTAAAGGGCCGATTTTTCCTATGGTCAGATATCCACTCGATGCCCAAGCGCGCACTGGCGGATGTAAAAGATCACTGACAAGTTGCTACCTCATCTCCTGCGAGAACGTCCTTAGTTGATTCTTACGACATGCACGGAAGGAGATGCAGCTGATATATTCTAGTGAAATACCGCATTAGCACAGAACGTATGTTTATCTAAATGTCGTATATCTTTCATATACCTAATATGACTGACGATTACCTACTTATATATAATTTGGGATATCTTATCTAAGGTGGCACGTTTCACATATTGGCCGACGAGGTATAATTAAACTAAATGATAATGTATGAAAAGGTGTTGAGATGACATGACACTAGCGCCAATTTCACCGGCCATCGTAGTTGCGGCTACTTATCGTACTCGTTTTGCGTATTGCGTATAACGACAATCTTCTACCAACTGTCGTTTGAAATAATAAGTAGAGAGTAAGTAAGAGCATCTGCACATTATTTAAAAAGTTAATGTGTTGTGAAAGGTGTGTGAATATTTATTTATTTATAGCGGCCGCCCACGACATCATCCGGTGTAAAGGGCATTACACCCGTTGTCCAGGCTATAAGCCTTCCTCGATAAATGGACTATCTAATAATGAAAAAAAATTACAAATCGGACCAGTAGTTCCTAAGATTAGCGCGTTCAAACAAACAAACAAACTCTTCAGCTTTATAATATTATATATATAATAATAATATATACAGGGTGTAACAAAAAGGGTATGTTAAGCGAGAAGCTATGTAAATAGCCCACTATAGAGAACCTATCCACAAAATTTGAGATCCGAAATCACATGTTTATTTTTCCCGATAGTATGGAGAATTTTTAAATATCTCAGGAATTTTCATACAATCTTGAAAAATAAAAACGTGATTTCGAGTCTCAAATTTTGGAAATAGGTTCTCTATAGTGGGCTATTTATACAGCTTTTCGCTTAACATACCATTTCTGTTACACCTTGTATAGGTATGCGGTATGCAGTATAGATTTATTTATTTATTCTTGCACTTCATACATCAGCCTATTGCAGTTCACTGCTGGACGTAGACCTCCTCCATGACACGCTACAAGGCTACTGCCGTAAGGAGGTTTTTGCCCTAGTCACCATCCTGGGTAGGTGGAATGGTAATCGCGTTGTGATTTTTTTTCGTATATGAGGCATGCCTTTTAAGTTTTGTCGTTTGAAGAAAAAAAACACAACTAGAACCCTATACGAGGCATGCCTTTTAAGTTTTGTCGTTTGAAGAAAAAAAAACACAACTAGAACCTTATAGTACCTACCTACATTTTACAACATTTTACACAAACAATAGAATTAATCCTAATACTTTAAACTGTTTTAAGATTCAAAATTTAAACACATTCGAATATAGAACAGTTTCAAATTCAAAATTGCTGGGAAATATGGAAACGACAGAACTTAAAAGGCATGCCTCGTAAACTGCTAATGTCATAACTTCATAAGTGCAAAGATTTATTACATTGTCCGTATCGATAAGTTACTTCAGAGAAGAGTTGAAACTAATTAATATCCAGAGAAATTGATCTTCTGGGTTTTGTTCTAAAGTCGCGGGAAATTTAGTGTTTTTTTTTATGAGGTTGAACTGACTAAATAGTTTTTTATTTAGCAAATTGACTGGAGTCTGATTAGTCCGACAAGCGTAGGTGTGTATTGGAAGAACTTTCTTCTGGGAAATTGATTTTGGCATAGCTTTAGTAAATAATTACTAAGGATTCTTCGAAGCTAGTTTATTTGGTGCTTCGTGAAAAGATTTTGTTTATAAATCTTACCGTACTTTATTTAAATACGTATTTGAAGTTCGGGGAGCTAAAACAGTTCTGAAAAGTGGGTAGTAATTAGTAATCTCCTGGTTGGTGGCTTAAATTTTTTGGTTCTTTTTAGGGTTCTGTAGAGTTGGTAATAAAAACTAGTCAGAATGTTATAAATGGAGATGGAGGTTGAGTTACATACATACCTACAGGGTGTCTTTTCGTTGCCACCCTTAACGAAGGGTAATAATAATAATAATAAAAAATGCTGGGAAACGATGTAAATTTTTTTGATTTTTTAAAAATTACTTGATCGGGCGAAATTTATAGTGTCCAGTGTTTATGCTAGTTTTTTCATAGACAGATGTTAATTATTTCTCGTGAAAAAATCTTGCTACACGCGTTCAATGTGCATTTATGCAGAAAAACACAGTCTATTTACTCAACTTTGGTTTTTCGAAACCAGATATGCTTCCATGGAGAAAAATGATCTTGGTGATGAGGAGATTCCGTAGTTTTCGTTGATGACCAAAAATCATTCTGTATATACGGCTGTGTTCCCAAGAATGGAGTAGCCAGAAGTGACGGATCGCGGAGAAGATCTTACAGCCACGTTTAGCAAAGCGGGGTCAGATGTTTAAGATCAGTGACAAGTTGCTAACTCGTCACCTAAGAACGCCCCTAAATTCCTTAGTGGACTCTTACGACACGTACGGAAGGAGATGCAGCTGATGTATTCTAGTGAAACATCAGCACAGAAAGGTTGAGTTACGGCGGTCGCTAAAAAGCAAAGCAAAAATGAACCAAAAATGTCCTCAGTTTGTCAGTTGCTGAATACAAAATAATTGGATATAATAAGTAGGTACCTAGTTTCTTGTTTGCAAATTGCCAGTTCTCGCAAAATGTACGAAGCCTCGCGCTCCCACCTTGACATTTTATAAGGTTTCCGCACATACTACCTGCGATTGAATGCTCGCGACTTCGCCTATCTATATTTATACTAGCGGCCGCCCACGACTTTGTCTGCGTAAACTTTTCAATTACCATTATTTCCCGTTTTTGAGGAATCTCTCCTTAGTGGAGCTATACGTAACAAAAGGAAGCAACAACGGTCCAAATGTTAACTTTCTGGCTTCAGTAGTTTTACCATAATCGGTCAGGAGTCAGTACATACATAGTCTAATCTCATAGCAGAATCAGCTTCATATGGCTCGTCTTTCACACTCTGCACGTGCGTGCTCATGTTTTTCTAATGTAGGTGGATGTAGGCCAGACACCTACATACTGTACTGTATACTCTATGGTGTATGAGATCTCGCATTCAACATTAGGGGTTACCTAGATGAAAATTATAAAGCTAACTCTCCACCTTCCAGTTCCTAACGGCGTTGACGAACATCGGCCGTCGGTTAGCGAGCGTAGCTGACAAGGAGAGGCGGAACGGCAGGCTACGAGCCGAACTAGCTGCCCTGGACCTGAACTTGCCGGCGAGGGTGTGGCTGCCCCTTCACAAGCGCTCACACTACGTGCTGAGGATACCTCCTCATGCGGCTGCAGTGCTAAATAGTAAAGATAAGGTGTGTATAGTTTCTAAAGATAAATTGCAGCAGTTGCTTTGATTTAGGTATAAAAAAGTACAAATTTATATACTAGTATTCCCAATTGTGTCTCCCTTGAGAACAATCACGAAATTTAGGAAGGAAGTTTATACCGTTTCCACATTAGGATTCAATGATTAGCAAGCGGAGTTTAAGCGTAGACAAGACACTATAGTCTAGTGACTGGAACCAGCTAAGGGCAGTGACACTGCATAAGAGCCCGTATTCAATCACGAACGAAGTTAACATTTTTCCATGTCTTTAGGGATTTTGTTTTTGTACTGTGAATTCTAAGTAAACGCCTTACAATATGAATTTGTATACAGTAATTTTTAAAATTGCAGACATCGTCATCATTAATCAATTGAATTGTTAAACAAAATCATTTGTAGAGCTGGCTTTTCGCCCCTTAGCGATAACTAATATGTTCTAGCAGCGATTGTATATCCATAGTAGATTATATATTTTTTGAAAGGTATGCCGCCTCTAACCTTGTACGTTCGCGTGCTTAGTGCTCCATTATTAGCCACGAGAGCATTTCATCGTATAGTTCCTTTGGATGATGGCGCTAGTTACTATGTATATGACCACATTATCTGCGTCACTGCATACAAAAGATGTTAGTTCCGAAAACAGGCATAGGAGTTTTTCGATGAAACGGATTGTACAGTACAGTGTACACAAGCGATCGCTGCCATTTCTCAATTGCTATTTTATCGATTTACCCCGATAAAGCACGTTAATGCATGCGATAAAATATCTAAAATATGCTCTTTGATATATTTGTCCATTTAAATTTTATAAGTATAATATTTGTTTTTCCAAGATAACATTGAAACAATGTACAATACAAATCACACGTGTTCATGTGCTATTATTTAGTTCCATTCGTAGTAAGTACTGACATTTGGAATCAGTTTTGGATATATCCCGGAAAACAGCTAGAAGCGCCAAAAAACACATCATTATAATATTTGTAAAGGGCCGCGTGGTGCCGGCAGAGTAGAATTCGTACCACCCCATGTCTGCCCGTGGGTATCGTACGAGGCGATTAAGGGTTTCCGGGAGGTGAGCAGCAGCGCCTCCCGTGTTGACAACATAGTCCAAAATACAAACTGCGGTCACCAACCCGCCTGCCCAGCGTGGTGACTATGGGCAAATACCCCCCATCGCAGTCTTGTGGCGTGCCCTGGGGGAGGCCTACGTCCAGCAGTGGACTGCAATAGGCTGATGATGATGATAGTAATTTGTCTTGTTTAAATGTAGCCAAAGTTAGGATGTAAATATTATGAATGATATCTAAATATTAGCCAGCCAATCTTTACTACACACAAGTCATAACTATGCAGTAACGTTAAACATTTGTTGTTAGTATTTCGTTTTTGCATTCCTTGCTAGATGACATCACTGCTTGTTTGCACGATTAGTGGACGAATGTCATCCGCGTATGACCTAAAGTTTAATAAAACCTGAGGTCGTCCCGCGGGGAACTAGATATAAGACATGTAACTTTATTCCTATAAGTACTATAAAACTACGAGCATGTCTTTGTGTGTCTGTTGTTTATAGCCTACTTTTGGAAATAGTATACTTTTGAGAATCATCGGTCACCAACCCGCCTGCCCAGCGTGGTGACTATCCCGGAAAACAGCTAGAAGCGCCAAAAACACATAATTATAATATTTGTAAAGGACCGCGTGGTGCCGGCAGAGTAGAATTCGTACCACCCCATGTCTGCCTGTGGGTATCGTACGAGGCGATTAAGGGTTTCCGGGAGGTGAGCAGCAGCGCCTCCCGTGTTGACAACATAGTCCAAAATACAAACTGCGGTCACCAACCCGCCTGCCCAGCGTGGTGACTATGGGCAAATACCCCCCATGGCAGTCTTGTGGCGTGCCCTGAGGGAGGCCTACGTCCAGCAGTGGACTGCAATAGGCTGATGATGATGATGAGGTATATTAGGGTCGATTCTGACCGTCAGACTTAAACGTAAACCTAATCTTAGTCAGGTCTATCTCTCCGTTCTTATCATAAATGTCTGAGAGAGAAAAGGACAGGTAGGACTAATTTTACGTTTAGGTTTAATTATGACGGTCAGAATCGCCCATAATGTTGCATTTGGTGAATAATATGGTCGATTCTGACAGTCACAGTTAAACCTAAACGTAAAATGTGTAATAACCTGTCCTTTTCTCTCTAAGCCATTTATGATAAGAACGGAGAGAGATAGACCGGACTAATCATTAGGTTTACGTTTAAGTGAGACTGTCAGAATCGACCACATTGTCCTGATAGCTAAATTCTTGTAAAACTAACCGTCATAAACATACTATTTATTAGGTGCAGAGCAATCTTAGGCAATGAGCTTGCCACTTGTCACTGAATAAATAGTAGGTAATTAACATCTGTTCCCGCTATGCTAAACGTGGCTGTAGGATCTCCCTTATGACACTGCAGTTCTGGTTCCCCCATTTCGAGAACACAGCTGTGTATATATAGAACAATACATTTCACCTAAGGCAACATTTGCATAGCTAAATATTTCGTAAAACGTCCGTCTATGCCTATTAAGTCGGTCGGAAGATTCATATCTGTACGGAAGACGCTCGACGCACTAACGTGTCATCGGTTGAGTGTGAAGCGAGTGTTTTTCTATATTTTGTCTGTTCTGGCGTTCGATAATACGCGGACGCATGTTCCGTACAGATATGGACCTTAAATTGCGTCTATCTATCTATTGTGTTTTAATGACCTTCCGTTTCTTGCGTCTTTAAAAACCTGTATTACGACCTTGTTCTGTGAAAAATGTTAGCAACTGCGAGATAAGCCGCGTTTTAAATCTAGAGCACTGTAGTTTAGTTCTTCACGTGCAGGTATTATAATTCATTTTGCAGTGTGTTATTTCATGTCGCCCACACGGATATAGTAGGCCCGGATATACCAATGAGGATATTTTTTTGTGAATTTATCAATGAAGGACTAATCTTATTTGTAACATAAGTCAATATGTTGTCTTTTAAGTTATCTTCCTACTCTTATCGTCGGTCAATGTTGTGCATTTTTGTATTGCGTCGTGAATCATACAGCAAAATGTATATCGCTGAATATCTAAAGATAGAGATTTTGTTGTTATTTTGCCTTTCTCTTGCGTTTAAGACTCGCGCAGTATCAAGTCTTTAACTTATTCTATGAAAATGTTCCGCAGAAAATTCCGAATTTTACGCTTTACCTCGTATTTTTGGTACCTATATACTCGTACTTACGTAAGTACCTAGAATTTATGTAACATTTTATAAATAATGATGTTTCTTTATTAAAATTATTGGCAACACGTACGGGTACTTGCGTCAGTGTTATTCCGTAAAATACAAACTGATTAAATATTCTATCTAACCTTCATTGTACCTATGTTTAATGATAATCTTACCTGAATAACTTTTTAATGTGAATAATAAATTTTCCACTTCACTAGCTCTGAATTAATAAACGACTTTATTATTAGTTTTCGCATATAAAGCTTGCCGCGCTATTTTTAAAGTAGTGTAGCTTGCAAATAATAACAAAAATCAACTTATGAAATAAAATTAAAAAAGTCGATCGTCCACCGCCAACTAAACTAGGTTTAGCTTAACTCACATATGACCAATTTCAATACTGGAGATCAAATATGTAATGTATCTATATTTTATTATAGATATGTATTTCTTATTATATTATTCAAAATTAACTTTAAGTAGGCTATAAATGTATACAGGAAAATAAAACAAAATTATAGCTCTTATGCAAGCTCGTGTCGTGTCGATAAGGCACTGGTGCATGCCTGCACGTGTTTATTATGGTAGAAATGCCGCAATACTCGTGTGTAGTCATACGTACGCCATATCTGTACTCCTATTTAGTTGGACAATGCTATGCGACTTAAACATGCGTACATACTTATAGCTCACTACTATTACTATAGTAATAAACAGGGCCGGCCCGCCCATACGGCGAACGGAGCAGTCGCTCCAGGCGCCAAATCCTAGAGGGCGCCTAAATGGTAAAGATATAGGTATACGAGTATATTACTAGGAGCAAACAGTAGAGGCGCCATAATTGGATCTCGCTCCATTCTAAAATTTTGTTCGGGTCGGCGCTGACTATACACACACGGCTCTGTTCCCGAAATGCTGTAGACAAAACAGGATCCAACTTTCTTCTCCGTCCTGCTTCTTCTTGTTATATAAACAGAAAAAAAAACGTTATGTGTTATAGACGTAATTCATAATTAAATCTAGATTTACACATTTGCTGCAAGTTATCCTTGGTCTTTAAACGGAAATGCTATCAAAATGGCCCACTATAAAGAACCTAATCCACAAAATTTGAGACTCGAAATCACATTAAAAAATATGAACATTCGTGAGTTGTTTAAAATGCTACATACTATCTGGAAAAATAAACATGGGATTTTGAGTCTTTTGGTATTTTATAGTAGGCTATTTCATAGCATTTCCCGTAACATAAGTACTTTATATTTCTTGTGGGTATTGTACATACAAAGGTCTTTACTTACCATCCATCTTTCCTCACAGGCACCCTTCATAATGTACGTGGAAGTACTTGAAACGGACGGGCACGAGCCGCTGCCCCCACGTCTCTTACCTCCCGCGCCCCCCACCCCGCATTCGCCCCCCATTCGGCATACGAAGAGCGAGGAGAACCTCGTTCCGGAGTGGCCGGCCTGGTCTCTGTACTCGGCATTGGATGATGTGGACGCAGGCGACTGCTGGAGCCATGATGATGAGGAGGTCAGCACCCAGTATCTGGCCAAGCCGCCGGCGCCTGATACGGTTTCCCAGGTTAGTTTGGAATGCGATGTGTAATGTTTTTTTGGTTGTAGGTTTTTAATCCTTCTTGGTTTTTGCCCAAGATCTTTTCCCGATTTTGGATGTACCTACCTATATACGAATAACGTAACGTAGAGTGGTTTTAACACTATAAACATTTGACCGCCATCGTGCCTGATGTTAAGCAAGATGCGGCCTAAGGTGGTACATGTATCTTCTGTCTGATGAATTACATTAGGTGTTACTATTCAAATGCATTATTTAATTATTTATTGTATTCTACAGTAAATACAGGCACGGGAATTTATAAAAGAAGTGTATGTATGTACATATTTGTGCCTGTCTGCGATAAATCTCTGGTGTTAAAACTGAGCAACGACGAACCGGCCGATTAGTGTACTTGGTGACCTATAGCGTCGCAGGCAGGGTTAGGTTCGAATCCCCATAGGTGCAGACATTGATATGATGAATATCGATGTCTGTTTCCGAGTCATGGATGTTTCCACGACACAAGATCGTATGGATCTTGTCGTATGATGTGTGTCTAGGCACATTCGCTGCCGGCAGTTTTTCTAAGCAAGCCGACATCAGGTCAACGCCTAGTGCGATGACGCAAATAAGCGTCGCCGGCATCTCTAAAAGGCCTAGAAGACGCAAATACGTAGTCGCAGGCCGGCACTGAATGTGTTGTTGATTTATGAATGCATTGCAGCTGTCGCACGCGTCGGGCGTGTCGCAGGCGTCGGTGTCGTCGGCGGGGTCGCGCGAGGCGCTGGCGGTGGGCGCGGGAGACGTGCGCCGCCGCCTCGCCGACGCCACCGCCGCCGCGCCGCGCAACGCCTTCCGCCACGACCCGTGCGACCCGAGCGCCACTGCGCTTAAGGTGAGCTCTACGTCAGGGTAGGAGTAATGTTTCTGTAGCTACTAGAGCAAGGTGTCACGTGTTGTCTCGTGCGAGGAAAAGCTACCGCCAAGAAACGCCTTCCGCCACGACCCGTGCTACCCTAGCGCTACTGCTGATCATATATTTCTTTGGCACGCTCCAGTGTCTAAACGTCTTGCCGCATTTGACTTTAAAATATACCACTTCGTCTTAGTCGTAAGACATAAAAACTGTGACGCAGTCCATTTTTTGTTTTCAATACTTACTATACCGGGTCTGATGATACTAATATTAATACCCGTTTGTCTACCCAGGAATCGTGGGACAGCAAGCTGGCCAGAATGCGTTCGTCATCACCGTACGGCTCCCTGCCCGGCTGGAGACTGCTCGGCTGCATCGTGAAGGTCGGGGACGATCTGCGGCAGGAGATGTTAGCGTCGCAGCTGCTGCGGCGTCTGCAGGAGGTGTGGGCCCTGGAGCGAGTGCCCTTGGCGCTGCAGCCTTACGAGATACTGTGTCTGGACAGACAGTGTGGCTTGATCGAGCCGGTAAGTCTGCGAATATATAGGTGTACAGTCAGAAACCATAACACTTACAAACTAGAAATTAGGCAGGTAGGTTCCTTATAGGGTGTAGACATTCGCTAAGGACGGATTTTCTGAAATTCCCACGGGAATACTACAGTTCACGAGGACTAAATCGTGCTTGTGGGCGTCCGCTAGTAGTTTAAGCAACAGTAAGTTTAAAATAGAATAGGGAGGTGTGGGCCCTGTAACGATTGCTCTTGGCGCTACCGATGCGATACTGTGTTTGGTTAAGCTGGTAAGTCTACTTTGCATCCTTATTACAAGTACTAACGAACGCCTACGACTTAGTCCACATGAACTTTAGGATTCCCCATTATTTCCCTTGTGGAATTTCAGAAAACCCTTACCAAAACATAGGACTTTCATTTCATACAAACTTCCAACTCCCGTTTTACTTCTTTAGAAGTCAGATAGCCTACCTAAAGGATAAAGTTGATGCTGTCTCTTGATTAAGTTTTAGAAAAAGACAGCAACCAATTTATTCTTCTGATAGACTATCTTCATCATCATCAGCCTATGGCAGTCCACTGTTGGACGTAGGCCTCCCCCAGGGCACGCCACAAGGCTACTGCCACAGGGGGTTTTTGTCCATAGTCACCACGCTGGGCAGGCGGGTTGGTGACCGCAGTGTGATTTTCAGACTATGTTGTCAGTACGGGAGGCGCTGCTGCCCACCTCCCGGAAACCCTTAATCGCCTCGTACGATACCCACGGGCAGACATGGGGTGGTACGAATTGTACTCTGCCGGCACCATGCGGCATAGCGCGATAAACTATCTTACCGTTGGAATAATGAGGGATTTTTGAATATAAGTTAAAATAACTGCCAAAAATAGATGGCATTACCTACATCTCCTACGTTACGTAGCCCTCCCCTTCACCTCTCCATTGAATTTCGGGTAGGAGATTCGTCATCTATCTAGGTGATTTGTATTTCTTTTTTTAACTTTTAGTAGTTGTCAGAATATCCCTCATTGCCCAGTATAAATTAACTAATAAGTTATACTAATAAATGTTCACATCCCCAGGTACTAAACTCAGTGTCGCTCCATCAAATAAAGAAGCAATCCGGCGCATCGCTTCGCGCCTGGCTACAGTTAGAACATGGTCCGCCCAACAGTGAAGGGTTCATGCGAGCTCAGAATAACTTTGTACAGTCGGCCGCTGCCTATGCGCTTACCAGCTATCTACTGCAGCTGAAGGATAGGTAAGCTGGTCGAAAACAACTGATACTAATGTTTGACCGTATAGTTCCGATGGGTGATGTCGCTACCTACATCCTCTACCCACATATAACCTTGTTGTATGGCAACATCGGTTTATTTATTTTAGTTTTTTTTTTTTTAATGGATATTTATTTACTCAAAACATGGTACAATAAAGTTATTATTACATTATTAGATCAGACATTTACAAAATTTATTTTGTGCTATCAGTGAAATAATTAGTGTTATTTGCAGGCACAACGGCAATATTCTGTTGGACAGTGCGGGTCACATTATACACATTGACTTCGGGTTTATATTCAACTGCTCGCCCAAGAACTTAGGCTTTGAGAGTTCACCGTTCAAGGTAATATTTCTTATAATAGCGAGATGTCTCACTTTTAAACGTCAAATTCACAGAGCTATCAATAACTAGATAAACTAAGTGTATGTACTTTGCATGTAAAAAATAGACTTAAGAATTAAAATAGACACTCGTTCTCGAGCCAGGACTGAAGGAATTAGGGCTGATAGAAGTGGTTTGCAATCCCTTTTTACACACCAAGTAGAAGAAACACTTGCTTTGTCTAGTTATTGCAGTGGATTTGACGTTTAAAAGTGAGACATCTCGCTCTCACCAAATTCATCATACCGGTGCAGGTGATGATATGTATTGTATTAGGTGGGGTACCTGTAAATGAAATGTGAGAGCCAATATTTTTTAAGGAGTACAGATTACTCTTGCTACGGATATGTGAAGCGGAGGGTTAAAAGTCATACAGTGCTGGGCATAAATGTGGATGGTTATAGAGTGGACCTAAGAAGTGTCGGATGGATTCTGTGAGAGAGGATATGCGTGCGCTGGGAGTGAGAAACGAGATGACGGATCTTGGTCTTTTCAGCCTATTCCAGTCCACTCTGCTGGACGTAGGCCTCCCCCAGGGTACACCACAAGGCTATTGCCACAGGGGGGTTTTTGCCCATAGTCACCACGCTGGGCAGGCGGGTTGGTGACCACAGTGTAATTTTTGGACTATGTTGTCAGCACGGGAGGCGCTGCTGCCCACCTCCCGGAAACGGAGATGACGGATAATAGGGTTGAATGGAAGAAGAGTACATATTGCGCCGATCCCAAGTAGAATTGGAACAGGGCAGGAAGAAGTAATCTATACATATAATAAAAATGTAACGGATCGCTGTCTGTTCATGGAAGATATATGAGAAAAAATATTATAGGAGACCTTTATCAACGCAATAGGTCCCAAAACGATGATTTTTGGAATTTGTCTGTGCGTTTGTGCACGCTAATCTCAGAAACGGCTGAACCGATTTCGATGCAGTTTTCAGGAATATATTGTGACAGGTCCATGGACTTTTTATCCCGGATAATTTCGACATTTTGTTTTTTCTGTAGTCCACGCGGACGGAGTCGCGGGCGTCCACTAGTCGAAAATAAATGAGACAGTCGGCTAATTTCGGCTCCATAGAGCGTTATCTCTGTCGCACACAAACATTTGAATTTAATTTTCAGCTGACGCAGGAGTTTGTCGAGGTAATGGACGGCGAGAACTCGGATATGTTCCAGTACTTCAAGATTCTAATACTGCGCGGACTGATCGCTGCCAGGAAGCATTGCGATCAGATCATACATATTGTGGAGCTTATGAGGATGGGTGAGTTTTAAAGATTTTTGACGATATCTAGATACGGTGGCTATTATGGTGGCATTTCATCAAAACCTTTTATCAGATTAGCGTAATTCATTAAATTTAATTGAAAATATGTTAACCGACTGAAAAAAATGAGGTTTTTCAATTCGACCTCTATTCATTCAAAAATTTCATAGACGTGCAACAGAATTTACTTCTTACAGGTCGTAGTTTACCAGTTACTTACCTACAATATTACGTGCCTAAATGCTATAAAATAAATATATGAGCTATGAATGCTATGAGCATGAGGGAATACAGAATGCCCCTATGTTTTGCGTGCACACTTGTGCCCTACAATCTCCTGCGTAGTTGGCTAATCTCCGTTGAATTAAGTCATCTTAAAGACGTAAAAGTACACAGGTCTATCCCTCTCCATTCTTAACAGTGGCTGTGACAGAAAGGGACAGGACTAGTTGAGTCATAAATAGTCATAATCGACCATGCTACTAACATAACTCGTGTGTATCCCACAGGTGGGCAGCTAAATTGCCTTCGCAGCAGTAGCGCAGTATCATCGTTCCGTGCACGCTTCCACCTCGGTCGCACCGAGCCACAGTTACAGGCGTTAGTCGACCGCCTCGTTAGAGACGCTCTCAACTCGCTCTCAACGCGGCTGTACGATAACTACCAGTGGTACTACAATGGCATACTGTGAGCTAGTGTAGCAAATGTAGTGCATATTGTGAGGGTGTGTACTATTACAGTGCAATAACTTGATACTTTGATAGCACTATACCGCGTTTTTTTTTGAAGATAGAAATCTTACTTTCGAAGAAGCATTGTTTGTAAACATTAGAACACTCATACTTGTAAGATATGAGTGAAGTTTGTCGTTTTTCCATATTTATGTATGTATCCTACTAAAAAGTTCAGTTTTGTGTTTGCGAAATCAGCTTCTTTAGGTTTTTTATAGTGCAAACTTTACACAGAGTAGGTACTGAATTGAGCAGAAAACTCTTTAGGAACTATTGATGATAATAATACACAAAACTGTGCCCAATAAAAAACCTGATTTCGTTCCTTCGAATTTTTTCTATTTCTAAATAAAATTAGGTATTGAGATAGGCGATTGTGCCAAAAATGCAATCGATTTAGGGCTGATTTTACCAAACGTCAGATAGCTATCAGTAAAGTTGATGCTGTCTTTCTCTAAACCATGATCATGATTGAGATAGAGTAAATTCTTCAAATAGGCTATCAGAAATTACGAAAAATCAGCCCTTATTGGAATTATTGAATTTGTGGTATTCAAATGATCATTCACATTCTCTCGTTAGGGAGTAAGTATATTATTTGTTCACATTCGTCCAACTCAAGATAGTACATTTTGTTTGGTGCCACAATAGAATTCTGTGAGTGATTGTAATCTCAATACTCCAAATATGTTCATTGTCTATGGACATTAGTTTGACCGGGCATTATTTACAGCCCTATATAGCCTCTATAAGTGTGGCCATTGTACGTATGTCTATGTACATAATAAGGTATCGTTTTTATAAACAGGGTGGAAAATGTTTAAACAATTCTATTAATACCCCCACCTTTTCATGAATGCCCAATAATTTTATAGTACGAATTGTCATGTCAAGGGGCCGATTTTTCCAATGGTCAGATAGATTGGTATTTGAAGGATAAAGTTGATGCTATCTCTATCTTGATCAAGTATTAGAACAATTGAAAAATCTGCCCCAACCAAACCATATAAGAAGAGTGGCTATTTAGGTATCAAGTTGTAAGCTGTACTAGTACACACACACGCCAATGATTTTAAGGTTGATTTTAGCAAAACTGGGACAAATTTATAGTTTTGGTAGAATAATAAAATTTATCTGGTAAAAGCTATTTACTGGAATATTATTAATCTTTATTGCTTTTTCGATCTCTTGATAACAGTTTGAATATGCTTGATAATATTATGTGGATCCATATTTCAATAATAAAACTTGGTATTTCTATTGTTTATGCTGAGAAAGGCATAAAAGGAAAATACGATTGTGAATGTAATAGACAATATGGTCGATTCCGACCGTCACACTAAACATAAACTTAAAATTAGCCAGGACTGTCCCTCTCCTTCCTTAAAATAAATGGCTGAGACAGAAAAGGGCAGATAGGGCTAATTTTAAGTTTAGGTTTAAGTCATAATGTCAAAAGTATAAACAGAATTTGTTCTGATGTGAATTTATAGCGGCATTTAGATGATGTGACCGTTTATTAGGTACTCTATATCGGTTAAATTGTATTATACCTATGTAGATCGTACGCATTATGTAAATTATTCCATATTTTAATCCTAGAGTTATTTTGTCTTTGTTACGAATCTTAGTTTGATAGTTTAATCTTTTTTTCTCAACTTTGTATACTGTACATACTTTACATAAAGGTTTTGTATTAGAAAAGTATAATCATCAACAGAAATTGATACAGTTTATAGGTTTTTGTTAAGATTTAGTGCCATAACTTACAGTCACATGCTGTACCTTCGGAATCAAAATATCTTAATTTTGCTCAAATTTAACAGATTTTTAGCTCGACTATTGACCCGTCCATTAACAGTTAAACTCCGAACTCCTCAATAATCTTACCCACACTTAGCATGTGTGTATAAAATTCTAATATTTCGGCAAGCAAGATGTAAATATATAAAAAAAATATGATAATTTCTGCAAAGAGAAGACTGATCGTTCTGGCATGAAAACGGTATAGATTTAGTTTCTTAACTGGTAATTTAGTTTTAACATTGTATATTGAAAAAATTGTGTACTTGAATGAATCTTATGTTTCTGATATTTGATAATAGGAAATGATGCCAAAGTTGACGGTGAATGCGTTCTACACACCGCCCAATGTAAAAAGATAAAATGTTGTTAAGATGTGTTACAGTAATTAGAGGTCGCGTAAATGTCACTAAGGATATCCGCTTTATTTACTAATGTTTTATGTCGACCCAGGAACCAGGTACTTATTTGAATGTAAATGGATTAATTGGTGATAAAACACATCAGTTTCCGATATGTCCATTTTGTAATCTCCCCATCGACTTCTACGTAAATACAATGAACCAATAATATATAATTTTTTTAAAACGAAAAACCGACTTCCTCCCAAAACTCGAGCTTACTAAAGTAAAATTTTACTAAAGGGCAAATATATAGGTATATTGCGTTAAGCCGTGTACGAAGTTTAAGAGGCATAATTTTGTCAGATTTATATAATTTTTATATATATTATATAATATAAAATAGGCCACATGACAAAAGAGAAAAAGGACTAGGCTTCGAAACTTTACGTCTGACAATATGATGATTATGATGATAATGATGACCTCCGACCAATTTCGGTCATGGCGACCACTTCTACTCCTAGATATTACTAAGTTGGCGTTCATGCGCTCGGAGATGGCTTACATTTACATAGCCAATCTTCGCCCTGAACGCCCGCGCACACAGAGGACAGGTTAGTGCACCATTATTGTATTATAGATAATGGCAGCAGGAGGACGAGTCTTAAGTTCATCACGTCAAGGTCAGCTTGACGCTGCTCCTCGAACTCGTGTACTTGCTTTATTATCACCGTCCTGCGCCACTCTGGTCGTTGTGCTGACAAAACTTCCCATTTAGATGGATCTATATTGCATCTCTTCATATGTCTTTTCTGAACATTTTTGTCTCTGAGGAGTTGCCCGCCGCGTTTCCGCTTGCCCTCCTCCAGTTCAGAAAAGAAGATGCGCTTAGCCAATCTCTCCTCCGCCATACGAGACACATGACCGCACCACCGAAGCTGCCGACGTTTATGTAGGCCTCAATGGCACTTACGAGTACATTGGCTCTTCGCAATACTTCGGTATTACGCACTCGGTTGGACCATCTGATTCTCATGATGGATCGGAGACACTTGAGGTGGAATCGATCCAGAGTGCGTATGTGGCGACGGTACCACGCCTCGGAGGAATATAAGAGATTTGGCAGCACAACAGCCATGTACACACTTATTTAAGCAACATATAATTACACTCCTTCTTCCTGCCCTGTTCCCAATCATTTGGGGTCGGTGCAATATGTAGGTACTCTTTTTTCATTCATCCCTATTATCCGTCATCTCGTTATTCTCATGTCTACCTCTTCCTCTATAACCATCTTACTTCGGACACGGCTTAACGCAACACATAATTTAATGACTTAACACAATTATCTTCATCTTCATAAGCCTATTGCAGTCCATTACTGGACGTAGGCCTCCCCCTGCCATAGGGGGATTTTGTTACTAAAAAGTTCCACTATCTGTTTTTCGGCGGCTCTATCATCAGACCCTCGTTTCCTTTATATTATATGTAGCTGACCAAAATTCTCTATAAAAATCTAAAAACGGACTACTCGTGCCTTTTATATTTGAGGATATCCCTAGATTCCTTAGAGATTCCATCATCAGATGTTATGTTTTATATGTAGGTGATCAAAACGCTCAGTAAAAGTATAAAAACAGACTACATGTGCCTACAATATTCGAGGATTGCCCTCGATTTCTCCAAGATCCCATCATCAGATCCTGATTTGGTGAATATGGGACCAACCTGGAAGTATACCATGACCAACTATAAAAAAAAAATTGAAATCGGTTCATAAACGACGGAGTTCTGAGGTAACACACATAAAAAATAAAAAAAATAATAATAATAAAAAAAAAAACATACAGACGAATTGATAACCTCTCTTTTTGAAGTCGGTTAAAAAGTAGGTGGCAGTGTCCGTGACAACTATCTCAGTCGCTTTTTATCAATGTGACTGAGATACCAGATCATAGAGGAATAAGATGTAGACATAGAGTGCTAAAGACTGAAATTGTGAGGCACCGAAAAGTCTTATGGTGCATTGAAACTGTTAGTATGACATTAGCACTTTATGACATCTTATTCCTCTATGACCAGATGGAGAGTAGTGTTGAGTAGGACACGACTTGAAAAAGAGTTTGTAAGAGTAGCCTCTTTTTTGTCCTGAGCCAGTACAATGTCCCACTTCAAATGAGGCGAGGCGTACCTACTGACTGAACCATTTGAAGTTATTATAGTACGAAATATGCGCGCCTCCTGACGCCTCAAATGTCAGACGCAACGTGCTTTTGTCATGTCATTTGTTTGTTTAGTACAAATATTTTTAATTATAAATCTTACAAGTATAAAAAATGAATTTTATATCTGAAATTAATTTTTATTTATAAATAAAAAAAATACAAATTAAATGGCACCGACTCTCTAAACAACGTTAGATTATTATTATTTGAATTTTAAATACCTATTACCTACGCGCCTCCTGGCTGGCGCCTCGCCTCGCATGGAAGACAATATATTTCTCTCTCGCTCAAAATGTCAGACGCGACGACCGTGACGTGATCACGTGACGTGCTTGTCGTTTGTCTGCCTGCCTCGCTCGACCGTTCAAGCTCGACCGCGACAAGAAAATTGAAGTAGTACAATTTAAAATTTCGAGGCACTCTTACATTTTGACGTCATGTCCGGGACAAATGAAGTGCCTCTTGTATGTCCTACTCAACACTAATGGAGAGGATGTCTAGACACTGAAAAACATTTTGATAAGTTTACGAACAAACATGAAGAAATAATCTTGTCTCACCAGTCTTTCAAATTACAAACAAGTGACAAAGTGTGTAATGTCGAACTACTAAAATTAGTAAAAAAATGTTAACAAATTTGGCGGTGTGTAGTTAGTTTATGGCATAAAGTTTAGGTAAAATGAATATTTACATGTAAACGTGTCGCGGGTTAAGACACTATAGATAGGCGATGAAAATTTAAATATAAATTTTATTGTATGTTGTGTCCCACTGGGTGCTTGGATATTCTCGTATTGTATGTTTGTTATCGAGAGTTGCTGGCTAGGGATCTTACTATATGTGTCTGACCGGAATATGGTTAACATTTTTCTCCTATTTCGATCGATAATAAAATTTGAACTGAAATTCTGCTGGTTTTTTTTCATTCTTTAATATTGAAGACTAACTGCCAGTTTTAGATAGGTAATCAATATGGACGATCTGACCGTCACACTTAAACCTAAACATAAAATTAGTCCTACTTGTTCCTTTCTCTGTCAGCCACTTATGTTAAGAACAGAGGGGGACAGACCTGACTAAGTTAAGTTTACGTTTAAGTGTGACAGTCAAAATCTACCACAAATGCTAATAAAAGATTTAAGGCTAAATGATGGTCAATATAATTGATTAAACTTCAAGAAACAGGCAGATACCGAATAGACGAATCCAACTGAAAACAGAAGTTAGACCAGTCGAATACAGGGTGTTTGTGACAACCAGGCAAATATTGATGACTTCAGACCATGATTCTGAGGCGAAAACCACTGAAAATTTTCGCAGGAAAATTTCAAAAAATTCAATTTCTTTTTTCAGGAAAAAATATTGGGTAGTTCGTTTAATTAGGTCTTAGTTAATGGCTTAAAACAAAATTTTAACCAATAGATAATTAAAAAAAAAAAAGCAGCATCCGAAAAAGTTCAATTAACTGATTAACCCAATGGAGAGTCACATACTATGTATGTATGATCCAAAATCAGCTATGTATCACACAAATAACCAATTAGCCCATTTCCCGATACGATTGGCGCGGAAAGCAAACATTGTGGATAATCAAATTAAAAATGAATTTCCTTGCGAGTATTAACACTGCCGTATAACTCAAAACAATGGTACTTGTTCAGTATTTCAGTATTCGCCTGGCTGTCACACACACCCTGTATATGCAAGAGCCAATAATTAAAAACGAAATGCTTGTTAAATAAGTAAAATAAGTACATGTAATTATTATATAATAATTTATTCTACATACAGTAAACTAAATCATTTCCTCTTTTTCTTCGATTTAGATTTGGCCATCTTGTGCTTGAGTTTCTGTTTGATTTTCTCCTTGCGTATCCTCTCCTTGACGATCTGTTGTTTGTTGCGGAATTCTCCGGACGACGCTTCTGCCTTCTTTTTGGCAACACGCTCGTTGTGTTTTACCCAGTGAGGACGGAATTCTGATACTGGAAAGTTGATATGTTACTTAATAAAAATAGCTACGATGGTACTGAGGATTAAAAATGGCTAACATGGTACTGGGGTCTATAAGTGAATAGCATGGTACTGGGGTTTATAAATGAATAGCATCGTACTTGAGAAGATAAATGGCTAACATGGTACTAGGATAATAAATGGCTAGCATGGTACTGGGATAATAAATGGCTAGCATGGTACTGGGATAATGAATGGCTAGCATGGTACTGGGATAATAAATGGCTAGCATGGTACTAGGATAATAAATGGCTAGCATGGTACTGGGATAATAAATGGCTAGCATGGTACTGGGATAATAAATGGCTAGCATGGTACTAGGATAATAAATGGCTAGCATGGTACTGGGATAATAAATGGCTAGCATGGTACTGAGGATACCTAACTTGAACATTTTTTTAATAACACCAATCGAGGTCTTAGGTTAATGTGCTGTGTACTGTATGAAATAATTTGGTGAGTAAGCGATATGCAGTCCCTCACCAGGCCTCTTCCTAGCGGGCTGGTCATCATCCTCCTCAGCAGGCACGTTTCGTTTCCTCCACTCGTCGTACTTGCCGGAGCGGAACGACGCCGGCACACGACCGCCGCTCTCTGTACGGATCATCTTACGGCCGCCGTCCTGTGAGGCAACGATTATATAAATATGATAATCAGTACGGCCCTCTGATTACCTAATTTGCAATAGCAAAGCCGAAGCAAAGCGATAGCGAAAATTGTACAATATTCGCCTTGAAATGTCAAAGTTCCTTTGAAATTCGTTTTCGGTAATACGAATTTGACAAGCAATCAGCGATTTTTGTACAATTTTCGCTATCGCTTTTCTTTTGCTAGTTAGGTAATAAGGGGGCGGATCATCATACGACCGCCGTCCTATAGGGAAAACGATTATATAGACCGCCTAGCGACCTGCAATGCTGATACCATCTTCTATACATATAATAAAAATGTAACGGATCGCTGTCTGTACATGGAAGATATATGAGAAAAAATATTATAGGAGACCTTTATCAACGCAATAGAACCCAAAACGATGATTTTTGGAATTTTTGTCTGTCGGTTTGTCTATGCGTTTGTGCACGCTAATCTCAGAAACGGCGGAACCGATTTTGATGCAGTTTTCAGGAATATATTGTGACAGGTCCCACCTAACATATAGGCTATTTTTAGCAAGGGAAAAAGTTTTTATCCCGGATAATTTCGACATTTTGTTTTTCTGTAGTCCACGCGGACGGAGTCGCAGGCGTCCACTAGTACATAATAAACCTTCCTCTTGAATCACTCTATTTAAAAAAACCGCATCAAAATCCGATGCGTAAAGATCTATGCATACATAGGGACAAACAGACAACGGGAAGCAACTTTGTTTCATACTATGATAATATGGCCAATTCTGACCGTCACACGTAAACCTAAACGTAAAATTAGTCCTACCTGTCCCTTTTTCTCTCAGCCATTTATGTAAAGAACAGAGAGGGACAGACTTGGCTAATATCAGGGATTTGGTATCTCTTAGCTAATATTAAGTTTCGTTTTAGTGTGACTTGTCAGAATCGACCATGATTTTATATAGCTGTCAAAGTTTCTTTAGGTACACACATGATAATTTTTAATACTTAAAGACCATAACCTTAATGAAAAAATAATAACAAGCATCCACATAAAATTCAGAAATCATTCTACTAAAGACAATGGCTGTATGGATATAGTTTCCCTTGTCTTTCTTTCGAGATAAAAGATAATAAAAAAAAGTTTCGTTTTTAGTTGTTTCACTATGATTCACTTACCGGATCAACATGCACCATCTTCTTTCTCTTTCTGTCCCATCGCATCTGGTTCTTCCTGACTCGCTCTGCCTCGCCGCTGTCGGCTGCCATTTCTAGTTCCGCCGAGTTCGCTCCGGCGTTGAAGTTCACTGCCATACTGTTAATATGTAATACAATTATTTTCTTGAAAAATAATTTATGAATTTTTATTGGCTCAAAAAGGATCATCATCATCACCATCAGCCTATTGCAGTCCACTGCTGGACATAGGCCTCACCCAGGGCACGCTACAAGACTGCCATGGGGGGTATTTGCCCATAGTCACCACGCTGGGTTTTATTTTGGATTTTGGACTATGTTGGACAAAAAAGGATACAATAACGTTATTATTTATATTTATTAGACCACTGAATGAGAATAATTATGTTTCGCCATCATTAAATAAAATAGATAGCCAACCAAAAGTCAACCATATAGGTCAATGTTATCTTTTTTCATAACGCGGCCACCGCACGTGTATCCCCACAATCGTAGTTTCACGTACATAGTAAAAAGTGTGTATGTGTAATTAAATTATCACACTTCTTCCCAAAAGTTATACAACTACCAAATTTCATCAAAACGAGTTCGTTTGTTTTTGCATCTAAATATCACATTCTCAAACTTTACACCACGTCTGTAATATTCGCAATATCACAACAAGCTTACCCAGTTTCTGTATGTTGGTCGCTGGCAAAGTGAGGAATATAGTTTTCGTCGCGAACTATTTCCTTCTTCTTTTTACCTGCTTTCGTGTGTAAACTGTTTTCTAATATACCTTCAGCCTGGAAAAAAAATGTTTTACTCAAAATAATTTTAATAATTAGAAAATGGTGTAAACTTATTGCAAAAGAGAGAGTTTCACCGAATAGTTCCTGATGGCACTAGTTACAGATAGAGGCAAACTTTATGAACATCGAGTGACATGGAATCGAGTGAATCGGGTACCATTTTTTATTAGTTTTTCACTTACTTATTTTTTCTGAAAAAAATATATTTTTATAATTTCCATATTTCACGTTAATTAATAAAAAAATGTGCTGTGTTTTAAAAACACTGAAGGTAGGTATAATAACTTTGAAAAAAAATAATTAGGTAAGAATAAACTTATTTATATTTTTATTTTAGGTAAATACGATATTTCTTATATAGATTTTGAATTAAAAGCAGATCTATATGAAATTTTAATAAAAAGTCAACAATATTTTTTTACAAACCAAGCAAAATAATAATCAACTATTACTACTCGCGAGTGTATTCAGGAGTAAGCGGGTTGTAGGCACAGCGCGCGGGGAGAAGGTGACGGATCAACCAATTCAAAATTCAAAATCATTTATTCGACATGAAAGCATTAACACTTGTTTGTCGATTGTCTAATTATATGTTACTTTCTATGTTCGCACCCCAAAAATGAAACCGCTACCAAACAAAAAAGGAGGTGAGTTTAAACAACCCAAAAATAAATAAATCGCAAAGCTTTTGCTTTGGCAACGGTCACCACCCCAAGGTGCGATTTGTTACGGTCTGTCAGGCATAAGTTAGCGATTCGGGGCTTAATAGCCACCAACGTGGAGAATAAGAGTTAAGGTCGCCTAAAGACGAAATCCAGAAGAGCTGCTACACAGTTCTCCTTTATGGCAAAACCAACATTAGGTCTAACACACCGCATGATTCTACTATTACTGTTACACTATCTCAGTGAAGTGTCACTGCTTGGAAGAAGAAATAGCAAGAGAACTCCCAGCGACACAGTCAAAACTAAGTTACATATTAACAAAAGAATCTTACATTGGATAAGATATCAGATAGTAACACTTAACTCATTTAGTGTGTATAAATTCAATTATCATAACATAATTAATTTAAATTCATATAAATTACATACCCACTTACACAAAGTAAGTACAGGTCCATGTCAAATTTAAACTGTATAAATAAAAATAAAAATGTGTACACAGAGTACAAGTCAATGTCAAATAAGTATCTACTAAACTAAACTATAAAATATAAAAAAAATATATATTTGTGTACAATAGTACAAAGTCGACGGTAAAATGTGAATAGAAGAGCTAACGTGTCATTCAGAACTTAAATATATAATACCTATAGCTGGTAATAACATTAGAATGAAGAAGTCACGCATGATACACTATAGCGCTTCTGGTCACATTCACCAACACAATCATGCGCTTCCCCGCCTCCGCGCCTTACCACCAAATAGACCTTATATTTTGTTTCTGCGCATTCAAGGTCAATGTTCATAAAGTTTGCCTCTATCTGTACTACATCATTCGGTGTTACTACATACAAAAAATGTTAGTTCCGAAACCAGGCATAGGAGTTATTCCATAAAAAAGACTAATGCTATTGCAAACTGCCTAGAACTAGATTTTGAGATAATATGCAATTAGCGTCGTCTTACGACTTCGTCTGCGTAAACTTTACAATTCCAGTTTCTCCCGTTCACGTGGGAATTTCGGGAAATTTCTTATTCATAAAACACATACCAAAATTTGGGCTTAGAAAAAAATCCCCAATTGCTTCTTAAAAATTTTGTGAAAAATACTTATCTTATGTCATCATCATCATCATCAGCCTATTGCAGTTCACTGCTGGACGTAGGCCTCCCCCAGGGCACGCCACAAGACTGCCATGAGGGGTATTTGCCCATAGTCACCACGCTGGGCAGGCGGGTTGGTGACCGCAGTTTGTATTTTGGACTATGTTGTCAACACGGGAGGCGCTGCTGCCCACCTCCCGGAAACCCTTAATCGCCTCGTACGATACCCACGGGCAGACATGGGGTGGTACGAATTCTACTCTGCCGGCACCACGCGGCCAATATTTTATGTACTTACATTTAATTTCTTGTTTTCTCGTGTTTTTTTGACAACTTTAGCGTGAACATGCTTCATGGCTTTCATGGCGAGGTATGACGGTGAATCGTTCTTAGCCGCCAACTCTAGAATGGTCTGCAAAGGCAAAAAATATTTACTTATAATTATGACAATGAGTTAAAAAGAAGAATTTATATCGTTGTAATTAAAACCATGTTACTGAAAATAAAACACTGATAAATGTTATTCAAGCAGGTTATCATCGAAACTAAATACAAAAGTAAGTTTGTCCGTTTGTTACCTCTTTACAATCTCATTAATACATAACCTTCTCTCCTTTGCATACATAAGTTGGGAATACCTACAGAGAAGGACATAAGCTACATTCTGTAGTCCACGCAAACAAAGTCGTTAGAAATAAGACCTCAACGCTGAGCTAAGGGCCTTTTATACAGGTAAGTACGTTTAAAATCCTCACCCCTTTAGGTGTATAATTCTTGATCTGCTGCACCATATCCACCGACATGTCCCCTCGCTCGTCCACTAAGAAGGGGTGTGTGAGCGTGGGTATGGCGATGGTCTTCGCTCGTTTGTTTGCCTCGGCGGACGCAGGTTCGCGCCACTTCACGTATTGTTGCCAGCCGCGGCCACAAACACGCACCGCGTCTTCCTAAAAGATTAAGGCCCTCCGCACATGGAGCTACTCAAAAGGAACTAATCACAAACTCTAATTACTAACGAGTTTTTTGAGCGTCACCGCCCATACATTGCCATACAGGTTCGCACACGACGCGACTAGTCACTAACCAGTTAGTAACGCGTTGGCAACTGATCGCGCGCGACGCGTCGTGCCGGTCGCCGAGCTACTAGGTTACCCGAGTTTACTGTGTTTTGATGTGAAAAATGAATGATCAAGCCTTAAAGAGTGACTGAAACCTTGCAATGTGAGTAGCGTCGTGTGCGAAATACAGTTTATAACTAGTTTGTAATTCTAATTACTGATTAATTCCGTCATATTTGAGTAGCTCCATGTGCGGAGGGACTAAGGCCCTCCGCACATGGAGCTACTCAAAAGGAACTAATCACAAACTAAAATTACTAACGAGTTTTTTGAGCGTCACCGCCCATACATTGCCATACAGGTTCGCACACGACGCGACTAGTCACTAACCAGTTAGTAACGCGTTGGCAACTGATCGCGCGCGACGCGTCGTGCCGGTCGCCGAGCTACTAGGTTACCCGAGTTTACTTTGGACATTCTATAGAATCCCACAAATTTATTATCTGTTTCACGCAGCTCTCGTGCTGCAACTGACAATCTGCAGTTTACATTATTTTGGATATATGGGTGAATCCAAAATCTGCGTCGATTCCTTCGGCGTCTGTTATGATGATAATATAGTATAATGACATCGTCATCTTCGCTCGATCCACTCGACATTTTTATTGCTTCCAATATTTCCCCTTGCTAGGTTTTTCGCACGTGTTTATTTGGTACTAAGTCCCTCCGCACATGGAGCTACTCAAATATGACGGAATTAATCAGTAATTAGAATTACAAACTAGTTATAAACTGTATTTCGCACACGACGCTACTCACATTGCAAGGTTTCAGTCACTCCTGTTATTTCTACTACCAAATAAACACGTGCGAAAAACCTAGCAAGGGGAAATATTGGAAGCAATAAAAATGTCGAGTGGATCGAGCGAAGATGACGATGTCATTATACTATATTATCATCATAACAGACGCCGAAGGAATCGACGCAGATTTTGGATTCACCCATATATCCAAAATAATGTAAACTGCAGATTGTCAGTTGCAGCACGAGAGCTGCGTGAAACAGATAATAAATTTGTGGGATTCTATAGAATGTCCAAAGATAGCTACGTACATTTTTCACATCAAAACACAGTAAACTCGGGTAACCTAGTAGCTCGGCGACCGGCACGACGCGTCGCGCGCAATCAGTTTCCAACGCGTTACTAACTGGTTAGTGACTAGTCGCGTCGTGTGCGAACCTGTATGGCAATGTATGGGCGGTGACGCTCAAAAAACTCGTTAGTAATGTATGGGCCTAAGGCCCTCCGCACATGGAGCTACTCAAAAGGAACTAATCACAAACTCAAGTTACTAACGAGTTTTTTGAGCGTCACCGCCCATACATTGCCATACAGGTTCGCACACGACGCGACTAGTCACTAACCAGTTAGTAACGCGTTGGCAACTGATCGCGCGCGACGCGTCGTGCCGGTCGCCGAGCTACTAGGTTACCCGAGTTTACTGTGTTTTGATGTGAAAAATGAATGATCAAGCCTTAAATATTAAATTTGTGCAGAAAGTGGAAGAGTATCCATGTTTATATAATTATAAACTGACAGATTACTCACGAAAGGATGTAACAGAAAGAGCTTGGAGTGAAGTTGGAAAAGTATTTAATTTGACTGGTAAGTACCTATATTTAATTATTTTATTACAAAATATGATTCCATTGCCACGGTAATGCTGCATGGTGTTTAATAAAATAATTTGGTAGTAGAAATAACAGGAGTGACTGAAACCTTGCAATGTGAGTAGCGTCGTGTGCGAAATACAGTTTATAACTAGTTTGTAATTCTAATTACTGATTAATTCCGTCATATTTGAGTAGCTCCATGTGCGGAGGGACTAACCCTCCATACTTGATGAAATTATTACTAGATTCAGTGACAGCGCGCAAAATATGGCTCGATGAATAGAAGCTCAAATGTATTGCTGGGCGTCTATTGACATAAATTATTACAAGCGAGCTCGAGATGGTATATAAGATTCAAGTTTCAAAATCTGGTCTACTGTATTTGTTACGTTTATATATAGGTAGATTTTGTCGTGCCAATTTTTATAAACATTTCATTATGAGAGTGGTGTCTCATAATGAAATGTTTATAAATTATAAAAAAGAAATGTCTACCTATAAACACGTCACTGACTCCATAGAATAAGTTCAGTCCAGAACTTGTCACCCCCCCCCTCCGCGGCCCCCGCAGGCGTCAGTAGCTCCGCCCCCAAGAGCAACATTCGCTAACAAATAAACTATGACTTAATACTCACAATCTCGGAATAGTCCCTCTCCCAAGCCCTAACATCCTGATGCTTGAGCTCCAGCATTGCTGTGGGCACGGCCCCCCACACCCCGCTGGGACACGTCCCCGCGCCCCCCGGCCCCCCCGCGGGGGACAGGAGCTCGGCGCCCAGGAACAGCTGCAGGTCGAGCAGGTGCGCTACATCCTCTGCGGAGACGAGCGAGAAGGCCCGGCCGGCGCGGCCTGCGCGGGCGCTGCGACCTGGACAAGAATAATTATTATATACCCCAGAACAGAGGTTTGCAAACTTATTTCGTCTAACGCCCACTTTGAAAATCAGTAGCGCCCCCCATTTTTATTTCACCTTAAAAATGTCAATAGCATATTAGTTGCGCCATTTTTTTCTAGGGCCTTAACTAGGCGTCCGACGCCCACGAGGTGGCGTTATCGTCCACTTTGGGAAAGACTGCCCTAGAAGGAAGCCAAAATTACGTTGGTTGGATGCAGGCCGCTTCCGACCGGTCGGAATGGAGGTTGTCGGTGGAGGTCTATGTTCAGCAGTGGACTTCACAAGGCTGAAAATGATACCCTAGGAGACTCCCATTCTCTTGGAAATTTCTGGTGGAAATAATTACTAATATTATAAATGCGAAAGTAATTCTGTCTGTCGCGATTTCCCGCCAAAACTGCTATCAATTTCAATTTCAAAGCCTTTATTGCTGAATTTTACAAAGGTATGCTTAATAATAAATTATTTTAAGTTGGAGCGGGAACTTTGGGAAATGTGAAGAGGTAAGAAGCAATCTTACTATGAGTATCACATTTATATTAAGTTGAAACAATCAAAAGCAGAAATCTCTTGCAGAGATAAGCATGCCTTTGTATGCATTTCTTTTGTAAATTTCTCTGTATTTATGGTAATGTTTAGTGTACAATAAAGAATAAGAACTACCTAAGATACTTACCAACTCTATGCACAAACAGCTTAGGTTTGGACGGAAAGTTATAATTGATAACTGTATCTAGAGCAGGTAAATCCAATCCTCTAGCTGCTACATCGGTCACCACCAGTACGGAACACTTCTTGTTTGTGAAGCGTCCCAGTGCTATCTTACGAGCTGATGGATCCAGTCCTGAGTATGCATATGTTGACGATATGCCAGCTTTTTGAAGGATCTGTGGGAATATCATTTTTTGAGTTAGAGTATAATTTTTCTTTGTTTTCCTAAGTACTTTAATACTATTTTAAAATATAAATTATTTTTTGTATCTTCTTCTTCAGCCTATTGCAGTCCACTGCTGGACGTAGGCCTCCACCAGGGAACGCCACAAGGCTACTGCCACAGGTGGGTTTTGCCCATAGTCACCACACTGGGCAGGCGGATTGGTGACTATGGGGTGGTACAAACACTACTCTGCCGGCACCACGCGGTATAATTACTTCTTTTAAAATGAATAAGCTCCTTCAGATCACTAAATAATCCTTAACATTTCTTTCTTTTATTCAAAATTAACCTGGTTACAACTAGAATAATAAAGAATTTACAACATAAAATTTGTGAACTGTTTAAAAATTCCATACCATATGAAGATATTCCACATGATGTTTAGTAGCAGCAAACACAACTGCTTGAGGGGTCTTCTCTGTGAGAACTTTATCCAACAATATTAACAGAGCTGCTGTCTTTAATTCTGCCCGTACCGCTATCCAACCAAGCCATAATGTTGAGGGCAGTTTCCAGTCAACATCCAATCGGACCAGTACAGGGTCTGACAGACCCGCCCTTGCAAATTCCACCAGCATTTTTGGCAGTGTCGCAGAGAAGAGCAGTGTTTGACGACTGGATGGTAAACGGGCTACTAACTCTTTGAGCTGTTCCCCAAAACCAAGTTCGAAAAGTCTGTCTGCTTCATCAAATACTATTATTTCTGTAATTAAGACAGTTACAGTTGATGTTTGGTTAAATTTTAATGTATAACTAATACAAACAATCTATAGTCTAACTACAATACTGCATCTGAAGGCAATGTTTAAATCCTTTTGTAATAGCATAGCTAGAATTTAAAGTCTTTGTTTCATACTTTTAGTAAGTATCTCTATTGGTGTAATATGAATATAAAATGTATAGCAAATCTAAGTCTTGGGACTATTCCTTATAAATTATCACAATAATCTGCCCAATCCGTCTTATTTGTTCGTTCTAATATGCACTTGTTTGAAACTTGTAAAAGATAGTGTCATATGGGCAAGCTGTGCTTGATACCTTCAAAAACTAAACTTGTACAGGATAGCATATTTTGCATGGGAATAAAAATTTATAATAAGCTCCCAAGAATCATACGTGATTTGAGTACTATAGGGTTACTCGAATGTAAATTACATACTTTTCTCGCAAAAAAGGCATATTACACAGTGCAAGAATATTTTAATGACAAATTTTAACAATGTGTGTATGTTTAGGTACATATTCATTAGAAATAGGTATTCACTATTAATTAAGTATATTAAAATAATAATTATAAATTTGTGTGGTCTAATATGACATTCGCATGATACCAATTAGATTTTTTTAATGATGCATGATTTAATTTCTTGTGCAATTTAATACACATTTGTATGCCTTTAGGGTGGAACATAGAAGTCACATGAGGTATCTTTTTTATGTATAACATCTGTTCCTAACCTATGATCCACAAATAAAAACATTTGATTTGAAATATACAAGAAAGACTAAATACTTACTAATATTGTCCAATTTCAAGTTCATTTCAATACAAATGTGCAAGAACCGTCCAGGAGTGGCCACAACAATATCCGGTGCTGTTCCTGACATGATGCTAAATTGCTGGTCTATAGACTCTCCTCCGAGGATAGCTGCAGATGTCAGTCCAGTGAATTTGCCCAGTTCTCTTACAAACTTTAGTGTCTGAAAAGGTTGTACATAAAAAGTTTACATACTAACATGAATTGTATTAGAGTAAGAGATAAAGGATGCTAATGAATGATGCAATTTGTTAAGGCATTTTAGTATGCATTTATGACCAACATAAAATACATTATAACTTGTTCAATCAATACTAAGAGAGTGTAGCAAGTCTGAATGGACAGTAAGATATCTATGTGTTAAGAAGATTATAGGCACATTGAGGAAATGATTGAAGTTAACACATAAAGTTCATTGGTAAAAATTCAATAGGAATAGGGTGCTGGTGATATTATTGTTTTATTTATGCATTTTACTGCTGTATTTTTAAACGTACCTGCAGAGCTAATTCTCTAGTCGGTGATAAAATAAGCGCTCGAAAATTTTTCCCTGGCATAGCTTTGTTTGTGGGAGACATCAGTTTTTCTAGGATTGGGAGCACAAAACAAGCTGTTTTCCCTGAACCTGTACGTGCCATAGCCACAACATCCTTGCTTTCTAAGGCGAGAGGTATAGTCTAAAATAAAAAAAATGGTTTTCACAAAAAATTGTGATTTAATTTACTTTTTGAGGTTATGTTTTTAATAGAAACTTAAAATGAAGATAGTCTTACCTTGCGCTGTATAGGTGTAGGTTGCTTGTAGCCTCTTTTAGTGATACCTTTCAGGACTGGGTATCCAAAGCCCATACCCTGGAAACCACCAGAACTCTTCTTTTTCTTTTTATTGTTGTGAGAATCATTTTGCTTACTATCTACTTCTGGAGTGGCTTCAAAACCTGGGAGATCATTTCCGAGGTCTTTTGGTTTCAACATTATTCTTAGCCAAATTTTTATTCTTTTTCAAAAATAATATCAATGCACGTGCAAAACCATCCAAAAACAAAGTTTTTTTTAACTCTAAAAAAATTTAGATTTTGACATTTTTGACATTGACAACAGAACATGACGACCGTAATTTTTTTAAAAAAAATACCTAACTTGAAAGAAAAGCAAATAAACTAAATCGTGCATACAGCCAGCTCCAATCCCATAATGATTTTTGAGTTCTGATGGATGATAATGAAATGAATCCCCTCGAAAATAAATGGGTTATCAAAAGAAATCGCGAGAGAGAAAAACATCATGTTCCCATGAAGAATGCCTCGAATACACTTAGCTCTGTTCTCTTTAGTTTATAAAACACTGGTAAATTTGTAGGTACCTACCCTCCATCCATAGGGAGGTATCTCTAATTTGAAATATGAGTTTAGGGTAAGAGGTACCACCGGAATGGTAACAACCTATTAAAGTGAATTTAATTTTTGAACATACTAACAGGGTATATTATTTTATACAAGGTATATTATTTTACCCCGCAGGTTTATTTATACCTACCTACCTCTATCTGCTAGTTGCCACATTTTAACTTTACCTTGCAATAATATCACGATCTTGAACCTTGTATTTTCGGGATTTCCGAAATCAACTTCCTTATTTCCGGCAATAAGTTGTTACCGGAATCACTTGTCTTGTCTACATGTCTACAATATCGTAGACACGTGAACGAAAAGTCAAGGTTCAACAGCGAACTGGTTTCACAGGTTCACGAACCGCTTCTTATCATATAGGTAGAGTACTAACCGACCCGATCTTACATGACCATCTTCACAAAAATAGCACTGAAGTCGGAGTTGATTAACTTGTCCATATTTATTGATAGGATACTTACACTAAGTAGGTACTTATATGAATTATATTATGAACGCTTTAATTTTTTTCTTCGGAAAAGGGTCTTTTTCTCGAAGTAAATTGGGATTATGTTCTTCCTCACATCTATCTTGTTATCGGAAGGAAGGAAGACCAAGATCCAATTGTATTGGTAGGTAAGTATTATCTATATACCTCTACATCTTAAGTAGGTACCTAAGTATCTATACTTAGCTATTTTCCTCTTGCCAACCCTAAAATACAGTCAGATTTAGGTAGGTAAGTATTTCCACATGGAAGTTCTACAGTCTCGCAGTGAAGAAAACTTCTTCTATTTCTCATTTCAAGAAGTTATAATGACACGGCATTGATCTAGTAAAAGTTCATAAACCTGTCTATCTATTCACCTATAAGTAGATAAGAAAATAGACTGAGCACTCCGGATAAAGAGTCACTCCTCACTAACGCCTGTATCATTAAATCTCACTCGAACTTCACATGGACCATTGAAAAATAACTCTAAAAGAAAGCACCAATCTGTAGCACCAATCCAATATCCTTCTGAGAGTTAACTTCTACTAAGATTATACAGGGTGTAACAAAAAGGGTATGTTAAGCGAAAAGCTATGTAAATAGCCCACTATAGAGAACCTATCCACAAAATTTGAGATTCGAAATCACATGTTTATTTTTTCACGATAGTATGGAGAATTTTTAAATATCTCAGGAATTTTCATACAATCTTGAAAAATAAAAATGTGATTTCGAGTCTCAAATTTTGGAAATAGGTTCTCTATAGTGGGCTATTTATACAGTTTTTAGCTTAACATACCCTTTCTGTTACATCCTGTAGAGAGGCGTCGCGTCCATCTTGCAAAAACCTCGAATAGCAAGTGTAGGATTCGGCGGGAAAAGCTGGAAGGGTGCAGGTGTAATTTTCTTGTGAAAATAAAAAATTATTTGTAAATGGCTTGCATGTGTCCTTAAGGTGATGTTTTCTGGTAGATAAGTTATTTTTGATTACTTGTGGTGTGAATCTAGTGCGTGTGCATGGTTTTATACGCAGGTAAGCCGAGTAAAACTTTAGCCGGATTACGATCTCTTCATGGGCGCATGTAAGTTGTTTCTGCAATAATTTTTCATTTTGACTAACTTTACACTTGTTCTTGAGGATTTTCCCGACGTTTCCATTCATCATCATTGTCATTCATCATAAATTCAGAATACATTTTACTAAACAATGATTAGGCTGTATGGGCTTAGTTCCCCTTGCCTTTCCTTCGGGATAAACTAAAAAAAAAAAACAAAAAATAGCATGTGTAGATACTTCTATATAGGTAGTAATAAGTGCTGCGGTTCCGCTTGCGTAGATGTCGCTTATTGTGTGAAAGAGATATAAAAAAATAGTTTACGATCTATTCTTAGACCTACCGAATATATCAGATAAGTTTCGGAGGAGTTTGGTAACAAACACCGCGACACGAGATTTTGCATACATAGGTACATTAGATTTATCGTCCAATGTAATTAACTAGATACATTAGTCAAAACTGTCTGTAAATTCTTTAACGTCTGAGATGTAAATTGCTTGGTGTTTGACCTCGATTTTTTTAAAATAACACGCTTTGAATCGATCAGATAGTGTTAGATCCACAGGTTAGATCAGATGAATGTTATATAGTCGATGATCACCCAGCTTAACTAGCACGGTGAAATTTCTGCAATCTTCTATTTTTAACCGACTTCATTTAAGTATTTTTTTATCTATTAGTAGCAAATATACTTTCAATGTACATAACTACTTATATAAATGAACACTCACCGATTAGGTAGATAGAGGTAACCACATCCAATACCGTAATACCTACGTAGAGTTTATCCTTAGCTATGACGGAAATTGGTTGTGTGAGTGAGGCATAAGAAATTTCATGTTCTTTGTACACGTGTTGCGGATTAATGCACTTATCCTTTCCGGAAAGAAATAATTTCGGTTTAGGATTAATCGGGTATTTCTGTAATTGTCAATCAACGTAGATTTTGTGAGATTAAGTACTTCATTCTTATGATAACTATTTCTCATCATACTATAGCGTCCGTTTCGTTTCATTCCAATGCCTGATTTCGGAACTGACATTTTTTGTATGCAGTAAAAAAGAAAATTTAATCATACACATAGTAATTAGCGCCATCGCCCATCGGAACTATACGGTGAAACGCACTCTATAGGTACATACGGTTGTACTACCGAAGTAGAGTAGCCGGAACTGCGGGATTATAAAGGAGATAGCTCAGCCACGTTTAGTATATCGGGTATAGAGGTAAATGATTAGTTCCAAGCATGAAGCAGGTATAAAAGAGGAGGTGGGCTATGAACTGAGTCGTGTGGCAATCGTGAGGCCATGACGTCATGATAGGGGCGGAAATTCAGCGCCTTTTATTTCTTCTCCATGGTGCCAAGAGTGTGCTAGCTAGTGCTAGAGAGAATGCCCGAGTTCCTTAGTTGACGATGGTCGAGATGGAGCTGATTTATTCTAGTGAAACACCACATTAGCACAGGACTGAGATATAAGATAGGAATTAATAGGTACGAGTGTAAGAAAGGCTACCGTAGTCCGTAGGGTAACCCTAACGATGTTATTATTTTAAAGGACAAAGCTATTAAGCGAGCTTAATCGGTTTCCTTATTATTTACACGCATTCATCCGGTTCGTCCTCATGCTAGGTTAGCTCTAACAAGATAATTCATTTTCCAACGCCACCCGGTTGTAAATCTATAGGTACATATAATAAAAATGTAACGGATCGCTGTCTGTACATAGAAGATATATGAGAAAAAATATTATAGGAGACCTTTATCAATGCAATAGTACCCAAAAGAATGATTTTTTGAATTTTTATCTGTTTGTCTGTGCGTTTGTGCACGCTAATCTCAGAAACGGATGAACCGATTTCGATGCAGTTTTCAGGAATATATTGTGACGGGTCCCACTTAACATATAGGCTACTTTTTATCATTTTGTGGACGGAGAATTTTGTTTTTTTTTCCACGCGAGGTCGCGGGCGTCCACTTACAGGAAATAAATTTATTGTTTTCATTTTTGTAATAAATTTTTTTTGTTCACTATGGGTGTGCCCACCACCGGGCCCTACACCCTCCACTGACCCTCGGATCTGATAACTCATAATTGCGACAACAGGGCACTTGCACTAACTACAATCGTCATGAGAAACCAGACCCGAGCACCCAGCATGCAAGACGATACATTGCACTATTCCGAAATCAAAAACTAGATAAATAATCTACATATGTTTCGCCAACAACCGTGGCATCAGGATTATAGAAATTAGTAAATTAGTAAACCACTAAACTTACTGTGTAAGTAATGTAATGTGTTGGGTTTTAGAGGTTCATAATAATTAGTGGTTTACAATTTTTTTTGTGTATAATTTGAAGTTGCGGAAGACTATTTATTGCATCTAATTAATAATTTGCTATACATTTTTGTGTCTTTCATACTATTTACTCGTAAATTTTACCTTTTTAACGTCATTGGTCACTTTACTTTGTACGTAATCAATTTACCCCAAGCATGGGGTAAGTTGATTAGTTTTTCCTTTTCCACAAGAACTGGCTTGTACTCTATATCATAATGGATAACGTGCATTTTTCCATCTAATAACTATATCTGTTTTTAAAATAGACACCTCTAAGCTGAAAATTGGTCCACCATCCCCGGTCTCCTCTAATGTAGTTAGTTATGCTGGCACCCCTTATTTTATTACCTATTTACATATTAATTAGCAAAACCAATACCATGAAATCACACACCATATTCCGGAAACCCTTAATCGCCTATAATGATATCCACGGTCAGACACGGGGTAGTGCTATTTGCCAACACCACACGGCACTGTCAATATTACCTATAGACTATAATGTAATCACAGTGGTCTATCAGACCTACTGGTATCAGTGAGTATTGACCTGACCGATGACATCAATACCCTTCGCTCGAGATGTCTTTCGATTTATCTCTGCCTGTGACAAAGGTTCTCATGGGCGGTAACCAGATTTAGATAGGGTATCGAATAGGCTAGCTAAATGGATTCTGTTAAAATAGATCTAGTAAGTAGCAGGGTCCATCCAGTTTTTGTGGAGAGGCTGACAAATAAAGCTAGGTTCTTTATAAAGGACCCTTTTAAACAGTAAGTTAACCTAACATCTGTCCTTGTAGTACTTGTTGCTGAAGTAGCGTAGGTCAATAAGGTTTCATTGATTGTTGTGAAAAAAAAAACGTATAATACTACAGCTGCTTCTCTTCCCGGGCATACTGTACAAGTCAGTAGAGGGACAAGAGGATTTTGGTGTTTTGTAGGCGATGGGCTGACCACCTGTCACTCTAACCGAACTTGTACATCTCAACTATACCCGTAAGGGAAGAAGTAGAAGACTCAGATCAGAGTATTAAGAAATTGTAATTTTTCGTACATAATTATTTAAGTAGGTACCTATATAACTACCTAATCCTATACCTATATCTGCTACCAATCCATCTATAACTACTTACTAGCTTTTAGCGTGGTGCAGTAACTTATGGTACCTACGGGAGTCGGGAACCATCAACTGTACTCACCAAACATTTGTCATCCGTCGTTCAGTGATTTTCCACACCAGTTTCCATTAATTTTACTGTACTTATATCACAAGGTGTCGTCATTCTCACAAGGTTTTCTCATGTTTATCTGGTACATTATAACGTAATATGTTAAGCTATCTGTACAACCGCAATGACGTTATGCTCTTAGGATGTGTTTCCATCAGAGTTTTAGCTAAGCTAATGAAGAGAAAATCCACCATTTCTTAGTAGTATTCTTACTATTCTTTATTGTACACATAAATTTTTATCATAGACAGTAAGTTGTAAAAGAAATAGTACAAAGGCGAGCTTATATCTAAAAGAGATTTCTTCCAGCAAACCATTAAGTACAAAGAACATTTTATAATATATAAAAGGAATATCATATGTGCACACGTATTAAACTATAAATAAACTTAACACAAAATAAATATATTTACTAAATGATATCAATACTTAATTATCTACTTAGATACATACATAATAGGGACATACATATATATAATAAAATATATATCTATAATACTACTACATACTAATTTATCTATACAATACACACAAACATTTATATTTAATATTTTATTCAATTTCCCTACTATGATGACATTTAGTTAGCCACTTTGGTCTACAGTATAGGTACGTTATTATACCTTTTAGAATTAGCCTAGAGGTGTTGTTCCACTGATGGCTCCAAGAGATATACCTATAGTGATTAATATTGTTTCTATAACGGAGCTGAAGACAAAAAGAATCGTGATTTAATTGACTTAATTTGATTGCCTGTTAAATTCCTGCCTTAATTACCCAACACTTACGTATTGTGTACAATATGTAAAGAAAAATAAAAAATAGTCTTCATATCAAGATTATTAATTTAATTTTGTCACGGATCCTGTATGTTTTTGACAATATCCAAAATATTTCGCTAGCTTTTCAACAGCTAATGGAAGCAAGCCGTGAAGTTCGAATAACGTTAGGTATAGCAGAATTTTCTGTGGTAAGTCAATAAACACGGGTATCGATGAATTTAAATTTTATTTGCGTGGGAAATCCCACGACTAGCATTATTAACATCTACACTATTCATATGAAGAGCAAAGATTTGATTGTTTGTATGCTTGCATTGAATAGGCTCGGAAGCTAATATTCTTGGAAATGCCTGCGCAATACATTATGATATGACTGATATTATTACGAGTATGACTGGTTTCCTTTAAACAATAGGTAACTTTTGTTGCGGTATATATAAGGATTTATCTGGGAAATTATATCAATCTTCTATTTATGTGTTCGTGAACTCCCTTTAAACGGCTGGACCGATTTTAATTAATTTTTTGATGTGTGTTACTTCAACACAGGGTTCGAGAATGGTTTAGATTCACAATTCGGTCAACTAGAACAAGTTTTTCTGCCATCACGTCCACGAGGTCGCGGGTATCTACTAGTTTATGTATATGAGTGCCTTTTCACACTGGCCAAAAGGAAGGTCGCTCGTCTTACAGAATAACGAAGCAAAGCAAGGGTGAACCATTATTATTTATAATATTGACTTAGGATTCGCCTGAATGAACCTTATTTCAATTATGTTGGTCTAAGCTCCATTCGCCGATTTTCATTAAAATGTATCTTTAGATTACGTGAGATTTAAATGTCCAACATTTATTGCAGGCGTTATGTTGGCTTTACTTTACTTGACTAAAATGTTGATTATTACGTTAATATTAGATCGTATAGAAATTTTATCCTAACTGATTGATTGATTTATCAACGTCGAGGCAAAACTACTGAAGCTAGAAACGTGATATTGTGTGACTGTAGCTTCCTTTTGTGATATCGGTCCGAAGGGTTTTCCCGGAGTTCTCACGGGAACGGGAATTATAGAATTTACGCGGACGAAGTCATAGGTGGTCGCTAGTAGATCATAGCAGTCTACTGAAAACAATTGAAGCTAAACAATATAAGGAATAGGTACTAAATAAGCTTTTTCAAAGCATGAAAAAGCTCTGCCTAAAGCAAGACTTCCATTGTGGAAGCGAGCAAGAATGTACGTAATAGGTAGGGGTTAATTATTTTACACTGAGTAGATACAGAAATAAAAATTCGAGGAATGTGTAGGTATAAATATAATTCAATATTCTTCCTAACACAAAAAAATAAAGGTCAAAGATGATGATAAGCATAAAAACCCGGCCAAGTGCGTATCAGACCATAGTGTTTCGTGGTCTACTATTTCTTCTAACATTTAGTGGTAGTTATAATGTACATTGACGACAATGTACATTATAACTACCTACAGCCTTATAGTACTATGACCATTTGAGCTAAGTCCTAAATAAAGGAACATGACGAATTAAGATTTTTTTATTATTATAATGGAACCCTAAAAAGTAGTATGGGTGAGGCTAGCTGATCCGGGTAGTAACATTAACAATTGAATATTAGATGCTACCAATTTTTTTTGTAAATAGTTTCGAATTTGGCTATACCTATAGTTCATATTATGACCTGTGCAGAACAGTATTCGCTTTTTGAGTTATTAGGTACTCCACAAATATTCATTTTGTCCACCGCTGCGTCGCCTGTTTGAGAACGTGGAATTTGCAATAAACTGTTGTTAAACTTTCCACTTTTAGGCCTCACTAAGCCCTTGTCTAATCACGCTGTACATTCCAGGCTTCCTCTACCTTCCTCCATATCGATAATGGTTCAAGATGTAAAAATAATGTTCGGGCAAAAGTTGTAGAGAATTGAATCTTCTACAATACCCACTACTGCACATATAGCATAAACCCATAGGAAACGAGATATTTGCAATAAATATGTTAAAATCTTTCATTTCGAGGTGAAAACTCCTTGGTCTATTTCATTTTATCTGATAATCTTAAAATATAACAAGGTTATTCAGAATTTCGATTAATGTTACGGGATAGAAATAAAATGCTCGAAATAGAGTTTTATTGCATTGTAAATTTATTTTAAGAATTAATTAAAGCTTGACATGGCATATTAATACTAATTTAGAGAACGGGTCTAGAATAAGAAATATGAATATACAAACATTTCTTGATTAAGAATATTTTATGTAACTATTTATAGCTCCTACAAAGTGCATTTATTTATTTCACTTTAAAACGATACTAGGTAGATCACTAGGTACAAAGAAAAACAAAGTCTAAGTAGAAGGAAGATTTTTAAGTCACATTTTTTTTTAATCACGAAAAGAAAAACTCCTAATGACCTAACTAGGCTTGCGGATGTACTTAAATGTAACGCTCAAACTATTCCGGCCTATCTGTCATAAACATGTGTCCATGATTTTGTTTGTGTCATTCAAAAAGATACTGACGAAGATTACGTATCCTGTAAAGCAAAGCAAAGCAGTAGTGCGACAGTGAAAATTGTTCAATTAAAGGAATATTCCTATGAGATTACGTAATTCGAATTTAATAAGCGATCAGCGAATATTGTAAATATTCGGTACGCTGTCGCATTGTTTTTGCTAGATAGGTAATAATTGCATTAGGTAAGTTAAGCCACCTCTGCGCCAAAACTTTAGTCTTCGGATAAATTTTTAATGACATCATATCTCATTCCAATTGTGTCGAGCATGTCTGAGTAGCATGCCTTGCAAGATGGGAAAATAAAATGAAGTCGAGGATTAAACGGTTGTGGTGCAATCGTTGTTAAGTACAAAAATAATACCAAGACTGCAATGAAATACATACTTACGAATCGACAAAACGACTATTTTCATTTCTGGAAGTCATGAAACTAGTCGATGCGTGGTGCTTAGCTTAATAATTCTTAGTGCTAATTAACCTATACTTACTAAACTAAAAAAAAACCAGACGCACGCCTAATTAAAGTAGCAGGGCCCGCGCTCGCGGTGTTGTAATGAAAAAGAAGAAAATTATAATAAGGAAAATATTCTGCTCAAAAGACAAACATTTTTGAAAAATATACAAATTAAGCACTTAAAACAGTTACAATTAGGTAAGCATGTAACTACTTTAGTACCGAAAAACTTATATATAGGTACAACTAGATTTATATAGGTACATACATACATGCATACATATAATCACCCCTTTATCCCTTACGGGGTAGGCAGAGCACCAAGGGCTGATAGAACCACATGGTGCCACTTATATAGGTAGGTGATACTTAATAATTAAAAGTCTTTGTTTTGTTGATTTTATGATAGTTTGAATTTTCTCCGTCCTTGTTGGGGTTTCACTGTAACCTGAAACAAGCAGAAAAGTTATTAGGTACTGACACAAGGTTTTTGGGGAACCGGAAGTTAACCAAAACTTTTGGCAGGACATTATTCATGTGCGAAGTACCTACATACGGCGATACGATGCTCTTTTATTTTGTTTATCTTAGAATCTTGCGGTGTTAAGGTGGGTTCCCACGGTGCGTGATATTACGGACGGACGCGCACCTGCCCGCACCACGGATCGTGGGAAACGGAGCGTCCGTGGTAATACAGACACGTCCGTGGTGCGCGTCCGTTCGTAGCCGTCGGCGCGTCCGCGTCCGTCCGCGAAATCGCGCACCGGGGGAACGCAACTTTACAAAACAACTAGATTACAAAAAATCTGTACTACAAAGATGTTTTTAGCCACCAGCTATTAGTTAGGTATATGGTGCTTAGTTTGAAGATAGACACACGAAACTGCTTAAGCCTGTTGAACCTTAACGGTTTTGTTACAAAACACTGTTGCAACCCTGTTGAATGTTTGTTAAAAATGTTTCTATTACAAAAATGTATTTAGCAGCCAGCTAGACTTAGACGCTGTTTATGTAGTGTTTAAATATAGACACACGAATAGGCTAGTGGGGGTTTCACAAAACCATGTCTAGTGTTGAACACAAGTGACATTTGAAAGCTAAATGTGTATGCATTATCTGTCAAAGGACAATGCCAATGTTCGTATGGACCCCGGTATCAGCTACAAATAGTGTTGTGTTATACAGATTTAGAAAGGTAATACAGAATAAGAATTTATAGGTACTTTTGTTGATTATTTGTACGATTAAACTGTGGTATAAGTACTCGTTTTTTGATTACTGAAATTTGATTATATACATTCCTATTGGTAAGCACCGAAAGATATTGTACAGCAATATGCATATCTACACGTTTCAAAGTACCTAGCATCAAGTAGACGAAGTCGCCATAAGAATTTCTGTGCAACTCAAGAAGAGCTATCTAAATATGTATTCCATGTATGTATACGTAGCCAATCAAGGCATGTACTACGATTTTAATTATTTTTTAGACTAGTTTAGCTTTAGGTGTAGTCACGTCAATCACTGAGTTTAGCTATACAGGATGTTTTTTCGTTGCCACACTTAACGAAGGATACGTACTCTATACATTAAATAAAGTAAGTTTATGACAAAAAAAATTCTGGGAAACGATGTAATTTTTTTTAATTACTCAATCGGGCAAAATTTATAGTGTCTAGTGTTTATGCTAGTTCTTACATCGACAGATATCAATTATTTCTCGTGAAAAAATATTCCTACATGCGTCAATGTGCATTTATGCAGAAAAACGCAGTCTATTTACTCAACTTTCATGCTTCCATGGAGAAAAATGATCGTGATGACTAGGAGATTCCGTAGTTTTCGGGAACGTTGACGACCAAAAATCACCCTGCATAATGTTTTTTGTAATAATATATTTGCAGTTTATCTGAGAATAAACTCCTACAGAAGATAAATACAGTCGATGGTACAAATAAATATTATCCTTTTGTTATGCTGTTCAAAACGGCTTCTTGCATCGGTAGACACAGGAATATCGAATAAAGGAAAAATAAGTATTCACCATGGATATAAATGGTTCTGTAAGAATAACTATTACCTACTTAACGTAACTTGAATTTGAATTTAGAATACGTTAGAAATAAGGATTTAAATTACTCACTCTGCGGGAACTTTAAATTGAAGCCGAAGAAAAGAATTAAAGTTTAACACCAATCAACGGCACGTGAGAATTTTTATTGCAAAAGAGTAGATTTGAATCGAAGAATTCAAAGCGTTCTGAACATCAATTTTACGCCACCTGAAATTGAAAATTCCAAAGAGCGTTAAAATATGGTAGGTACCTTTTTCGACATGATGTTAATTAACTAGTCAAGGGTGGTAATAAGTACCTAATCTATGTAAGGGGCCCTTCAAGTTTTCTCATGTTATTAAACCGAGCATAACATGTCATTTTATATACATTTCATTATATTTTGTTATAGTTGTTACAATACATATATAGATACAATACGGTTCATAACATGTACCATAGGTTGAAATATAATTTGTGTAGTGCCTATAATGCCTATAATGGTAACAACATTTACAATTTTATGATGTCATATAATCGACTACGCGTGGTGCCGGTAGAATAGAATTCGTACCACCCAATATCTGCCCGTGGGTATCGTACGAGGCGATTAAGGGTTTCCGGGAGGTGGGCAGCAGCGCCTCCCGTGTTGACAACATAGTCCAAAATACAAACTGCGGTCACCAACCCGCCTGCCCAGCGTGGTGACTATGGGCAAATACCCCCTATGGTAGTCTTGTGGCGTGCCCTGGGGGAGGCCTACGTCAAGCAGTGAACTGCAATAGGCTGATTATGATGATGATCTAATCGGCTATGCTATTACCCCGATGTTTCGTAATGTAGACAGCTACTGAGCCGTGCACGCCCATAGGTACTATCTATGCAGTGTAGTGTATATATTGTTGTATCTGTGTCTAATAAAAGTGACGGTTGCGAATAGATAAGTGTTTATAAAAAAAAAAGAAAAAGCGGCAATAGAAGCTATTCGGTGAAACGTATAAATGTGTCCCAGGCTGAGTGTAGGTACTGAATAAATGTAGTAAGTAATTTATAACTAATAGTTACATAAAGGGCGCCAAATGAAACCCCTCCGGTTTAATGGCACCCTGAACCTTATTGTAATTCTTAAAAAAATATATATATTTTCTCTCGTAAACTCGCGACGACGATGCACTGAACCCTGGAACTTATTACATACAGACACATACTGAGCATCCCAGTATAAAATGCATTAACCAGCAAGAGGCGGATGTTGGTTATTTTAAAATACATATTGCATTTCGCTTTTCCCTCGTCTTTTGAATAATGGGAACAGTGTTGAAATTGGAAAATATGCTGGAGTTTTATGCAGTGAATGTTATGCAGGTTTCCTTATGCTGTCACATAGATCCGAATGGATTTTATGATTTAGAGCAAGAATGTATATTCACGATTTTCAATGACAAAAATGAAAATTATTTAAAAAATCCATCTGAGTAAATATTTTGACCTAGTGTCGCTCTTACAACTAAAGCGATAACATTAGAACAAGAATGTTCTTAAACGATTTTTAATGACAAAAATCAAAACAAACCCATCTGCGTTAATATTTTGACCCAGTCTCACTCTCTCGACTAGGGAGCCCTTAGCACACGGGCCACCGGCCACAACCATAAAACGCCGCCATGCGCCACCGGCATAATTTCCTGTACTTTCCATACATAACTTCTCGTGACGGCGGCGTTTATAGCTGTGGGTGGCCGGTGGCCCGTGTGCGGCGACACTAAGACGAGTCTAATGATAATGAGGCTCCGTTCTGGACACATTCCATCAAATAAATTTGCATATCTCATAAAAAAATCGGATACACCTAATTGTGATACATGTGATAAAATAGAGGATGTGTGTTGGTGGTATCAAAAACCAAAGTGAGAGAGAATATTGATGAGGGAGTTTAAGATAAATTTGTTCGGTGGCAAACTATTCTCTCTGAGCCGTGTGTGTTATGCAAGCTAATCACAGTCCTGCATCAGTAGGTTAATAATAGTATGTTTATCCTGTTTATAAAATAAGGTGATACAATGGGGTTGACATACCCTCGTGGGTAAAAACCCCCTTTAAAAAAAAAAGAATAAAAAAAAAAAATGATAACTCTTAAGATTAAACGCAATAAGCCGTTTAGGCTCTATAGCGTGTTAAAGAAATATACCTACAAACATACATACAGTTAAAAAACATAACCCTTCTTCTGGCTTCTCTTCTTCTGGGTTAAAAGTCATTAAACCCAAAGTAGAAGGTCTTTAAAAGGTCCTTTAACTCATGACATGACCATAACAATGAGATATAAGGAGGCACTAACCGGCGGCTTCTAGTCTATACATCAATTCATTCACAGCTAGTATCATCGTGAAATGGAGCGAATCGCACGCACCAAGGGCATCTTCCGGCGATCAAACGCAAGCGAACGGGAAAGTCGGTGTGGAAACGGTTGCACGCGCTCAAGTATACGAACTGGTTTGGCTTGCAAAAGTACCGTTGTGTACATAAGATGTTAACACTACTGGGAAAATCTCATAGATTTTTTTTAACAAATGGTATTATAAACTTCTGCGCCTCTGGTTAGAGCCATTGAACATTGATAGACATGTGGTTCTCAAGAACGATGACTACTCAAAAAATAAGATGAAAATAAATAAAATAAATGTCTTACGGCCAATTTCTATACGAGAGATCAAAAAGAACCTCGGATTATTTTTATCCTAATTTGAAATTTTGTATGAAAACAATTGAAGATTAAATGTGAGATATGCATAAAATCTCTCAAGATCAGTTATAGAAATTGGCGGTTAATGAATCATGATATCTTAGCTAAAATATTATGACAGTAAAAGTGATTGATAAAAAGGAAATAATAAAATAAAGTGCACAGACTTATTTGTACGTACCGTGAAATATAGTAGAACTAAGAGTTTAATATGAAGGATGTTAATTTATAAACAGTTAATTACCATACCTATAAGTTAAATGGAGCATCTTATCATAAAGTAAATAATACAGTTAGGTACACTTATAAGTAATTAATTTATATATAACAAAGTCACTAACACTAGTTAATCTTAATGTGATAATAACAATAAGTTACAATGACCTTTATTAATAAAAAATGTAAGTATTATCTATTACTTTTGATCACAACTGTACATCCATGTCAATGAACGAGAGAATTTTATATTTGGCAATGAATGAACTTAATCGAATGGAAATTTCTCACTGCAAGAGCGCATATCTTTTAAAATCATGGCTATAAATAATAAGAAGCTAAAATACGGGTGTAGTTACCGTAAAAAGAGAGTTTTCTTTAAGTAAATCTTGTTAGAAATATATTTTATTAGCTATATGTTGCAAGGTCCCGATAGAAGAACGAGTTCGAGCTAGTGTATCTTGCAACAGATAATGTGTTAACACAGTGGACTTCGGAAACCTGTGTTACCCAAGTGCGTTGTGGTGAAATTGTTCTAAGTTATAATGCTTTGAAAACGGGAGGAGCTGTGATGATATGTTTAGTAATGTGTGGCGAGATGTGTTGTTGATTTGAATGTTCTTTGGTGGTCCTACTAGCAGCTTGTGCGACTTTTTTCTACTTCAAACATTAGATTTGTTTCTCTTTCCAGTAGCAATTTCTGGAAATCATACATATAAAATGCTTGGGCCTAAATGACTGATGAATCAACGCACAGCCTAAGATTTTAGAGACCTAAATTTGGAAAAGAAAGTACTACCCAAAATTTCTACGATAACGGGAAAAACGGGATTACTAAATTTTAGGATGATGAAGACCCAGTGGGCGTCCACTGGTCTTTTATAAAGATCTGCCTACACTTAGTTGGTATGTATGTGCAGATGTTTGAAATTAATCAAGAGTCAATCAAGACATCTTCTTCTATGATTTTAGAATATTCATTGGAGCGCAAGGATGGTTCCTACGGAGAATTTTTTTTTTATTGCCTGAAAAAAAAACAACATTGTTCTATAGCGGCCGCCCATGACTTTGTCCACGTGAAAGGGCATTACACCTGTGCAGAGCCGGGGCGGAACCCTAGTAATTTAAAAAAAAGGTAACAATGTCACGACAATTCTCAATCATTTGATTAAATCCGCTTTTTCAAATCATGAATATTACAATAGTAATAAGTGCAAATCTGGATTCCAACATTAATATCTTGATTTCCCAGTTAGGTACCTACAGGAATCCCAGGAGATTTTACAAATTTGTGCCCGAATTTCAGCAGTGCCTGAATCTTTAAATTCGATTCCGTACCCGTAAACCCTAATTTGTCTTTGTCCTGTATAAAAAATCCGTATTTAAAAACGATAGTACATGACTCTCAATTATGAATTTGTAATTTGTATGTAAGTAAAATCATGAGTGTAAATTAAAAGAGCCTCACGCGCCCAACATTCTATATTTTAAAAAACTATAATTGAACTATACTATATTATATAATATTATTATTTGTAGGTATGAGTGTATAAAAGTTACGAGTACCTAATACTGGAAAATTAAGTAAACCTAGGCTTACGCGGGTAAATGTTGTATTACCCTTCTTTTTATAAGCTTTTATTTAGTTTCACCTGTCCCATTGTCTGTAACCAAATCTTGCAAGTTAAATTTGATCCACTTCCCGGTTTCTGATTAGGCAGAAATTTTGCATACATGTATAAATCGGATGAAAATGCAATATTATTATGACATAGAGCTGATCTAATAATGGAGCTGGAAGGTGGCCACAAAAACTCCGTAAATAAACGACGCAACCATATCGAGTTCGGGCTCGTTTGTTTGATCTGTTCATTTTATTACAAAAATATGCAATAAAAGCTTGTTTAAAAAAAAGTTTTTTAAACTGAAGCTTTTTCATTTGTTCACTTGTAAGAATTTCGGTTGAGTTATAATTTTCATTAAATTTAATATTAAACGTATCTTCATACTTCATGATCTGTATTTCTATCAGTTTTAATACTTTATAGTCGTTTGTTAGGTCCTCTGAGATTTTCTATGCTCGTATTTGCGATTTAGACAAGTTTAAAATTTTATTATGACTAGATATGTCCTAACCTAGATTGACCCTAGTTTTGCCCGTGAAATAAATACCACTTGTAACAAAAATAAGCCTAACAGATGCCTGTCTACTGATCACACGTGGACAAAATCGTGATTCAGGAATAAATTAAATAGTAACAAAGTATTGTTATGATCGCGGGATTCCCATTGATAGCGTGTAAGCTGCAATTAATCTAAATAGATGGCAAGAAATGAGTTGATTGGGCATTTATGTGGTCGCATGTGACTTACACAATAATTAGATATAATATAGGCAACATTGTTGATAAGCATTATGGTATATTAACATTTTTATAATGGCTGTACTCATAGGCGATGAGCTTTCAACTTGTCACCGATCGTTTACATCAGCTCCGCTATGCCAAACGGGGCTATAGGCTCTCCTACATGATCTGGATCATCAGATCAGCTCTATGTCATAATAATATTGCATTTTCGTCAGATTTATACATGTGCGCAAAATTTCTACCTAATCGGAAACCGGAAAGTGGATCAAATTTGTTAACACAGTTATTTTTAAAGGAAAACAATAATGTAATACCTTTAGGTTGAACATGTATGAATGAAAATTAGTATTATTTAATTACAAGGCTTATTAACAGTGAACAATGTGTATTCACAAAATATAATCTGACTCTACCTACGTTTCTAGGCAACATTTTAAATGCATAAATTACAACGAGCATTAGGCTAATGCAAAAAGGCTTAAAGGCACAATGGAAATTGTAACTTTCCGGGAAAATGTTGCACAAGCATGTAATAAAATTAATATTTATAGGTCAGCTAGTTCGTGAGAGGTCCCGAGAGTGGCATTTACCTATGTATTAGGTTTTACCTTTAAAAGCGGGTTTTCTAAAGTTCGGAGCCCATTCTTCAACTATTTATAAAGGGCACTGATTTAACTGGGCAGTTCTAAATAGTACTTTTGGTAAGTAGAAAATATTAAAATGCATGTTTAATAACAAGTTCGGCAGTTAAAACTTAGCAGTGTCGTAAATAAATATTATACTTGGGCAGTAAAATAGCTAAATGAGCAGTTACGGATGGGCAGTTAAAAAGTCAGAACTAGTTGGTAACAAAACAATTTTAAGTAGTTGCTTATACAATGAGATGGTAAAATGTATTCTTCAGTAAAATTAAGTAAAGATAATGTGGGATTTGTGACGGCGAGCACGACACGTAAGGTCAATATGTCGTTGTTTGTTACTGTTAATTGCTAATTTCCCGTCGCATCCATCCTAACATCCCGGGTTTGCCTTTTGTAATTTTTTCGCTAATATGTACAAATTTAAAATTTTTTAAATTTGCTGTTGCCTACTTTCTTCACGCTTCTAGATTTATTCAACTGAATACTTCATCTAGTCTATCTATGGAATCAAATTAATCTGGATCATGTCACATGGTTTAGCTAAAACAATTTGAACTTTTTTGTGATCATGTCTTATTTATAAAAACTGTCATCTTAGTCCCAGCATACTCCGACTTTTGTAATAACACGGTGTCTTTTTTGAGAAGGTTTTATATATCTACAATATGTTTGACATACTGTTAAAGTGTTAAATTGGTCTTTTAGTTTTATACTCGTAATATAGAATCTTATAAAACCTTTTCAGCCATAGTAAAATTTTTAGTCATCAGTAATCAATAATAAACCCGGTTAATTTCATGAATGTAAACAGTAAAATGAAATAATAAACGTATCGATTAAATGTATAATTAGTCGTGGGTTCATTTCCCGAGTGGGAACTCGGGTGAAGAATTTTTTCCATTTCTTTATTAATAATTTTATAGTATAATGAATGGTTGGAAACCAATATTTGTTATCAGCCTACGCTATGCATTCCGGTCATAGCCTCATGCATCTACTGCCTACCGGCGATGGCGATGATGTCCTCCGCCCATCTACATAGATAATGATAATATATTACTATCGTCATCATGAGCCCATTGCAATCCACTGCTGGACATAGGCCTACCCGAGGGCACCCCACGAGGCTCGAACTCCTATTTTCGCTATCCAGTTAGTAAATAAATGTATTACTACTTAAGTAAATAAATTTTCCTTGGAAGATAGGACAAACGAATGTAAAGCGATACCAAACATGTTTTTATTAAAATCCAATAACTTCAGTCAAATATCCTTTAAGGAAAACGAAAGAACAACAATATTCTCTCTTTGTTACACCTCTGGTAACACAATTTAATTTTTTTCTGTTTAATTTTTTTTATCCGCTTAAGTATTGAAGTTGAAAAAATACATTGTATAAAGTATTGTAGATATTATTTGCTATTCATATTAAATACGGATTTTAATATCCATGTGATTTTTTTTAGTTTTATCAAGATAAAAAAATTTGGTATCATTTCGTTAAAAAAGTGTAATCAGAAATTTAAAAATCTTCCCTTTTTAAGGGTGTTTATCCTCAGACAATACACAGAGCAAATAGGCAGGTAAGTAAGTATGTAAAATAGGTAAGTACCTATCTAAGTATTTCTACAATCATTTATAGAATAGGTAGCTAGGAAGGAACAAGGAATGAAACACTACTCTCAAACTTATAGTACTAAAATAAACCATAAATTTAAGAACGTACTTTGTTTCTTAAAACCGATGGGAAAATGTAACTGATAATTAATTAAATTATACCAGCAAGCATGTACGAGTACTTTTTAACTTTTCTTAACGTACATTAGTTCCCTCAGCAGTAACTGTCACTTTTCTATTATTACCACATTCCATCCATATACACATATACACAAGGCTATGTTCCCGAAATGGGGAGTTCAGATTTCCAAGATCATAAAGAGATACCACAGTCACGTTCGGCGTAGCGGGGACAGATGTTAACTCAAACAGTGTCAGAAAACTAGGGATCACTCAATCAGGCCGACAATTAAAATTATTTATTTGCATTCTAGTCAGTAATGCGATCAGTAATTAATATGTATTCTGTTGTTATCAAATTGTGGTTTAAATTATACTAGTTCTACTAATGTATGCACGCAGCGTGACTATTATTAACATCTAAAATCTGTTTATATCTAGATATAGGTATTCTAGAATTCACTTAAGTAATTTTCGCGCAGAATTATTATTACAGAAATACATTTTTAGTTTTGTAGAGCACAATATATTTAAAAAAAATTAAGTGTTCATTATTAAATTAGAATATATAGGATAAGCACGCCTTTGTACATTGTCAATGTAAAATGTTTTTCCATATAAAATGTCTGTGTACAATAAAGAATAGAATAGAAAATACATAATCAGGAAATCCGTGTTTTAACGTTAAATAATATTATAGGTATTGTGGCTCTTGTTTAAATTACCTTCCATGGATGTACGACAGAGGAAGACAGGTTATGGTTTATTCAAATATGTACTTACCAATAAGTAAAAGGTGGAAACCACGATGACTAGTAGGCCGGAACAACGTACAATTCACTGCCAAAAACCAATCAGGGCCAGTCAACTACGAAAACCGAAGCCAAGAATCTTTGAATCCGCACTCGAAACCGACGTATGTGAACACGATGAGGTGCTGCTTCCCTTCCTAGCAAGCACATTTTTCGTTCTATTGCCCGTTCTATCTTTGAAAAGCTTGTCTAAAATCTGTCTGATCGTTGAATGCTTTCGGTCGAAGGGATTTGGATACATTTTAATGATGCGAATTTGAATTGCGTGCGCGCGGTTGCGGGTTGCTTTCTCGAGTACGGTTGGATCTGGCTGGTTATTGCAGTGGGGGCTGGTTGCAAAACCCTGGGGTCAAGTTTAAAGACGCTGGTGGCAGCGCCCGACCTAGAGCCCCCACCAGTTAAATCCAACAGTGGCGCTACTGTTGATGTCCACACTCATGTAAATACGAGATGTGATTTAGTTCCTTTTTTGGCCACAAAGCTTGAGAAGTCGCTTCTAAGCCCATCTCTTATGAAAACGTTCCGTAACTCTATTGACAATTTGTATGAGCTAAATCTGTTTTGTAATTCAAACGGCTTTGACATTTGGTTTCTTAAGTTCTTTTACCTATATTATCTTTGTTATTACAATGTTGGAATAAATAAATTTATTGATAAAGCTCGCCCTTGCTCTTGCTCATATTATTTATTGATAAAACATAAGTATTACATACTGACGATTAATAATATTTTATACAGTTGTTCACCACATCAGAATTTTCCAGTCACTTTTTTTGATTTAGTTTAATGAATAAATTTATAATTATACAAACGTACATATACGTGGTTGTGTTCCCGAAATTGGGAAGTCAGAACTGCAAGATCACTAAGGAGGTCCTATAGTCACTTTAGCATAGCGGCACCGGGTGTCAGAGACCCAGTGACAAGTTGCAAGCTATAAGTAGCGACTACATACATACATATAATCACGCCTTTATCCCTTACAGAGTAGGCAGAGCACTAAGGGCCGATAGAACCACATGGTGCCACTTCTGACCAATTTTTAGGGTATAGTTGAGATGTACAAGTTCGGTTAGTAGTGTCAGGTGGTCAGCTCATCGCCTACAAAACACCAAGACCCTCTTGTCCCTCTATTGGCTTGTACAGTATGCCCGGGAAGAGAAGCAGCTGTAGTATTACACGTTATTTTTTCACTCCCAGAGCAGCATAGAAGATAGTAGCGAGTAACACGACCAAAATATGTATAGAATATATTATATGATATGTCAAATTTAGGCAATGTTTAGCTTAAACAATATTTTTAATTCTTTTGCAATAACTCGGGAAATGTTTAAATAATTTATTATCGATTCTTTCGTAATCGTTAAAATATAGTAGACGGGTTATTGGCTTCAGCATGTAAGTGATGTTATATAAACTGAATAGGGATTTCCCTTATAGAAGTAGTGAAACATAATCACATGTAACATTACGAATAACCGTGGCCCTGACAATGTAATATAATAACTGTTGGTATCTGAGATTCATCATGTCGCGTCAGAGAATTACGTAAAATGAAGTTCAAAACGGTTCCCAACCATGAAGGAGGTATAAGCGGAGCTGGTCTAACAACATTATCATCTCATTAAGAATCTAGAAGAAGAGGAAGCTTTATTACTAGACTACGTCAGCTGCATCTTCTTCCGGGCATGATATAAGATTCGATTAAGGTACTCGAGTATTCTTTCAGACGATAGGCTAGCAAATTGTCAGCATTAACATCTGACCAAGCTAGGGTTCCCATCTGAAACTTTGAAAACAAGGATTTGAGGAAGAAATATCAGGACAATTCGATAAAAACCCAGGACTATACATGTGCGAGCCCAGTGACAATACGATTGTAGGGAGTTAGTGGCGTGCGAATTTCAAAACATAGGTCTTTAACACATTCAGTGCCGGTGACTACGTATTTGCTTCTTTTAGGCTTTCTAGAGGTACCGCTAACGCTTATTTGCTCGATGTCGGCACCCTTAGAAAATATGCCGATAGTGTGTCAGGACTTTAAAAACCAGGACGATGCTTAAAAACTATCCAGGACAGCCCAGGACACCCCAAAAAGCAGGACATGTCCTGGGAAAACAGGACGGTTGGCAACCCTTGACCAAGCTATGGTATAAACGTTGCTTTAGGATTTCCTTCAGGCTATTCCATTCCGGGAACGCAACCGTATGTACATATGGAAGTCTATCGTGTTATAATGTTCGAAATATCATGCTGGCCATGTACATGATACAAGTTTCCATGCATGTCACAAGAGTCAACCAAGCAACTTAGAAGCGTACTCTCAAGCGTTGACCTAGAAACTAGTCACTGATCTTTTACTCATGGCCCCGCCAGCCCATGCTAAACGTGGCTGTAAGGTATCTTTCGTGATCTTGCAGTTCTCGATACCCCATTTCGGGAACACTCGGGAACACTCGGATAAGCTCCGGATAATGGTGATGCAAATGTTGGCCAGTGATTGGTTCATATTGCGCCTCGTAGGCTACATTAGCGGGTACAAGTTTACGTCTTCTCTTTGGACTGCTTTTGTGTTATTAACTGTATACTTTGACCTTCCAAAGTTGTATTGCGCATTTACTTTAAGTTTTAAATAGCCTTTATATGACAGAAATCGTATGCTGTTTCTAATTTATGTCGTCGTTACAAACTAAAATAGCTATGGGAATTTGATAAACCGCACTAATAACTTTAGTTGTTTGACTCTGTATTTGCAGAGAAGCTAACTCCTTTATGGCAGACATCCGCATGTCGTAAATGGGTACGTTGTAAAGATGTGTACGTCTTCTCACATGTGCATTAGGATACTCAGTTAATCGTATAGCAGAATTACATTATTCGATTAATACGTATTTTGTAATAGTTATTACAATTTGTTTTATTGTCACTTATAGATGCAATTATTGGTAGTTAATTTTACGGACTTTGGTAAGCAATTTGTTCAATTGCGTCAAGCAAATCTATGTCGATAATGATTTATGTTTTTAAGGTAATTTAATGTTACGGACGTCATAGCGAGATGTAAATAACTAATGGGGTAAAGAGTGCTGATAATTACTACAATCACCCTACATACGCTTATGCCGGGTACAGATTTACGAATTGTAACATGCAATTTCTGTAAATTTGCTGTTTTCTATGCTTTATTTGTATTTTTCTGGTCGCCTCTTACAAGAGTTGAGATTTGATATTGGCTTAGTACAAGAGATATAGTAGCGGGAATGAGTAGTAGTAAATAGGGCAGCCAGAACTGCACGATCATGAAGACGATCTCAAAGCTACGGTAGCAAAGCGGAAACTGGTTAAAATTATCAGTGACAAGTTGCTAGCTTATCTCTCAGGGAATCCTCGAGTTCCTTAAATCTTACGACATGCCCGGAAGTAGATGCAGCTGATGTATTCTAAGCGAAGCCCGGTATCAGTACTCTACTATTGGGCACTGAATAATATCCTTAATACCTTCACTCAAACATCAGTACGTCCATAATAGAGAATGGTAATAAGGGTTCATTGTACCTTTTTTGCTCTTCTATGCTGCTCTGGGAGTGAAAAAAAAAAGTATAATACTACAGCTGCTTCACTTCCCGGGCATACTGTACAAGTCAGTAGAGGGACAAGAGGGTCTTGGTGTTTTGTAGGCGATGGGCTGACCACCTGTTACTACTAATCGAACTTGTACATCTCAACTATACCCTCAAAATTGGTCAGAAGTGGCACCATGCGGTTCTATCGGCTCTTGGTGCTCTGCCTACTCCGTAAGGGATAAAGGCGTGATTATATGTTTGTTGTCCGAGTCCGATGTCAAAAAGAGATAATTCTCATGGTGCACCTTTTTTGACAATTGCAACGAATTTTATGTAGGTAGTCCGTTTAAAGCAGACAAATTAAATTTACATATTATAGGTATACATAGTTCTAAGATTAGATAAAGAATCACGCCATAAGAATTACTTTACTATGACAATAAATTAATTATATATTAACATAGTCATGTTTATTTTAGCAACCATCCGGTCTGTTGGCAAATAGGAAGTTCGCTATTTATATCTGGCACTTGTTACCTTTCTTACTAAAATTGTATTTGTTACCTATCTTACTAAGTTGTATTTTATTAGATAACTAAGTATAGGGTTGCAGAAAAACAAAATTGTACGGGATAAAAATATTTTCCTGGGATGAAAAGTAGCCTTTGTCCATTCTCAGGCTCTAGACC